>BLSH010552567.1:482789-505471 GCA_018402905.1 Glandirana rugosa | reverse complement strand
AGGTGACAGGTACTCGGGTACTTTGATGGACAGGTGACAGGTACTCGGGTACTTTGATGGACAGGTGACAGGTACTCTGATGGACAGGTACTCAGGTACTCTGATGGACAGGTGACAGGTACTCTGATGGACAGGTGACAGGTACTCTGATGGGCTGTGACAGGTACTTTGATGGGGTGGTGACAGGTCCTCTTTATTGGAAGGGGGGGCAATCAGTGTGCTTGGTGCTGACAGTAAGCGGTAACGAGCTGTTACCGCTATCTCCTCCTCACACACGATCGGTGTGTGAAGAGGAGAACCCGGTAACAGCTCGTTACCGCGGATTCCCGTCATTTTGTGACCGGCTGTGATTGGACACAGCCGGTCACGTGGTAAAGAGCCAATATTATTGGCTCTTTACCGTGATCGGGGTTGGGCTTTGTCCGAGGAACAAGCCCGCCCCCCGATCGCCGCGCTGCGCGCCCCCGGGGACGCGCACGAGCGGCGTGCACGCCGCTCTGTCAGTTTTGTTGTTAGTGACCGGCTGTGATAGGACACAGCCGGTCACGTGGTAAAGAGCCAATTTTATTGGCTCTTTACCCCCATCACGGAAGGCCGGGGTCCCGAGGGACACGGCCGGTCCCCGATCGCTGCGATGCAGGCCCCTGGGGGCCCGCAAAGCGGCGAAAACAAGTGGACATCATATGACGTCCACTTAGGATGGGGAGTGCACCTTGCCGACGTATATTTACTATACGCCGGTAAGGAAGTGGTTCAATACATCAAGGGGGTGAATAAGGTTCAGAAGGGCAGTCTTTTCAATATGAAACCAAAATCAAGAACACGGGGACATGACCTCAAACTAACTGGGGGGAAGTTCAAAACTAATCTTAGAAAGTATTATTTTACTGAAAGGGTGGTTCATGATTGGAATAAACTATCAACAGAGGTTGTGAGACAGTCAACAGTAAATGGCTTCAAACATGCTTGGGATAAACATAAATCTATAGTCAGACAACAAGGTTAATGTAAAAAAAAAAAAAAAAAAAAAAAAATTTAAAAATAAATAAATAAAAAGGGGCAGACTCGATGGACTACTCAGTCTTTTTCTGCCGTCACTTTTCTATGTTTCTTATTAAACACATAGGAAGGAGTTCCTTTTTACATTCATAAAGCTGGAATGACTACAGAAGAAATATGAACCCAAAAGTCAATCTGTTGACTAAGAAAAATGTACTTTGAAAAAGGATTACATCACACAAAGCCATATTAAAGATGACATTTCTTGACAAGGGCTATGCTTTGAAAACAATTGAAGAAGTTTATTGAACTTACAGTATTAACAATTTTTCACCCAAGCTCACCCATCAAGAAAAATACCCTACTCAAGATATAAAAATCATTACCCATCTCAACTATGAATATTATTCCATAGAACATATTATCAAAAAACATTGGCATATCCTCCCCAAAGACCTCAAAATAGGCCCCACTCTATCATCTAAACTAAGTATTGTCTATAGGAAAGCTCCTAGTATTGAAAACTTTATTCCAAACACCACTGAAGTCAACTGGGGGCAAATTTTGAAAATTAGCTCCAGACTTTTTCAAGGCTAATAGGCAAAGGATTGGAAGGGGGAGTTGGACAGGTTCCAACGCAAAAAAAAAAAAATTCTCAAGGTACAGTTCAGTTTGGCGAGTAGGAAGAGTGGGGAGGGGTGCTCCATTTTTATGCAACTTAAAGATGGATCCTCAACCTTGTATAAGTTGGCCAGTGACACAGCAGTTTGATAGTATAGTCAGTGTACTTCTTACCACACTGCATTTTCTTTTTAATAAAATGTTAAAAGAGAGTGTACCAGAACACTTCAAAACCACAACCTCACATTCCTCAAATCCCCCACTCCCACCCCCATTTCCCTAATTAATCCTCAAATGTTTCAAACATAGCCTCAGGTTTGTGTTTGGTTGATATTGGCTAGCTTCAGGAGAGGAACCCTTGAACTTGAATTGGCAGCAAATTTTAAAAAGCTTTGCAGTGTGGGCCTTTTTTAATCAGCTGCCAATAGCACTGTTGTGGTTACATAGTTACATAGTAAACGAGGCTGAAAAAAGACAGAAGTCCATCAAGTCCAACCTGTGTGTGTTTTTAATATCAGTATTAAATTGTATACCCCGCAATGTTGTGGTCCCTTAGGTGTGCATCTAATAGTTTTTTGAAATTTTCTAGACTCCCAGCAGAGACTACTGCTTGTGGAAGAGAATTCCACATCCTCACTGCTCTCACCGTAAAGAACCCTTTACGCTGGTCTGCAGCCTTTTCCTGCAGTGTATCAGCCATAGTAAAAATACCAGCCATTTGGGTACTACATGCATGAGGAAAAGCAGTACTAAGCACCAAAGAGTTGGGTGGGAGTAGTCCCTCAATGAGAAAAGTAGGCAGCAAAGACCTGCACACAAGTGCTTGAGAGGGCAAAAGTGTACCATGAGCTGGAAACTAGTTCAGCAGCATATGCTTCAAGTCCTACCTTTTTTGAACCACTACCCCACTGCTTTTGGTCTGTGCTGCACCATAGAGCTAGGTACCCAGACACCATGCATGTGCAGTAGCTGCCAACATTGCTCTGCAAAATCCCTAGCTGAATAGGGGACTTGGACAGCAGGGAGAGATAGAGAACAGCAGGATCAACCAGGTTTTTTGCAGAATACAAAAAATGAATCTTATAGTGACTGATTGAGTATGAACAGCATGTAATACATCATTTATTGATAGTTTTTTATGATGTGGGTTTAGTGACACTTTATCTACTGGGCATCCATGCTGGTACACTAGCTGGAGGTGGTCCTACATGTGCTTTAGGTACTAGCCTGCCCTGCTGTACGTGTCATATCTGAGAGGGTTTCGCTGTGGCAGAACTGAGAAGCTCCATGTTAATAACACTGGGTGAAGATTTGCTGTGTTTTGCGTACACAGTCTTTTTTTTTGGAGGGGGGGTAGATTTAGGATACAATGAGGTGCTGGGACAATAAAGGCAGCTCTGGAACCAACTGTCACCAATAACCGACTGATGTGGTTATTCCTGAAATTAAACATGTGCAAGTTGTGCACGTTACGAATCGAAATTCAAATGAAATTTTCATTATTTGGAGACTTGGATGTATCTGAATTTCCGAATCACAATAGTAACAAATTTCAATGCATCCAAAATAAATTGTAACAAAACAAATTATCTGAATAAGATGATGAATTCAAATTCAAAAATGAATTCAAATTCAAACATATTGCAATAAATCATATTTTATTCTATTATATTTTATTTTTTTTTTTTCTGTTTTATTCTATTCTATTCTATAAAGCAGCCTAATGAGGAATCATAATCTTATTTCACTTTTATACCTTATTGTATTTATTGCAATGTGTTTCCATTTCAAAATCCATAATTTTGAATTGATTTGAAAATAACATATGGACATAACATATGAAATGAATCTTAATATACAAAACTCATTTTGAAAACAAATCATTCTAACATAACAAATATGATGAAGCTAAATTATTAACTTATCAAATGAATCCGAAACTAAACATTTTTCCATAATGCACATCTCTACTGTACTAAGCAAATTACAAACAATAATTAAAAATTACAGATGTTTATTTTAGATACAACAGCCAGAAATATTGTACTGATTCACACCACAGGATATAAGCACTTTTACAAAACTACAATTTCACAAGAAGAAACCAGGCAGGATTTTAATGAAGTAATCAAAATTACAGTGTGTTATTTCAGTGACATATTGCACAGATTGAATGCTCACTATAGATTTAGAAGTATGCAGCTTAAGGCCCCTTTCACACTAGTGGAGTGTTTTGACAGGCTCCGCTGCTCAGCGGGGATCCATCCGTTTATCCCTGCTGAGCCGGCGGATGACAGGACAGTCTCCGTGCAAAGACTGACCTGTCACAGCTCCATTCTCCTCTGTGGAGGATCGGACGAACACAGACCGTCTGTCCGTGTTCATCCGATCCGATCCACCAGGCGGATGGAAAATAGGGTTTCCGTCAGTCTGTTTTTGGCGGATCGGAGCACACAGCTGACATCCGTCGCTCTATAGAGAACAATGGAGCGTCCTTTCGGGTCCGCCTGAAAAACTGACAGGCGGACCAGAACCATCCTCCCATGTGAAAGAGCCCTAATAGAAAAGCAATACTGAAAAAAGGAGATTTGTTTTCAATATACCCATTGTGCAAGTTGCTTTAGTAGGCTGCAGTTTAACAAGGAGACAACAAGCATATTTATAATAAAGAGATTTACAGTTTTATTTCATAGGACAAGACAGAAATATTGTACTGACCCCATGCACAATATATAAGCACTTTTACTAGGCTGCGGTTTCAGTGGGAGTCAGCACAGCAAATTAGAGCGTATTATGGTGAAGAAAAAAAGTCAGAGAAATTGTGCAAACAACATGCACACACATATAAGCAGCTTAAGTAAGCCGCAGTTTAAAGTGGTTGTCAACCTGTGACAACCACTTTAACCTACAGGTAAGCCTAGAATAAGGCTTACCTGTAGGTACCCTGCATATCTCCTAAACCTACACGGTTCAGGAGATATGCAGTGTTCTGCATGTGCCAACGTCATTTCGACACATGCGCAGTGAAGAAACGGCCTTCGCGCCGTTCCTCCACTGACACTGTGCCGTGACTGGATGCATGCGCATGAGTGACGTCACCTGACTCCAGCCAGTCACAGAGCCGGAGTCGCGACCCCAGAAGGAAGAGGGGCTGAAGATGGACGCTGCCAGCACAGGGGACAGCGCTGGACTCGTTTGCAGGTAAGTGGCACATAATGGGTTACTATGCGATGCATAGTAGCCTATTATGTTTCTGATTTATAGGTGTATGTAGGGGAAGTAAACCCCATTTGGGTTTACTTCCTCTTTAAGAGGGATAAACCAGGCAGGTGGTCATTTATAAAATCGAAATCATAGTGTATTATTTCACAGATAGAAATATTGTACAGACTTGATTAAAAAAATATAAACAGAGAGAGAGGAACCAGACATGTTTTAAGCAGTAAATGAAAATTATAGTGTATTATTTCACAAAAATAAAACATACATATTGTACCGACTCCATGCACAGTATTTAAAGCTGACTTCAGGGAAAACTGAAAGTCCTCCCTTGCATTGGCGCTACCCTGGAATGCAAAGGTTAACTGCTCAATTAGGACTAGTGAGCCAAGTAAAGCACTTACTTATCCTCATCTCCCACAGGCTACTCTGTACTGTTATACTGGTCCCTGTAGCCTCTTCTCCCCAATGCCCTGACAGTCTAAGATCCTCTGACATTATGACCAACCGCAGCCCTGGATTGACATGAGGATACTGAAGGACGGTGCACTGCCAGAGTCCGTCTGCCAGGGGAGTGGAGGATCAGGTAATATAAACTGCTTTACCATCTCTTAGAAATAAACAAACAGTGGACCCTTGCAGTGTGGGTACAGCCCCACTGCACTGGAGGACTTTTCATTTTCCTGGAGTTGGAATTTAAAATTGATCTTCATGTTTAATTGAACTTTAAACAGTTAGTTTGGACCAAACTGGTCCAAATTAACAATTTAGTCACTAACTATTGCAGTGACTATGAGTGCTGTATAAACTGTATGTAGCTTTAGCAACATACAGTATACTGTGCTGTTTTCTGGCAGCATGACTGAGACTTGATGTCCCGCATCAAAATTGCATCAAATTCATACAAATTCTGATTGGCTGAGTATTTTATGTCGTCAGCCTGATTCTCTGTCTCAGCCAATCACAGAAGAAAGCCCCGAAATAATGCTGTACCTATGTATGCAGTATTAAATTGCTTGTATAATGCCCCACATTGACAAGGACCCCCACCATTTATTTTATAATCTAGAAATTTACAAGAGAGTGTATTTATTTGCCTAAAAAGGTCTGTGCAATATTGTACATTTTGAACAGGACACCCAACATCCATTTTTATATCTAGAAATAAACATTACACTATGATTTCAAAAGAGCTCCCCAAATTGTATTGTGTCTAAGTCTTAAAACTGTTGTTACCCATGTTTTGAACAGGACCCCCAGCATCCATGGTAAAATCAAGAAATCAGCATTGCAGTGTAATGTGTTCCCAGAAAAAAAACACACCAAAATCTGCATTGTTAACCATAAGTTGTATACACACTATACAAACTCCTTTAGATTTTTTCCTTTATATTTACCAAAACCATATAATATGAGGTCAAACCTAATCACTTTCAATTTTTATGTAATCAGGCAGGCCCTTGCACTACATAGTTGAAGGTAAATCTGAAGGAAATTGAACAAAAAAAGCTGTATAGTGTGTATCCAGCTTTAGAGGGCATAGTTGATCCCTCTCTGCACAGATTCTGTTCCGTCCTGGTAGTTGAGTCATTTAAGTATTTTGGTGTGGTGATTTTGCCCGATTTAACTAACTACTCCCGTCTGCTTACTAAATTCCAGGACAAATTTAAACTTTTGAAAAAACTCAGGCTCTCTATGATAGGAAGGGCTAACTTGGTGATTTTAATGCCTCAACTGCTATACTTTCTCCATAATGCTCCCATAGTTCTGCCTCTTAAGCTTTTTCAGACATTAATTACATTTTTAGACACCTACTTTGGCGGCAAGGGTCACCTAGAATCTGCCTAGAACAGTGGTTCTCAACCTGCCTAGGGCCGTGACCCCTTGATAAAATTTCCCAAGTTATGGGGACCCCCAACAGTAAAATTTTTATCGTTACTCCTTCTGCTTCCTATTGCTGTAATTTAGCGACTGTGGTGAATCAAAATATTTCACACAAATAAAGCTTTCTTTTAGGGGTATTTGCACACCACTGGGTTTTTTCTGTTTATTCTATGAATAAAAAAAAAAAGACAGAACACTTTTAAAAAAAAGCAATTTTTTACTTTCCCGCTGTGTACAATGACAGGGGAGTAGGCGGGCTGGGGAATGCGTCGGAAACCCTGGAACAAGCAGTAACCTATGGGTACTTCTCTGTGTCTGTATGTGCTACCTGTGGCGGGTTGGCAAGTGGTTAATTACCAATGGTATTTGTAATATGCAGCAGGAAGGGGGTTAATGTACTGCCACTGATGCATTAATGACCTGTGGCCGTTAATTAACCCCTTCATGCAGCAGCATGAAAGGGTTAATCAACACTGACGCTGGCGCAACTAATGCAGCACAAAGGGGTTAATTAACGGCCACAGGTCATTAATGCATCAGTGGCAGTACATTAACCCCCTTCCTGCTGCATATTACAAATACCATTTGTAATTAATTAACCTATCCTCAGCCCTGCCCCCCCCCCCCATTGAAAGGGTTCATTAACTCCTTTGCAGATGGCACTATGCACTGTACTATGTGTGATCTCCATTGCACTCCTTGGTTCCCTCCTCCTTCAGTTCACAGCTCCGGCAGACAGCTCCATTACCATCCAGCCTCTTGCTGACGTCATGCCATTCAGGACTAGGAATCGCCTGTCCGACGGAGGATTAGTCCATCTGACAGGGAGGTGAAGGGTAGGGCTGGCTGCTCACAGGCTTGTGCTGGGTGCAGGAAAGCACTCGGCACATGCTGCAGCCATTAGCTCTGTAGCGCGGGCGATGTGTACACAGTTAGTGTACATGTCTAGTCTGGTTTTAGCAGCAAAATTTTAGCAGCTCTTCTCTTCTCCTGCGCCCCCCTCCAGTAAATGGTACCGCCCAGTGCATTCTCTACTTCCTTGTACCAGCCCTGCTTGCTGGCTGAGACGGACCCGACATTACTGTACATACAGAGTCGGGTCTGCCCAGATTGCAACAGCTTTCGCGACCCCCTGGAAATCGGCAATCGACCCCCCAGGGGGTCGCGACCCACGGGTTGAGAACTGCTGGCCTAGAACAATTACAAAACTCAAAGGAAACAGGGGGCATAGCATTCCCACACCCATGGGAGTACTATTTGGCTGCCCAACTGCAGCACATGCAGGAGGGTATGCTTAAACTAGGGCTGGCTGTTGAAGCTCAGAATTCCTCCCTGTCCATTATGCTTCACCACACTAGGTCAGTGCACACCTGATGGCAGGTGCCAGGTGTGCACTGCTAGGGTTAAGGGGCACACCGCTAAGGTTGTGGACCCTTAGCTGCCTGCCGCTAATGGGACCCGGAAGAGAAACAAAATGGGCCATCTTAGAGAACTGCTAGATTACCACCCAAATAACCGTATTCTTCTCAGATGGGAGATCATGATAAAGTCCATGGCAATGTGAGACCAGGGTTCCTTAGGACTGGGCAAAGGCATGAGAAGACCAGCAGGAGCTTGTGTGGAAGATTTAGACTGAGCACAGACATGACAAGCCTTAACATAGTCTTTGACATCCGGACAGAGAGTAGGCCACCAGTAGTGGCGACTGATGAGCAGGAAGGATCGGAGGAATCCAGCATGACTTGCCACCTTGGAATCATTTCCCCAATGAAGGATTTCTGCTCTTAGCTAAGTGGGGACGAAGGTCTTAACAGGAGGAATTTTTGACTCCAGGGTGGTAGAATGGGCAAGAATGCATGAGGTCGTAATGATCGGCTCAGGTTCAAAGGTGGGCTCCTCATCCAGAGTGTCAAAAGACCTAGAGCGTACATTAGCCCTACTATTGCAGGAACCAGGTTTGTACATAATCGTAAAATTAAAAAACGGGAAAAGAAAAGAGCCCCCTTGACCTGTCTGGGATTCAGTCATTTGGCATTCTGTAAGTATTGCAGATTTTTATGATCAGTGAAGAATGTAATAGAGTGAGGGGAACCCTCCAAGAGATGACACCACTCCTCTAACGCCAATTTAATAGCAAGGAGCTCACGATCACCAATAGCATAATTTTTCTCTGCTTGAGGAATTTTTTTGGAGAAAAACGCACATGGTTGACATTTTTTCTCAAAGGATTGAAGAAGCACAGCTCCTACCCCAGTTGAAGAAGCATCCACTTCAATACAAAATTGATCCTCAGGATTAGGTCTCCTCAAGAGAGGTCCAGAAACAAAGGCTTGTTTGAATTCATGAAATGCAGAGACAGCTTCAGATGGCCACTCCTTGGCATTCACACCTTTCTTGGTCAAGGCGATAATAGGCGCAGCAATGGAAGAGTAATTCCTTATGAACTGCCTTTAATAATTTGTGAACCCAAGAAAGCGCTGTGTGGCTTTGAGGCTGGCGGGAAGGGGCCAGTTGGTAATGGCCGAGACATTTCCAGGATCCATACGAAGACTCAAACTAGTGACAAAGCATCCCAGAAACAGAACCTCAAAACTTTCAAAAGAGCATTACTCCAGCCTGGCATACAGATTATTCTCTCTAAGGCGCTGAAGTACAATCCGGACATGGTTTCTGTGAACAGGCAGATTCTCTGAAAAGATGAGAATGTCATCCAGATAGATGAGAACAAAAAGATACAGCGGATCCCTGAAGATTTTGTTGACAAAGTTTTGGAACACAGCTGGGGCATTACACAGACCAAAAGGCATAACCAAGTACTTGTAATGCCCATCTCTAGTGTTAAACGCAGTTTTCAATTTGTCACCTTCTCGTATCCGGATCAGATTGCATGCACCCCTGAGATCTAACTTAGTGAAAATGGAGGCACCTTTCAATCTGTTGAATAGTTCAGCTATTAAGGGTAAGGGGTAACGAATGTTGATTGTCATTGCATTTAAAGTCTGGAAGCGGATAGGGCCCCCTGGAAGAACAGTACCATCGATCGCCGAGACCACCAATGGAGTGGCGAGGGGCGAAAGGGTACGTTTCATGGAAGATGGAGTTTTGCAGTCCATAAAGTTGCTAGCAGTTCCGGAATCCAGATATGCCAAGACCGAATGAGAAGCGCTGACATGAAGGAATACCGAAAGCAGGAGATGTGAAGGTGATGTTTCTGGGTCCAATACTCCCCCTTCCAGATGTATTAGACCCGAGCGCATCCTGGAGGAAGCTAGCACGTGTCACAAAAATGACCTTTGCCCCCACAGTAGAGACACAGGCCCAGAGTTCTGCGTCTAGCACATTCCTCAGGAGATAGCCTGGTCCGACCCAGCCACACAGGTTCCTCAGCTGGCAGGGGATGCTTAGGCTGACTAGGGACCAAGGGGTACTGGCGTCTTTTTTCTAGGGTCCTCTCCTGAAAGCGAATGTCGATCTGGTTACACAGGGAGATCACGTCATCCAGATCAACGGGGATGGTTCTACCCGCTAATTCGTCCTTCACTCTGTCAGAAAGGCCCTGTAAAATGGTTGCAACTAAGGCCTCATTGTTCCAGTTCAGCTCTGCAGATAGAATACAAAAATGGAGAGCATACTGCCCCACAGAAACAGACTCCTGGCAGAGGCGTAAAAGGGCACCGGCCGCTGAAGAGACACGACCTGGTTCCTCAAAGATGTTCCGCAAGAGCTTCAATAATCTAGACAGACTAGAAACCACGGGGTCACTCTTCTGCCACAGGGGGGGCAGCCCAGGCTAAAGTCTTGCCAGACAGGAGAGAAATAATGTAGGCCTCCTTCACCCGATCAGATGGGAAGTTTTGAGGCTGGAGCTCAAAATGAATGGTGCACTGGCTGAGGAAACCCCTGCAGGACTTAGAGTTCTCAGAGTAACGGAACAGAGCTGGTAACAGCAAAGGGTTCATGGCTGCGAGTGTGACTGGAACAGATATGGCAGCAGGTTGCATTGAGGTTGTTGAACTGGGGTCCTAAGGAGGACTGAAGCTGCTCAAAGAGGGAAGCAAAATCTTGGAGAAATCCCATCACCTGATTAGACTCCTGGGTATCCAGTCTGCGGACTATGCCCTGCGGGCTGCAGCGGATCATCTGCGGGAAGCGGCACATCAGCCGGGTCCATGGCCGAACAAACTGTCAGGTCACCTGATGGCAGGTGACAGGTGCGCACCGCTAGGTTTTAGGGGCGCACCGCTAAGGTTGTGGTCCCTTAGCTGCCTGCCGCTAATGGGACTCTGGATGGTGATGAAAACAGCAGGACCACAGGAGCACTGACACAGATTAGGCAGGGAGCTAGAGCGTAGGTTTCCCCAGGGCACAGAGTCTAAGAGCCAGCAGGTGTTCACCAGAGCCTCTGGTGGTGAGGATAGACTTGGCTGTAACTGGCTCCAGGTCGCGGCCCCCAGGTTCTCCCAGCTCACGCTCACTGCAGGCTACTGGTGGATAGAGAGGAAACAGCAGTACAGGACAAGGAATAGTCAGTGAGATAACCAATGGTCAGGGCAATGAGCAGACAGGGACAGACAGGAGAGCATGCCAAGATCGGGGTAACCAGCAGACAGGAAAAGTCACGAACAAGCCAGGGTCGGGGTAACAAGCAGACAGGGATAGTCACGAACAAGGCAAGGTCGGTATACGGAATCAGACGAAGAGCACTCAGCAGGAGCCACACACACAAAAGCCTAACAAACAATATTGATCAGCAACGAGTCTAGCAGTGCATGGTCTTAAATAATGTTCCTAATTAGAGACTGGGGTGAAGTCCTGCTGAGGGAAAATTACTTAGCACACAGGTGAGAGGTGCACTGTATCTAGGCTGACCACAAACAGAGAGGTAAGCAAACAGACAGAACATGAAATGTTACTGCAGATTCATGACAGTCAGCTTCACTTCCGGAAGGTTTAGAATCGCAATTGTTTGCTAAATCCAACGGTCTCTTCCCCACATATAGGTTAATGCACAAAATATGGGTTGAGGTCAAACAGCTGCAAGGGGTAACTGGGTTTACAAAATTTAGATTTATTTGGAACACTACCACAAACCCGGAAATGGCGAAACGTACTTATGCTCCTAAGTGTGGTGCTTATAGTATTACACACATGAAGCATATCTTTAGAGCTGGTAAATTGCTATGATTTACTTCATTGCAGACTTTGTACAGTCTACCACAATCCATGTATTTTTACTATTTGCAGCTGTCCCACGCAGTACAGCCACAAAATCTGTCCTCTGACTTTTGTGACCTGACTTTTCTCTTTCCCCAACACCTATTTTTGGGCTGTTGCAGCACATTCAAATACAGAAGGGCCTTATTTCTAATTGTTATGCATCCCTGAATATCTATTTGGAGGCCTATCTCTGTAAGGCCATAGATATGTTAGAGTCGAGTCTGATGTGGGAGACTTGTCTGGTGAACAGTGTGAAAATGCACTGGAAACAGTGCAAGCTTGTTCTCTTAATAATTTTAAACATGTATTGCAATTAAACCTTTTATTGCGAGTTCATTATACACCAGTGAATTTGTTTAAAGTGGGGATTTTGTCAGAACCAGTTTGTCCAAAATGTATAACCAAAGCAAATCAAACCGAGGGAATGGAAATATGAGGTGTGCATGGACGATGACATACCTCAGCACCTATACCTACTCATGCAGGGTACACTGAATAGAGTATGGTCCCTGGGGCTGGATGGCAAAAAGACAGCATAAACCCAAAAAACCGACAGAAGGAGACCACCAAAATAGCCACTGGAGTCTGGTGTGGTGTGTAATCGAATAATCAAAATACAAATGTATAAAATTGCAAGTTTTATTAATGAATCATATAAAATACACAGATAGGATACAAAGAACAAATCTATGTAAAACTGGTCAGTGATACCTCTAACTCAGACAACGTTGTCAGGTGCTAAATTAAATTGTCAGAACCAGTTTGTCCAAAATGTAGCAGAGATCATGAGGATCTCATCCACATGCTATGGAGATGTCCGAAGTTATACAGATACTTTACATATGGTCTTGCAACAGTCAGTAGAGTATTCCAAACAGACGTCCCTTCTGACCCCAGGTGCTGTCTGCTGGGAGTTTTTGATGATATTATACTAGATGCCTTTACTAAGGAAGCTGTTTCAAGAGCCTTGTTTCAGGCATGTAAAATTATCCTCCGACACAGGAAAACCACTTCCCTTCCATCCCTTAAGGAATGACTAGGTCATATGGGTACTACTTTAAGATGTGAAAAGGTTATTTACCAGCACTGTGGATGACATGCTAAATTTGAGAGGGTTTGGGGAGGTTGTCTTGATGCACCAAGCTTGGCCCCAATAAACCTGATTATAGATAGGATATTGGGGTAGAATAGAATAGACAGTTACTCAATGCTGGTTATTACTATCTGACTTTGTGTGCAATATTAATGCTCTACACTGCACTGTCATTTCTGATTTCAGCCACTAGGCGGGGCTGTATGATCTCTTTAGTGAGCTCTATGCAGTTTAAAGCTGTAATTGCATATTTGTTTTCTACTGTTTTGTACATTACAGCTTTGCATTTTTTTTGTACGTGTTTATGGAATGTGTATGTATTGAAAGTGTTCAAATAAAACTTTCTTCTGATTTAAAAAATGTGGAATGTACTGTATGTTCCATGTATATATATTACCCCCCTCCCTTTAGAATGTAAGCTCTACGAGCAGGGCCGTCCGTCCCTCCTGTATTGAACTGTATTTTAATTGTGCTGTCTCCCCCCCTCTACATTATAAAGTGCTGCGTAAACAATATAAATTTAGTATAATAATAATAATAATAATATATATATATATATATATATATATATATATATATATATATATATATATATATATATATACATATATATATTTATATATAGTATCTCACAAAAATAAGTACACCCCTCAATTTTTGGTAAATATTTTATTATATCTTTTCATGTGACAACACTGAAGAAATTACACTTTGCTTGTTGCCCCCTCAAAATAACTCAACACACAGCCATTAATGTCTAATCCGCTGGCAACAAAAGTGAGTACACCCCTAAGTGAAAATGTCCAAATTGGGCCCAAAGTGTCAATATTTTGTGTGGCCACCATTATTTTCCAGCACTGCCTTAACCCTCATGGGCATGGAGTTCACCAGAGCTTCACAGGTTGCCACTGGAGTTCTCTTCCACTCCTCCATGACGACATCACTGAGCTGGTGGATGTTAGAGACCTTGCTCTCCTTGCCTTCCATTTGAGGATGCCCCACAGATCCTCAATAGGGTTTAGGGCTGGAGACATGCTTGGCCAGTCCATCACCTTTACCCTCAGCTTCTTTAGCAAGGCAGTGGTCCTCTCGGAGGTGTGTTTGGAGCCGTTATCATGTTGGAATACTGCCCTGCGGCCCAGTCTCCGGAGGGAGGAGATCATGCTCTGCTTCAGTATGTCACAGTACATGTTGGCATTCATGGTTCCCTCAATGAACTGTAGCTCCCCAGTGCCGGCAGCACTCATGCAGCCCCAGACCATGACACTCCCACCACGCTTGACTGTAGGCAAGACACACTTGTCTTTGTACTCCACATCTGGGTGCCGACACACATTTGACACCATCTGAACCAAATAAGTTGATCTTGGTCTCATCAGACCACAGGACAAGGTTCCAGTAAACCATGTCCTTAGTCTGCTTGTCTTCAGGCAAAACGTTTGCAGGCTTTCCTGTGCATCACCTTTAGAAGACGCTTCCTTCTGGGATGACAGCCATGCAGACCAATTTGATGCAGTGTGTGGCACATGGTCTGAGCATTAACAGGCTGAACCCCCAACCCTTCAACCTCTGCAGCAATGCTGGCAGCACTCATACGTCTATTTCCCGAAGACAACCTCTGGATATGACGCTGAGCACGTGCACTCAACTGCTTTGGTCAACCCTGGTTGGCCTGTTCTGAGTGGAACCTGTCCTGTTAAACTGCTGTATGGACTTGGCCACTGTGCTGCAGCTTAGTTTCAGGGTCTTGGCAATCTTCTTATAGCCTAGGTCATCTTTATGTAGAGCAACAATTCTTTTTTTTCCAGATCCTCAGAGTTGTTTGCCATGAGGTGCCATGTTGAACTTCCAGTGACCAGTATGAGAGAGTGAGAGCTATAAGAACCAAGTTTAAGACACCTGATCCCCATTCACACCTGAGACCTTGTAACACTAACGAGTCATATGACACCGGGGAGGGGAAATGGCTAATTGGACCCAATTTGGACATTTTTACTTAGGGGTGTACTCACTTCTGTTGCCTGCGGTTCAGACATTAATGGCTGTGTGTTAAGTTATTTTGAGGGGACAGCAAATTTACACTGTTATACAAGCTGTACACTCAGTACTTTACATTGTAGCAAAGTGTCATTTCTTCAGTGTTGTCACTTGAAAAGTTAGAATAAAATATTTACAAAAATGTGAGGGGTGTATACACTTTTGTATTTCAAAGATATAATAATATATTCAAAAAAAAGAAGAAAGGTACAGTATCTCATGAAAGTGAGTACACCCCTCACATTTTTGTAAATATTTTATTATATATTTTCATGTGACAACACTGAAGAAATGGCGCTTTGCTACAACGTAAAGTAGTGAGTGTACAGCGTTTACAGTGTATATTTGCCATCTCCTCAAAGTAACCATTAATGTCTAAACCGCTGGCAAAAAAAGTGAGTATACCCCTAAGTGAAAATGTCCAAATTAGGCCCAATTAGCCATTTTCCCTCCCTGATGTCATGTGACTCGTTAGTGTTACAAGGTCTCAGGTGTGAATGGGGAGCAGGTGTGTTAAATACAGTGTTATCTCACTCTCTCATACTGGTCACTGAAATTTCAAAATGGCACCTCATGGCAAAGAACTCTCTGAGGATCTGAAAGACTGATTTAAAGGGAAAGGAAGATAGGGTATACAGCATCACCAGATAGGGGTATACAGAGTCACCAGATAGGAGTATACAGAGCCACCAGATAGGAGTATACAGAGTCACCACATAGGAGTATACAGAGTCACCACATAGGAGTATACAGAGTCAACAGATAGGGGTATACAGAATCACTAGCTAGGGTATACAGTCACCAGATAGGGGTATACAGAGTCACCAGATAGGGTATACAGTCACCAGATAGGGGTATACAGAGTCACCAAATAGGGGTAAACAGAGTCACCAGATTGGGTATACAGAGTCACCAGATAGGGGTATACAGAGTCACCACATAGGAGTATACAGAGTCACCACATAGGAGTATACAGGGTCACCAGTTAGGGGTATACAGAGTCACCAGACAGGGGTACACAGAGTCACCAGACAGGGGTATACAGAGTCACCAGACAGGGGTATACAGAGTCACCAGATAGGGTATACAGTCACCAGATAGGGGTATACAGAGTCACCAAATAGGGGTAAACAGTCACCAGTTAGGGGTATACAGAGTCACCAGACAGGGGTACACAGAGTCACCAGACAGGGGTATACAGAGTCACCAGACAGGGGTATACAGAGTCAACAGATAGGAGTATACAGAGTCACCAGATAGGGTATACAGAGTCACCAGATAGGGTATACAGTCACCAGATAGGGGTATACAGAGTCCCCAGATAGGGTATACAGTCACCAGATAGGGGTATACAGAGTCACCAGATAGGGATATACAGAATCACCAGATATGGGTAAACAGAGTCACCAGATAGGAGTATCCTGAGCAACCAGATAGTGGTATACAGAGTCACCAGATAGGGGTATACAGAGGCACCAGATAGGGTATACAGAGTCACAGATAGGGGTATACAAAGTCACCAGATAGGGGTATACAGAGTCACCAGATAGGGGTATACAGAGCCACCAGATAGGGGTATACAGAGCCACCAGATAGGAGTATACTGCACTACCCCCCCACCCCTGCCGCAGGCCTCGTGGGCGGCACGGACAGCACGCACCCCCATCCAAAAGGTCCAGCACTTACTGTGTGTGTGGACTCAGTTTGGAGGGAGAGATTCTTCCTGTCTCCTAAATAGCAGCGGTGGTGGTGTGTGGAGAGGGCGGACGGAGGTGTCCACTCATGTTTCCCCTTCCTTGCCAAAGCACCTGTGTATCCAATAGGATTGCCTGGCACTTTGGCTAATCGGGAAACAAGTCTCACCGACCTACCTCCTGACTGGGGGGGAGGCACTGCAGTGTGACAATAGCAAAAATAAATTTGCTATGGTCACACAATAGGGAGGGATCGGGGTGCACTCTCTGCCCCCGAGCCCACCCTTTTTTGAAGCCTATTAGAGCCTCGGGCTTCAAAAAAAACATTCCCTCCCGCCCCCGCAATAGGAATCCATGTGTCCAGCATCCTGAAAGGGGCCGGGCGCGTGGATAGGAGGGTGGCGGCAGGGATGGGGGGGACGGCGCCCGTGCGCCTTTAATGCACGGGCCACCACTGGTTTACAGTCATTCAATGAACAGACTAAACAAACAACTATTTTAACCATTTGCTACCTCATATGCTAGAAGAAACAAAATTTTGTAAAATGGGACCTAAAGGTGGTAGATAAAGCTAACCGATCCGTGACTGCTAGCCTGCACTGCCAATCGCTTCACTGGCTTCCCCTACCCCACCGTATAAAATTCAAAATTCTAACCACAAATTACAACGCCATCCACAACATTGCCCCCAGCTACATCACCAATCTCATCTGCAGATATCGCCCAAATTGCCCTCTCCGCTCCTCCCAGGACCTCCTGCTCTCTAACCCCTTGTTACCTCCTCCCATGCTCGCCTACAGGACTTCCCCAGAACCTCTCCCATCCTCTGGAACTCCCTGCCCCAGTATGTCCGGTCAGCCCCTACCCTGTCCGCCTTTAGGCGATCCTTGAAAACTCACTTATTAAGGGAAGCCTCCCCCACCTCCACCTCAACCTAATAACTGTACTTGAGTCACCTCTATCAGATCGTCCCCTGCAGCCATTACCTTTTGTACCACCACCCCCTCCCTTTAGATTGTAAGCTCCATGAGCAGGGCCCTCCTATTCCTTCTGTATTGAACTGTATTGTAATTGTACTGTGACCCTTCTTTGTTGTAAAGTGCTGTGCAAACTGTTGGCGCTATATACATCATGTATAATAATAATATCCCCAAACACAAGCGCTACTGTCCTGACTAACAATAGTAGGTCAACAACTTGTGGTGAGTGTCTGTTTGTATGGGAACACTGGAGTCACTGAGAAGTGGAGCATTCTTTTGTTCACACTATGCACAAGCACTTTTTTATCTGGGACTTTTTACTTGGATTTATTCACTGTTTATATTCTTACTTAGCCTTAAAGTGATTGTAAAGGGAGATATTTTTTTTTTTATCTTAATGCATTCTATGCATTAACCACTTGCCGACTGCCTGCCGTCACATGATGGCGGCAAAGTGGTTTGATCTCACAAACCGCCGCCAGCTGATGGCGGCTGCAAGATTGTGGATCGTGAGCGCGCACCTGCCGCCGAAGGCACGCTCGCGTGCTCACTGTGTTCCGGGGAGCCAGGGAGCTGGTAGGGTGGACTCGATCTCCGCTGGCTATCCGCGATTGCTCCCCCACAGTGACAGAACGGAGGCCCATGTATGTAAACACGCGGATCTCTGTTCTGACAGGTGGATGGAATGTAATCACATGTTCCCTGTATATGGGAGCCGCGATCACTCTCCTCCCCCATTCAGCCCAGGCCCCATACAGTTAGTAACACACAGGGAATACAGTTAACCCTTAGAGCGCCCCCAGGTTAACCCCTTCCCTGCCAGTGACATTTACACAGTAATATGTGCATTTTCATAGCTGTATAAATGCCAATGGTCCCAAAAAAGTGTCAAAATGGTCCAACATGTCCGCCATAATATCGCAGTACCGCTAAAAATCGCAGATTGCCCCTCTGACACCAGGTTTGTAAGACCGCTGGAGCCTCTCCGACCTGTACTGCTAGCAGCGGTCTGACACGCCCACTTGTAGTCCTCTAGTAGAAGCAGCTAGGACGGACTTCCTTTCTGGAGTGGGCGGAGAGGGTCTCGCAACCCCCGGTCTGTACTGCCCATAGAGGTGGTTTCCTCCTCCCCTCTGCCAGCAACGCCCCAGCGCCCCCCCCCCCCCCTCTCGTCCACCCACTGCCATCTCATTAATGATAGCAGGGATCTCCATGCCTGCTATTTCTGGAATTCCTGGCTTGTTTGATATATGAACACCTCTGCTTTCCCCTGTCACAGCCGTATTGCAATATACACCACAGAGCGCAGCTCCGATGCGGCTGTGACAGGAGAAATTGAGGGGCAATGATACAAAGCACTGGTGGGCATGGTGTCACCGCACTGATGGGCACTGATAACAGGCATTGTTGGGCACGGTGTCACTGCACTGATGGGCACTGATAAGAGTCACTGGTGGGCATGGTGTCACTGCACTGATGGGCACTCATAAGAGGCACTGGTGGGCATGGTGTCACCGCACTGATAAGCGGCACTGGTGGGCACAGTGTCACCACACTGGTGGGCACGGTGTCACCGCACTGATAAGCAGCACTGGTGGGCACAGTGTCACAGCACTGGTGAGCACGGTGTCACCACACTGATGAGCACTGATAAGCGGCACTGGTGGGCACGGTGTCACTGCACTGATAAGCGGCACTGGTGAGAACTATGTGACCACACTGATGGGCACTGATAAGTGGCACTGATGTGACCGCACTGATGAGCACTGATAAGCGGCACTGATGTGACTGCACTGATGGGCACTGATAAGTGGCACTGATGAGGCTTCACTGTTTACTGACACTGTACACTTCCATATATCTGAAGGAGGGGTTTCCACCATCCCTGCAAAGTTTAATTATTCTGTCTTATTTTCAGTGTGATGTGTGTTATATGTGACGTTATATATCACAGAGGCAGGTATTGTGGTGATATTGACGTTCATTGTGATTTCCATACATTAGAGGTTCCATCATTATTGTATTATTGATTAGTAAGTTAGCGCAGCACTTTTTTGTGTTTTCTCATGCCGACATTTACTTGTGTCACATGCTGATATAAAACATCCCGGCTCTTTCTTTCTGTGGTGCGGCTGGGGATGTCCTCACATACACCATACCAGCACTGATTGTTATAACTATCTCAAACCTGCAGGAGGAGGAGGAATATTTCTAATAGTGAATTAGAGCAGAGTACAGTGTGTGTAATATATCATTATGGGATGTGTGTGCAGATCAGTAATGATTACAGAAAGTAAGGGGCAATATGTTTATCTCCTTGTGGCTGTAGAGGAGAGAAGATATGTTGTGTGCCACTCGTTAGTGGGCCTGGCTGCAGAATGAGGGGGTGTGATTCATGTTGAAGTGGGCTTGTTCAAATTTACATGTACAGGCCTAGTGTACCTCCCACATTCATTGAAATGTGCAATGGCTGATGGGAAATGTAGTGTAAACAGAAAGAAGAGAATATGATGCAATCACTCTTCTAACAGAGCCAGCCTTGGAGAATAACTAATGTATCATTTGAACGAGAGAGACACCTTCCTGTAAATTAGATTGTACATATCTCTTCAATGGAAAGGAATTTCACAAACGTAATAACTATTTACCGTATTTTTCCGTGTATAAGACGCCCCCATGTATAAGACGCCCCCCACTTTTCCAACCCAAAATTAAGAAATCAATAATAAAAGAGGTCCAAACTGTCTCTCTGCAGCTCTATTCCCATGCTCTTTTGCATAGGAGATTACATTGAGTTTAAATTTAGCAGAGTAAGACAATCGCTTACCAGTATTCATTTTTTTATTTTCTGACATCTGGGCTCCGGTCACTGACGCATCTGCACACTCTCCTCTGGCATCTGCACACTTCCAATCCATTCACCTCCTCCTCCAATCACGGCATCAGCACCTCCTCCTCCAATCACAGCATCAGCACCTCCTCCTCCAATCACGGCATTAGCACCTCCTCCTCCAATCACGGCATCAGCACCTCCTCTTCCAATCACGGCATCAGCACCTCCTCCTCCAATCACGGCATCAGCACCTCCTCCTCCAATCACGGCATCAGCACCTCCACCTCCAATCACAGCTTTGGCTGACGTCAGTAACAAGGTGGAAGCCTCTTTGACAGACTACGCACCCGCGCGGCTCTCCCTTCACTCCTCACTGACTGACTGCTCACTCACTCCTCACTGCTGACCGTGTATAAGACGCCCCTCGATCTACAGTACTGCAATTTTAGCAAAAAATAGCGTCTTATACACGGAAAAATACGGTAGTGTTTAGTGTAGGGAGGTGTACTAATGGGAGATTTTTTGAAAATCCCAGGGTTCTGCTTTAACCCCCATTGATTTAAACTAAGAGCTGGAAATAAGTACCGTCCTATTACAGCTCATTTATAAAACACCTATTTTACAAGTAGATACACTTCAAATATGCCTGCAAATACCCAAATGTGCCTGGACACATAGGCTAACATAGTGTTGCTTCTACAGGCTGAAAAACAAAAAAAAGACAAACTGCCGGTATAAGCAACATTTTTTATGCCCAGTGTGCATGAGACCTTAAAATTGGGCACTTTCACACTGAGGCTGCCCGAGCGTCAGCGCTAAAACGCTGCTAGTTTAGTTTTTACCGCTGTTATAGCCCTAAGGGGTTAAAAAGGGGATAAAAGTGCCGGCACGCGACGCTTCCGGAGCGGTGTACAGCCGCTTTGGAAGCGCTGCCAATTCATTTCAATAGGCAGGGGTGGTGGAGGAGCAGTGTATACAGTGCTCCCACACAACCCCAAAAATGCTGCTTGCAGATTTTTTCCTCTCCTGCAAGCGCACCGCCCCAGTGTGAAAGCACTTTGGCTTTCACATTGGGGTGTATTAACAGGAATTTTAGAGGCGCTTTACAGGCGCTATTTTTAGTTCAATAACGCCTGTAAAGCACCTCAGTGTGAAAGGGGTCTAAGGGTTTCAAGTTTTGTTTTCATGTGTCACTCACATTATCTTTTTATTCCTGAGCAGTTTATTGTTTCCTTTTTTTATACACAATAGTTGCATAGTTGTTCTCCAGGCAAATCTATAAAACCATGTCTGCTGTAATATGTCTCCCCCCAGAGGTATTTTGTGAGAATAGCATGTGAAATTCCACTTGTTTTTAAGAGTGCATTTTACTTTATGAATGAGATTTACATACTCTATTTTTAATAGTAAGGATATAGTTTTATGCTTTTATTGGGTAATTTGTGTTATCTGCATCTAATGGGTGCATTACATGTTGCATTTTCAACTCTTTCTGCAAATACCAGAATTGGCAGTATCAATTTATTATACGACCGGTTCACCCACCATCCCTTAGCCAGGATTAAGAAGGGTATAGAATCCTAAAATGTGTTACATAGCAATGGTTCCAGAAGCCATTCTCTTCCTGAGATCATCAGGCACCTGAGGATGCCATGCACTTGTCACTAGTGTTGAGCGAACCCGGACTGTAACGTTCGGGTCCGTACCGAACTTTAGGGTGTCCGTGGCACGGACCCGGACCCGGACATTTCAAAAATCGTTCGGGTTGGGATTTCAAGCCATGCCTGGGCTTGCAATGTCAGGCCCAAGCGAGTTGTGATCACTGTTCACGTACCGTAGGAGTCCACGGACTACTAGAGTCCTTCTCTTACCGAAGACCTTGGTAACGATACATTGTGTAAAATCCTAAGATATGGGAAGAATTAGGACCGATTCCCTACCACCCACTTGGCCAGCATATTATTTAACTATGACGGTTAAGACCATAAACGTCTTTCTCAACTTTTACGTTGTACATTACGTGGGTAATCTACGTCTATTGTGTTTAATGGGTTATTTTCGTATTTTGATATAGGAATGATAATTTTTATCTCATACATTTAGAG
>BLSH010552567.1:456467-475198 GCA_018402905.1 Glandirana rugosa | reverse complement strand
AGTGTATGGCGGTGGATAGTATGTGCAGGGAAAGAGAGTGGAGTGTATGGCAGTGGGTAGTATGTGCAGGTAGAAGCTAGTGGAGTGTATGGAGGTGGGTAGTATGTGCAGGGGAGGGGTGTGGAGTGTATGGCGGTTGGTAGTATGTGCAGGGAGAGGAGTGTATGGCGGTGGGTAGTATGTGCAGAGAGAGGAGTGTGGAGGGTATGGTGGTAGGTAGTATGTGCAGGAGAGGAGTCTGGAGCATATGGTAATAAATAGTATATACAGGAGAGGAGTGTGGAGTGTATGGCGGTAGGTAGTATGTGCGGGGAGAGGAGTTTGGAGTGTATGGTGGTAGGTAGTATGTACAGGAGAGGGGTGTGGAGTGTATGGTGGTGGGTAGTATGTACAGGAGAGGGGTGTGGAGTGTATAGTGGTGGGTAGTATGTACAGGAGAGGGGTGTGGAGTGTATAGTGGTGGGTAGTATGTGCAAGGAGAGGAGTGCGGAATGTATGGCAGTGCGGGTAGTTAGTGCAGGGAGAGGAGTGCAGATGGTAGGAAAGTATATGGTTCTAAGTCATTGCTCCAGCACTACAGAGGCCACTGGGCAGTGGCATGAATTGAGCAATGTAATGGCTTCAGGCACACAGCAGCAGTACTGGTCTCCCACCATCCTGCAGACACTGCTCTCACCCCCTCTCTGCCCCTCCCTGCCATCTCAACCCCCTCCTCAAGTCCCTGCACACAAGTCCCCCCTGACATCTTACAAAACCCCACCAACTTACCACCCCCCACACATCTGCCTGTCATTAAATACATACAGCGCCGCTAAGTAGATACACCGCTGGCCTGGATTCTCCCTCCACTTCTCTAAGAATGAACACCTGCAGCTGACATCCCTCCCGGCCAGAACTCGGGTAATGAGCTCCCATCCAGCCAGCACCTGTCAGCGGCAGCTGGCAGCCCTGCCTCCACCCTGTAGACATCTTTTTACAGGCAGCACCAGATCACACTGATTGAGAGTGCTGGGAGCAGTGGAGAGAGGAGGATCCAGGCAGGAGATGTTTAAACTTAGTGGCACTGTATGTACTTAGTCAGCAGTCGCCAACTGCTGCGGGGTATTCGGTGGCAGGTGATATGTCAGGCGAATGGCTGGGGTTAGCACTTCAATCATCCCAACACCATTATTTCTTTCACTACATTGTAATATATAATGAAATAGTTCAACTCACCATAATGCAGAATCAGTGGGAGCCCTGTGCATGTCACTTATCACCATTGCCTGCTACCAGAATCAGCTTGACACTTTCCATTGTCACCTGCTACCAGATGCAGCATGCCACTTGCCACCCGTAGCCTACCACCAGATGCAGCATGTCACTTGCCATTGTTGCCTGCTACCAGATGCAGCATGTCACTTGCCATTGTCACCTGCCACCAGATGCAGCGTGAGACTTGCCATTGTCACCTACCACCAGATGCAGCGTGCCACTTGCCATTGTCGCCTACCACCATATGCAGCGTGCCACTTGCCATTGTCGTCTACCACCAGGTGCAGCTGCCACTTGCCATTGTCGCCTACCACCAGATGCATCGAGCCACTTGCCATTGTCACTGCTACCAGATGCAGCGTGCCACTTGCCGTTGTCACCTGCCACCAGATGCAGCTTGCCACTTGCTACCCATAACCTACCACCAGATGTAGTGTGTCACTTGCCACCTGTATCATGCCACCAGGTGTAGTTTTCTCTTTGCAGTAAAACCTCTCAATGTATGGCTATGCAGCCTCTCTGCAGTGCTACAAACTCAACCAGATCAGCTGGCATTAGATTCTCAACAAGGGGACTCTACAATTGGCAAATGTGCAGTTGACAGTAGGGTTCATCTCCTATGATAATCGAATACACCACTGATGCGCTGATCTCACAGGAGGTGACTAGGCTCACAGGATCTGTCATAGCGGAAACAAGCAGCCTCTTTCCTCCTGGGGGTAGTGCGGCCCGGTGCCTGACAGGCCATGGACCAGTACAGGCTCTGCAGCCCGAGGGTCGGGGCCCCTGTACTTAGTGACTGGCGCAGCTGTAGTGCTTGACATGTCTAATCTATGGGTGCAGTGCATATATTGTACCCAGGGGTGATATTCCTCTGGCTCAGAGGTGGATAACACATTAACCAGTATACAACAAATATTGCCCCCCCCCCATTCCCAATACAGAATACTATCCCCCCAAAATTACCCCAATACAGACTTTTCCCCACTCTGTCCTGGCTCAGTCTACTCTAAACAGATGGTACAGCAGGACATGCTGTGTGTGGCTTCTTAGAGCCCCCTGTCTGCTATCTACAACACAACCCTCTGTGTCAGCCTACTGCTCCCCCCTTACAGCTAACTACAGGGATGAAAAGGGTGGACAGTCAGAGGAGCCAGCAGGGAGTCATGGATCCAATACATTCACTGCCCCCCCAACCCCCGCCTTCTCCTTCCCAGGCTGCTGACCTGCTGTGCGTAAAGTTATGGGCAGCCTGCATACAGATGTCCTCTCCTTATCTACGGCTTACTGCTCACTACACATACCTGCAAATCGGACACAGCAAAGAAAGTCTTCCTTCACAGAATGGTTTATAGCTGACAGATGCAGATCACACAGAACGGAAGCTCAAGCAGGGGCGTAACGATAGGGGTTGCAGGGGTTGCAATTGCAACCGGGCCCCATGGTCCAGGGGGCCCATGTGCCTCCCTTGTACACCTGAATAGGAGGGATGGCGGGGGTGGCATTTAGAGGACCCAATCTCCTCCATTTTCCTCTATCCAGTTTACTTGACTTCTGCTGTTCCCAGGGCCCCTGTGTGCTTCCCTGGTCCCCCTGGGGCCTGCTGCAGAACTTGTGAAAGGGCCCCACAGCAGTACCGTAATAAAGGGACCCACAATAGGAGTAAAGGGCCCCAAGATCAGTGGGAAGAGGGAAGGGCCCTGGCCAGGGGTCAGGGGGCCCTTCATAATTTCTTGCACCGGGGCCCTGAAGGTTCTAGTTACGCCTTTGAGCTCAAGTAATGTCTGTGAACGAAGACTTCTGCTGTGTCCGATTATCACACAGCGCAGGGGACACCCAGAACCAGGGAGCAGTCATATTACAACACTGTATACAGCACGGCCCCATCACCTGAGCTCCGCCCCCTGGAGTCAGTGGGCCCCCCTACCATGTGGGCCCTTTTTCAGTGCACACTCTGCACACATGGATGATACGCCACTGCACGTATAGCTGATCTGTTTGTGCAACTTTGGCATTTGGGGAAATAAGCTCTATGTGCATGCATGGGTAAGATGCTGATGCAAAAACCATCACTATTTACTGTACATGAGTACGGCCAAAGGCAGCCATTCACTCGTAAGGGTTGCTATACATGGCGACGGCAGATCCCTAGCTGCAGGAAAGTGCTGTGGATTGTACAGTAGAGGACTTTGAAGCCTCTAGACGTCTGTATGCAATAAGGCCGGAATGTACGTTGTATGGCCCTCTTAGGCTGCATTCACACTTGATATATTATTACTAAAAGATGGAGCTCTTACCAAAACTACAAAGCCCATATATCACCATATATCACAGTTTAAACCAATTCATCTCAATGGATGGGGTACCCACACAACTGAGAATTAGTCAAACTATATAAAAAACAAAGCAAGGAGTTATATATGGAGAACCAACAATGGTATATCTTGTGATAAAAAAGACTTTATTAATTGGCAAACATTGAATACGTTGAAGGCAATACTAGCCCACCCTACCAGACACCAATAAAAAGAGGTTAAAACAGACATTTGTCACACAAAATAGCACAGCAGGACCTCACTCATAGATGCAAATATGGTATAATAACTCTAAAATATGCTTCCTATTGTTTTACTGCTCAAGAGGTCTCGGTACGGGGTTTTTAGTTGCTAATGCACTACTTGTCCCTAATAGGGCTGATTGTAGGCTTTATGCAGCGCTGACCCCTCCTATACCTCCGATATTTCCGTGTACCACGGCTCTTGGCTAGATTATACACCTTTGGAAAAATGATACATATTATTAACAAACTCTCAGCTGCAGACAGACAAAAGGCCTATTGTTCTAATGACGGGTGGTTATGTGATATCCAAGGATGTCCATTTTGCTCCTGCAGGGCAATTTCACTCATTAGCCTCCCCACTTCCCATGAAGATGAATCAGGTAGTCCATTAGGGGGTTAAGCCAGAAAATCTCAACAGGCATTAGTCATCATTCAGTAACTGTACCGTGTAAACAGATTATGGATCGCCACTCATCTGTATGGATCTCTATCCTTCCCCACCCTTAGGGTGGCTGATTGGAGTAGGTTTGGTGAAAGTCAAATAGTAACACAAACAGATTTCCAATATAGGCCGCTTCCATGGCTGGATTGTAGCTAAGCTGGGTATTTGCGTGGATAGCAATGTCCGCCCCGGTGAGGAGTATAGGGGAAAGATAATAGCGCTGCCCGGAGGCTCTCACTGCTCTCTAATGTAAGTATCTGCAGCTGATCCCTTCTCAATTCACTGACTGGCGGTAACGTGGCTCCAATAAGGAGCTCACTCTTTCCCTGGGTGAGTCTGTGGCAGCCCTCCAAAGCCCCATGTCAGGCAGAGCTAGACAGATGACATGCAGAGTGAGGTTTGGAATACTGCTGCGCCATATTACGTCAATGCATTTCGCATACTAGCACAACATAGTGCTACTTGGACGTAGGGTTGCCATCGCATCCCTTTAAATCCAAACACATATAAATTACACAGGTTCTGAGGCTAATTTTATTTAGATAAGGCACCAAGTGAGTTTAATTACCACTTTAATCAGCCTCAGAGCCCGTATAACAAATGTGGATGCACTATTTAAAGCAGAGAAAAGTCCCCTTCAAAGTCCGTCAGGCCCCATTCACACCTAAGCGATTATCTGCTTGTAGCTCAAAAACGCTGGAGGAGAAAAAAATCAATTATTCTCTATGGAGATGGTTCACTTCTCCACTCCAAGTCGCCTGAAGCTCAAACAAGTTCTGGAGCTTTTTTTGTCGCTCGAATCAGGCAGATTTGGGCGTTTTTGGCGCGTTTGCATTCCCATAAAAATGAATGGAAACACGGCATGCACGAGTTTTTTGCATGATTTTCTATCAAATGAAAAAAAATAAATAAATAAAATAGCAATAATATATAAATACATGTAAAATAAATACACAAATAATGAAAAATCATCATAAATAAGTAAAATAAAGGAATAATATGTAATAATACATTAATAAATAATAATTAACCTCTAATATTAAAAAATATGAAATACATTATTATTATTATTATTATTAATAATAATAATAATAATAATAATAAAATAATAACATCCAAACTCGAACAAAAAAATACATTATTAATATTATTTTTTGTGTTAGGGTTAGGGTATTTAGTTATTTATTGTTTCATTTTTAAGGGGTAAGGGTTAAAGTTAAGGGTTAATTATTTATTTATTGTTACTTGATATTAATTAATGAATTTTTTATTTATGAGTTTTATTTATTTGTGTATTGATTTTACATTTATTTATTCATTTATTATTATTCGTATAATAATAATAAATAGAATAAAAGAAAACATAAATAAAATAATAATAAATAACCCTAAGTTGGGACTCCTACTAATCCTAACCCTAACCTAAACTGAACTTGAACCCCTTACCTTTAACGAAAAAACATTAT
This sequence comes from Glandirana rugosa, assembly GCA_018402905.1. Classification (NCBI taxonomy): domain Eukaryota; kingdom Metazoa; phylum Chordata; class Amphibia; order Anura; family Ranidae; genus Glandirana; species Glandirana rugosa. The sequence continues at coordinate 469,476 of BLSH010552567.1, read as the reverse complement.
AATAAATGAATAATAATAAAAGAAGAGATAAAAGCGAATGTAAAAGCTAAAAAAGCTGAAATACCTAGCAACAAATGATGAAACAGATGATTATTTTTCCCATTGGTTAATAAAAAAAACACTAAAGCTCAAAAACGCCTGAAAAACGCTGCATGTAAACACGACAAAACACGTGAAAAAAAACACCTGAGAAACGCGCAAAGATGTTACGCTCAGGTGTGAATGCAGCCTTAGAGGACATCTAGTGGCCATTTATGGAAACCTAAAAACTGCTGAGACATCTCAGAGCACCTTTTATAACCATTCACAGATCTTTATTCGCATCTAGGAAATCATTTAAAATCTTTACATATTTATGCATCAAATGGTTTCTATTATGGCATCTGTGCTAGTACCTGTGTAATAGTTCATCCTTAGGTTTCCAAATTCGTGTAAAGCCCTGTTACAAGGTTTTGATCGACCACAAGGTTCCAGGAACACTCTAAAACATTATTCAGTCCCCTCGGTATCAGGGATCCTAGCCGAAAAATCCAAGATTTTCTTTCCTCAAAAGGATTGTATCAGAATCCCCCTTCAGACTTGAAATTTTAAGGGCATAAAAGCCCTTGACTCTAAGGCCTCATACACACAGCATTTTTTACAGCCACGTTTTTTAGCGTTTCCATGTTATTCAATGGCCCCATAAAAACGCCAACGTTTTTGAGCTGTAGATGGCGTCGGCATTAGTAAGCTGCAAGTAGGACCAACGGCCAGCGCATTCCGAGGCTGTAACGTTTTGGCGTTTTTGACGCCGGCGCGGTAAAACGCTCACTAACGCCGTACTCGCGTTAACCAGTGTTTTTGATGCTGACGTTTTCAGGTTAAAAAAATAGCAGAAGAATGTTCTTTATTTTTTAAAAAATGCCTATTGACGCCGACACTCACTCACGAGCATTAACGCCGATGCAAAACGCAGAAAAAAACACAGATTTTTCCCTGACGTCGGGCTCGACATTTTGCTTATTTTTTTCCATACGCCTGTGTGTATGGGCTTAAAGGCTCCATGCACATTGGACATTAAAAAAAACTAAAAACGTTAGTAGCTTTGTAATGAGTTTTTCAGCTTTTATCAACGTTAATGCACCAGTGTTTTTGAGCATCAAAACTTCCAAAAGCGCTGGTGAGCCAGGTTTTTGAGCGTTTTTGGGCGTTTATGGTCGTTTTTAAACTTTCAGCATTTTTTGTGGTCAGAAGAACGACTCTTGAACGCGATTTTACGGCGTTCTGACAACAGCCCATAAACTCCACTGCTGATAAATGGCAATAAAGGTCCATGTGTGCATGGAAACATAGGATAACATAGAGGGGAGTTTAGGGGTTTTTAAAAAAATGCCCAAAGCCCAAAAACTACTGTTTAGCAGCTACAGTGTGCATGGATCCTAAGTCTCCTCGGTTGTCCATTGTGAAATTCGGCAAAATGTAATCCAATAGGATTTTCTTCTTTCAAGTTAATGCTTTTAATACGTTCTCCGATCCTGACATGCAATTGATGTTTGGTCTTGCCCACATATATTTCCTAACAGGGGCATTCTAGGGTGTATAAGACCCTGGTGGTAGCACAGTTAATGAACTGCTTAACCACTTGCCGACCGCCAACCACAGGTTGACGGCGACAAAGTGGTGCGATATCGCAAATCACCGTGATCTGACGGCGGCTGCGAGAACGCGCACTGTGAGCGCGCGCCGCCGGAGGCTCACTGTGTGCGAGGAGGACCAGGGAGCGGGTGCGGCGGCCTCGATCGCCGCCGGCTACCCGCGATGCCCCCCCCCCCGGAGTGAAAGAACGGAGGTCCGTGTAAGTAAACACGGACCTCCTTTCTGTGAAGGGGGAAGGGCTGTGATCACAGGCTTCCTCTACAAGGAAGCTGTGATCACTTTCCTTCCCCTGCTAGGGCAGTCCCCCCACAGTTAGAACACGCCCAGGGAACACAGTTAACCCTTAGAGAGCCCCCTGCAGGTTAACCCCTTCACTGACAATGGCATTTACACAGTAATCAGTGCATTTTTATAGCACTGATCGCTGTATAAATGCCAATGGTCCCAAAAAAGTGTCAAAATGGTCCGACATGTCCGCCCCAATATCGCAGTACCGCTAAAAATTGCAGATCGCCGCCATTACTAATAAAAAATAAAAAAAATAAAAACCCCAAAAATGAATTCTCATCATCCGTAAACGCGGCCACTTTTGCGCAAACCAATCAATAAACGCCGATTGCAATTTTTTTTTTTATCGCAAATATGAGGAAGAATATAAATCGGCCAAAAACGGTGAAAAAAAATGTTTTTTTATATTGTTTTTTGGATTTGTATTTTAGCAAAAAGTAAGAAATTTGGGTTTTTTTGCAAAATTGTCGCTCTTCTTTTGTTTATAGCGGCGATCAGAAATGACGCAGCGATGATCAAATACCACCAAAAGAAAGCTCTGTTTGTGGGGGAAAAGGACGCAAATTTTGTTTGGGTACAACGTCGCACGACCGCGCAATTGTCAGTTAAAGCGACGCAGCGCCGAATCGCAAAAAGGGCTCTGGTCCTAAAGTGGGAAATCCTTCCGGCGCTGAAGTGGTTAATATTGTATTGGTGTGTGCCATCAGAATCGGAGAACACATCTGAACGATCCACATATTTTGCAGATCGCACAATGGAATACATCCCTTTTAAAGCTGGGAGGTCTGTCAGCCAGTTCCTACTGGGTGACCTAATGAACTCCGATTGAACTAGAGCAGGGATATGCAATTATCTGACCTCCAGCTGTTGCAGAACTACAAGTCCCATGAGTCATTGCAAGACTCTGACAGCCACAAGCTTGACACCCAGAGGCAGAGGCAAGAAGGCAGAAAGAGATGGGACACTGAGACTGAGACCAAGGGAGCAGATGATGGGCACAACTCCCATTTTTCCCCATCCATGTGGCCTACATCTTTTTCCCCACCTCTTTCTGGAGGGGAGCGTGGTAGGATCATGTGGGATTTTATTAAAACTTACCGTAAAATCCTTTTCTCCGAGTTCACTGACAGACGCAGCTCTTCATTACGTGTGGGTTTATGCTTGTCCAACTAGGAGTTAACTAGGCAGGGAAAAGAAAACAGCTGGCCCCTCCCATGGGGCCATCCTCTCTTCCCTCTCCATAGCCTAGCTCAGCAGTTCGTACACAAGCCATACAGAAAACAGAGCACAGAGGGGTGGGTGCTGCGTCTGTCAGTGAACTCGGAGAAAAGGATTTTACGGTAAGTTTTAATAAAATCCCTTTTTCTCCTACGTTCACTGACAGACGCAGCTCTTCATTACCTGTGGGGATGTCCCCAAGCTGTGTCAAAAAGAGGGGTGGATAAAACAATAACAACTGTACCCAACAGAACCTCTAAGGAGGCGCCAGACGCGCCTACACTGCCGCCTGCAAAACTTTGCGGCCAGAGGCAGCATCCGAAGATGCTAGCACATAAACCTATAAAACTTAGAGAAAGTGTGTGCCAAGGCCCAAGAGGCCGCCTTGCACACCCGTGACACCGAGGCCTGGTGTCTAAAAGCCCAGGAAGCATTAACAGCCCGGGTATAATGAGCCGTGACCGGAAAGGGGGACCTTGCCCCGAACAGAATATGCATAGGTCACGGTTTGTCTAATCCAACGAAAGTAGTAGCCGACGAGGCCGCCAAACCTTTGCACGGACCCCCTGTTAGCACAAATAAGGCATCAGCCTTCCGAAAAAAAGTTGTAGCAACTAAATACATTCGTAAGGCCCTCACTACGTCCAAGGCATGCAACTCAATTTCATTTGGGTGTGATGGACGAGGGCACAATGAATGAAGAACAATATCTTCATTAATGTGAAAAGAAGAAACCACCTTCAGAAGGAAGGAAGGAAAGGGTCGCAAGACCGCCTTGTCCTTATGCAGGACCAGGCAGGAAGACTTGCACGATAGTGCTGCCAAGTCAGACAACCGTCTAGCGGAAGTGACGGCAGCCAAAAAGCCACCTTTGCGACCGCAGTTGTGAGGGAATCACCCTGATATTTACATATAAATAGGGTGGTTCCTGGGGTACAGAAAGTACCAAAATCAGATCCCACTGGGCCATCGGGTCTTCACCCGAAGCGCCACATGTCGCACACCTTGTACAAAGGTACGAATCAACGAGTGCGAAGCCAAAGGTCCTGGAAAGGAATCGCCAGAGCCAATCTCCGGCCCTTGAGAGTACTCAAAGCCAGGTTTTTTTTTTTTTTGTTTAGGTCCTGCTGCAAACAAATCAGGACCCTGGACACCACGTAAGAGCGAGGCTTATGACCCTCCGCCACGCACCAAGCTATAAAAGCCTCTCAGGTGCGGTGGTAAATCTTGCGAGAAGTACACTTGCGAGCCTTCAACAAGGTAGGGAACACGGAGTCAGCGACTCCCCTGCCTCTTAGCACCTGGGACTCAATAGCCAGGCCGTCGAAGCCAGCGAGGGTAAGGCAGGGTGCAAGATGGGCCCCTGAGACAGTAGATCGTCTCGCAGCGGGAGCCGCCAGAGTGCGTTCGCCACCATTAGCACCACGTCGGCGTACCAAGTGTGCTGAGGCCAATCTGGAGCCACCAGGATTATTGGTATTCCCTCCGCCACCATCCTGCGTATCAAACGCGGTAGAAGTTTTATCAGAGGGAAGGCGAACAGAAGACGATAACGGCCCCAGGGGGCCACCAGCTCGTCCGTGGCCACTGCCAACGGATCCTTCGTTCTGGACACAAAGGTCTTCACCTTGTGATTGAACCGAGACGCCAAGAGATCCACGTCAGGCGTCCCCCATCTGCGGCAAATCCGGTTGAACACCTCCGGGTGGGGAGACCACTCTCCCTGGTCCAGCGTCTACCACCTGCCAGTTTTCCACACCTGGAATGTAAGTGGAGGAGAGTGCCGGAACGTGACGTTCCGCCCAGCGCAGTATCAGAGCTGCCTCCACCGCAGCTGCTGGACTCCTTGTGCCGCCCTGACGGTTCACATATGCCACTGCCGTGGCATAGTCTGACTGAATCTGAATCGGACGACCCTTCAACCTCACTGTCCAGTGAGACAGGCACAATCCGATTACTCTCAGTTCCAGCCATTGATGGGGAGGCGAGCCTCCTGTGCCGACCAACAGCCCTGGGCAGTGATGATCACCCACTGAAGGGGCAGGAACGACTTCCCCTGAACCAACGCCGAGTCCCGAATCCACCGGGTCAGAGACGCCCTGGTTTGGGAGCTCAGGCGGATCAGAAGGTCCTTGAACGGTCTTCATTATGATTCTGTATACGGGCGCTGGGGCTCATGGTCTCGACTCTCGAGGCAATACCATACGCCAAGAGTTACACTCGTCTCCTTCAGCGAGCAATCCTGGCTCGGTGCTCGCTGAAGGAGACGAGTGTGACTCTTGGCGTATGGTATTGCTTCGAAAGTCGAGACCATGAGCCCCAGCACCCGCATACAGAATCGTAATGAAGACCGTCTGTGCGACAGGAGGGTTCGCACTGCCGACTGCAGTGACAGCAACTTGGCTGGAGGAAGGAAAACCTTGCCTGCTCTGAGTCCAGAATCAGGCCCAGATACTCCAGGTGACGGGGTGGAGACACCGTCGACTTCTGCAGGTAGAGCAACCAGCTAAAGTCCTGCAGCGAGTCATTGTGCTCTTCCAGAGCTGAGGCGGACTCCGCTCACAGGAGCAGGTCGTCTAGGTAGGCTACTACCACAATGCCTCTCTGTCGCAGCCACGCCAATACCGGTTTTGTGAAAACTCGAGGGGCTGAGGCAAGACTGAAAGGGAGTGCCACAAATTGATAATGGAGGTCTCCTACTGCAAAGCGAAGGAAACGCTGATGCCGTGGACAAATAGGTACACGGAGGCACGCATCCCTGATGTCCAGAGACGCCAGAAATTCCCTCTGATGGAGGACGGCCACACCCAAGTGGATAGATTCCATCCGGAATTTCTGCGCCCTAACATACCAGGTCAGGGCCTTCACTTCAGGTCCAGTACTGGCCGGACCCCCCCCCCTTTTTTGGGGACCACAAACAGATTTGAGTGAAAACCTTGAAAACTCTCGCTGGAGACACTGGCACGATCACCCCTTGGTTCGAAAGTGCTTTGCCTGCAGGAGCCCTAAGGTCAAAGGGAAGAACCTGACTGGGGGCAGAGTGATGAACTCAGAAACGTCCCCCCACCCGGGTGGGGGCAACCCATCAGGCTGAGGAGGTTTGTCCTCCGCCTTATTGCAAACTAGGCATTGAAACTGCTGAGCTAGGCTATGGAGAGGGTTTATGTGGGAAGAGAGGACGGCCCCATGGGAGGGGCCAGCTGTTTTCTTTTCCCTGCCTAGTTAACTCCTAGTTGGACAAGCATAAACCCCACACGTAATGAAGAGCTGCATCTGTCAGTGAACGTAGAAGAAATAGAATATACTCTAGAAATCATCCCCTTCTTATCTCTAACAGTTAAGACGTCCGACATCAGTGGATGATCAATAAGTGTAAGTGAGGAGAATCTATCTTCAGCCTGTATAGTGTGTTTGAGCCGCAGGTATTTATAGAATTGGCTCCTGGGAAGGGCAAACTCTGCCTGCAACTCTACAAAAGATTTAAATATTGTACCGGAGAATAACTGAGACACATACAGTCTGTCTGCCCTTTCCCATGCTTGAAAGTCCTGTAGTTTAAATAATTCTTTATAGTATAGGTTGCGCCATATTGGAGTGTATGGACAAATGCCACAGACATGTAAAGTGGTTCTAATATATTTTCACAACATTTTCAATAGATGTATCGTTGGAGGATTATCGGGTATGTGAGCGAGTCCTGCTTCCAAGTGGGATAATCCGGGACTAGTAGAGCCCCAGGAAATCAGAAGGTTCCTAATTTGGTCTAGTGGGTCCTTATGTCCCCAATCTTCCAACTGTTGTATTTGCGAGGCTAATGATATAGAACCTAGAGTGCGGGATTGCAGGGCCACCCTGATCCTTCCTAAATTGTAATGCCTATAGACTAATATGGGCTGTTTTATTACACCCTATCAGTGACCTGAATTGAGAATCTATTCGAGAGAACCATTTATGGGATATCCAGATGGGGGTGTTATGAAATATGTATAAGAGCTGAGGAGCTGAGCTCATACCATTTTTATTAAATTGGCTCTTCCAACTACTGTTAATGGGAGTTTAGTCCAAGCCGTACATTTGGCTCTTTGTTTATTTAACACTGGTACCAGGGTCAGTGCTATATATTCAGAGGCGTCTGGAGACATCAGTATATCAAGATACCGGAAGGAAGTGACTACTTGTACCGTCTCTGCATTTTTAGGGAGGGGAAGTGGTAATGGATCTAGGGGCATAAGCACTGACTTGTTCTAGTTAATAGCAAAACCTGAGAGAGCCCCAAAATCAGTAATTAATTGCATAACATTTACCAGGGAGTCACCAGTGTCTCCCAAGTAAATCAATGTATCATCCGCATATAGTGATATGACATCCTCCCTGGGGCCTCTTACAAAAGTGACTATATGCTCAGAGGCACGAACGTATATAGCCAACGGCTCCAGTGTCATGGCAAACAGCAGGGGCAAAAGTGGGCACCCTTGCTGAGTGTCCCTGAATAGCCTGAATGGTTCCGACCACTCCCCATTAATCCTCATCCTTGCCGAAGGGGATGCATATGTCAACTGTACCCATTTAAGGAAAGTGGGTCCCACCCCAAAGGTCGACAGTACGTCCCATAAATAGGGCCATTCCACATTGTCAAACAATTTGGCAGGGTCTAAAGTAGGTTCTGTGCAGTGGATCTGGTAGGTATAAATCCAGATTAATCTCTGTGAATCAATTTATGGATAATTTTTGCTAGTCTGTTCGCTAGCACCCTAGCTAGTAATTTCATATCAGATGTGAGGAGATAAATGGGGCGGTATGAATCTGGTGTTAAAGCATCTTTCCCAGGTTTTAGGAGAACAATAACTATTGCTTCAGACATAGAGAACGGAAGTATCCCTGATAACAAAGCCTTATTGAGCACCTTCAAGAGGGTCGGCATCATATGTGGGGCATACCTCTTGTACACCTCAGCGGGGAGACTATCAGCTCCAGGTGCCCGTCCATTATGCATATGCTCCAATGCTGCCAGGAGCTCATCCTCAGACAGTGGAGTATTGCGTTTTTTGGCATCTGACACTGATAGTCGAAGCATGAGGTATTTACTCAAAACAGTTTTAATGTCACAGGACGTCAGTTGTACTTTGGAGGCATATACATCAGCAAAGAGGTCTCTAAATACCTTGACAATAGCTGGGGTAGAGTATTGGACCACACCATCAGTGTCCATCACCACAGTAATGTGGGAGGATGCTAGCTGCAATCTGGAAATCACGGGCAGCATAAAGCCCATGATTTCACCCTCTTCATGGTGATATTGCTGTAAGAAAGAACACTGTTTTTCAGCAAGCTGCAAAGATAGTTGGCGTAACAACGCTCGGGAGGCCAGCCATGCTCTCTTAGTGTCATCCGATGGGTTAGACTCATAAGACACCTCCAATCTTTGAGCCTCTGATGTAACAAACTCTCCCAGTCCCTGGATTTTTACTTGCGTGATCAGTTTAATGAACTGGCCACGTAGGTGGGCTTTCATTGTGTCCCATACAACATTTAGTCCTGCAGTGCCCAAGTTATGTCTAAGAAAAGTGGTCAACAGCTCTGGTACTGGGTCCGGATCTGGGAAGAGAGACAGCCAGAATGGGTTTAGTTTCCATTCCGTATGCCTCTGTGTAGCCCCAGTGCAGAGGTCCAAGGGCGTCCGCAGGGGGGGGTGCAAGGGGGAGTCAAGTGCACCCCCCTGGAATCGGCAAGGTGTCCGTGAACAGTCCTTGCAGGCAGGGCTAGGAGGAAGGGGGCTCCAGATTGCGAGATACACTATGCTCATTACACAGGAGAAGCTCTTCAGCAACTTGCCCGGCTGTCACACTACCCCATGCCCTGAACTCTGACACAGCCCGCACACTCAGCTGAGGCTGTGCTTGCCTCCTTCTCTGTAGCTGCAGCCATACCAGTGTCCAGACATGAGAAGGACGATCCTCCCAGGTTTGGCTGCTGTTAAAGTCATCCTGGCTGTATCGGAGTGATCACAGTCAGAGCAGCAGTGAGAATGTGTGGAGCAGGCAGATAACGTTCACTCAGCAGCATCAATCACTGTCCAGCCCAACAGTCACCAAAGCTCACCCCAGGCTAGCTAAGAAGTTCCTGAATCAAGCCATGGAAGCTGCCATTAAGGTGAAGTGTTACATTATATTTGTAGAACAAGCTAGGTTAGTGTCAGCTTGTTCTGTGTCATGGTCTGTCTGTAATCAGTGCTTGCAGATTATCAGTATCCAGCAACTCTGATAAGACCCCAGACCAGGACAACTACACTACTTCCCAGGCTCATTCCAAATCTGTAATGGACATTTTTAAGGCTACATGTTTTGATTGCAAAGGAGGTGAGCATCTGCAAGAATTAATTTCAAAGCATGTGATCAATTAAATATTTTTAAGGTTAGTTACAAATGTCTAAAATCTCTCGGCAGTGACTCAATATAAATCATTTTGGGATTTCTGTATGTAGCTGTCATTATTATAAAAGAAATCTGACATTTTAGGCTGACTAAAGACACCCAAAATTTAGTCCCAGAGCTCCCCTCTACCTCCCTCAGAGCCACACAGATCCCCGTAAGCTGGGTACACACAGACCAAAAATCAGCCACTTCAGTAGGTACCAGCTAAATTTTGATCTGTGTGGAGCCCTACCAGTTCAACAGAAGGCGGTCATTAGATTGACTTCTGTCAAACCTCCTTCTATCAGTGGCATGCAGCCAATTGGTTGCAGCGCTGATCTGTGTATTGACAGCACAGGGGTCCAGCTGTCAGAATACAGTGGAGGGATCCCTGCATTCACCTCAATTGCGTGGATGCAAGAATCTGATCATTGTTTTTTGTTCAGCCCACTGGTTGAATGAAAAAAAAAGTGTGTACCCAGCTTTAGATAAATGTGTCCCACAGAGCCCCCACCCCCCTTTATACCACTACCACATCAGTCCTCCTAAGGGTGGGTAAAGACATATGCTATTTCAGCAGGGACAAGCCAAATTTTAATCTGTGCTTGGCCCTCTCCCATCCTGTTAGACAGAAATCAATCAGCAGATCGACTTCTGTCGAACAACCATGCTAGCATACTTTCTTTTTTTTTTTTTCCATTACATTTTTATTGAATTTTTAAGAATCATACAACGAGACAAAAAGAAAAGCAATAATAGATAATGTGGTTTCAAGAACACAGAGTAAAGTATGACTTGATAAAGGTATTAGACGCATGCTCTCAATGAGGCCTCTGGGTATCTGAATAATTCCAAGTATGAGTGAGAGGTAGCGGTATCGTTGCCCTGACACCCCCATTGGGAACAAAACTGTGTCTTGGGCTTAATAATAATTAATGTCTTTTGGTCACATTGAGGCATGAGTCTGCTTGAAGTAAGGCTTCTACATTTGTGTTGCATATGAGTTCTAAGAAACAAAACATAACATATTTATATTATTTCAGTAGAGAAGATGAAAGAGGGAAGGCAGAAGAGGAGGAATAAGAAATGGGGGGGAAACAGGTAGGGATTGTTGCTGAACTGGTATAGCCCGAGTAGAGGGTTGAAGTAGTTATTTCAGGTGTGGTGGTAGACCTTTATATAAAGGATTGTTTAAATTATGCTGCTTGGATTAGTCAGCGTTGTTTAGATTAAGTCTTAGAGTATAGGATATATCCAGAAAATTCGAAGCTGAGAGTTATCAGTTATGTGGGTTAGCTTTGGAATGAGGATTGTGGGTGTGTTGTCCATGGGTGCCAATCTTTCAGGAACAGATCTTGTTTAAGGTGAGCTTTTGCGAAAGAGTATTCCTGCTGAGCATGGTCGTTGAGGATAAGAGTCACTTCACTGATGCTTGGTGGGGTAGTAGATTTCCATTTGCGGGCTATAGTGAGTCTGGCCGCTATAAAAATATGTGTAAGGATGGAGTGGTACTTAACAGGCCATGTTTCGATGCCTATTCCAAGTAGGGCTACTTTGGGGTCCGGAGATAGTTTATGGTTGATGAAGGAAGAGGTTAATTTGAAGAGTTGATCCCAGAAAGGTTGGACGAAAGGGCATTGCCACCATATGTGGTAAAGAGAACCTTGGTTGTTGCATTTTCTCCAACATAGCGGAGACTGGTCTGGGTATATTCTGGCCAGTTTCTGAGGGGTAAGATACCAGTTGAATGAGATTTTCTGCCCGTTTTCCCAATGGAGAGTACATTTGGAGTGTTTCCTTGGAAGGAGTTGTGCTGTGTGCCATTGTTCTGGAGTTGCTGTGAAGGAGAGTGTTTTTTTCCCAGGTTGTGAATGGCTTTGGTTTTTGTAGTTTGGCTGAGGATGATAGGGATAGGTATAGGGGACCTATACCTGTGAGAGTTTTTGTGGGTGAGCGTATTATGTCCAGAATGGGACTTAGTGTATCAGAGTCACTGATTTTAATATCTTTTAATGCATGACGTATTTGAAGGTACTGGTAAAATGAAGTACGGGGAAGCTGATAGGATCAGGAGAGATCTTGGAAGTAGCAGAGTACCTTATGGGAGTATAATTGTCCCACTGTGGTGATTCCAGCCGAGGTCCATTTTTGGGTGTTGAGGTCCGGTATTATTTTTTCCAGGGAGGATAGTGGGATGAGATCCAGGGTATTTTGGGACAAAGTAGCTGCTATGTTTCTAAGCGAAGACCATACTGTGTGGGTTGCGTTAATGGTGTCCAGAAAGTGTCTCTGGGGGTGGGGATGAAGGATCAAGGCGCCTAGGTAGGCTTTCAAGTCCTGTTGTAAGATCTCTTTGTCAAGTTGTAGCGTGGGTGAAGAGGAGTTGGGGACAACCATGTTCTGGAGTGGTTTAAGATGATGGCTTTGTAGTAAAAGGAAATGTTCGGGGCCCCCATTCCACTAAATTTAACTGGGCGGAGGAGGTATATTGCTTTGAATCTGGGGCGCTTCCCTTAATAGTTTGTAGTTTCTTCAGATGAGTTGTAAGAAAAGGTATTGGAAGGGCGCGGAAGAGGTATAGAATGTGAGGTAGAATAAACATCTTTATTAGGGCGATGCAGCCTGTCCATGAAGGTGTTAGCTTTTGAATTGAAGAGGAGATGCTGGAGATTTTCGATGTCAGTATATTGTAGTTAGTGTGGAACATATTAGAGCTTGGTGTAGTCAATTGGATCCCAAGATATTGGAGCCCACGAGAAAGGGGTAAGTTTAGAAATATATTGTTTAGTGAGAGGGGGTAAGTTGATGGGGAGCATTTGACATTTATTATGATTTAATTTATAGAGCGAGAGCGTGCTGAAGTGATCTAGAAGTTGAGTCAAGTGCAGGAGAGTGAGAAGGGGATTTGTAAGGAAGAGAATCACATTGTCAGCATATAGACCTATTTTATGTTGAGAATTTCCGATTTGTATACCGGTGATTGAGGGATTGGATCGGATATGTTCTGCTAGGGGCTCCATAATCAAGGAGAATATTATTGGGGAAAGAGGGCAACCCTGCCTTGTTCCATTAGTAATGGGAAAGGAGGATGAGAGGAAAACCAACGTCCACACTTTGGCTGTTGGACATGTGTATAGGGCTGTGATTGCTGATAAAATTCGTCCCTGGAGGCCAAACCCCCGGAGGACTCCGAACATGTACTGCCAATGAACCCTATCGAAAGCTTTTTCAGCGTCTAGAGAAATTGCTAGGGCAGGTATATGGTGATGTTCAGCCCATTGGATAAGGTTAATTGATCGCCGTGTGCCATCCGAGGTTTGGCGACCAGGGACGAATCCAACTTGATCGGGGTTTATGAGGAGGGGGGTATATTGGGAAAGCCTATTAGCAATGATTTTAGCGAATAGTTTTGTGTCCAAATTGAGCAAGGATATAGGACGATAATTTGCAGGATTGTC
>BLSH010552567.1:419899-432405 GCA_018402905.1 Glandirana rugosa | reverse complement strand
ACTATTCCTTCCACTGACACCAATGATGGGGCACTATTCCTCCCACTGACACCAATGATGGGGCACTATTCCTCCCACTGACACCAATAATGGGGCACTATTCCTCCCACTGATACCAATAATGGGGCACTATTCCTTCCACTGACACCAATAATGGGGCACTATTCCTTCCACTGACACCAATAATGGGGCACTATTCCTTCCACTGACACCAATAATGGGACACTATTCCTTCCACTGACACCAATAATAGGGCACTATTCCTTCCACTGACACCAATAATGGGGCACTATTCCTTCCACTGACACCAATAATGGGACACTATTCCTTCCACTGACACCAATAATGGGGCACTATTCCTTCCACTGACACCAATAATGGGGCACTATTCCTTCCACTGATACCAATAATGGGGCACTATTCCTTCCACTGATGCCAGTTATGGGGCACTATTCCTTCCACTGATACCAATAATGGGGCACTATTCCTTCCACTGACGCCAGTTATGGGGCACTATTCCTTCCACTGACGCCAGTTATGGGGCACTATTCCTTCCACTGACGCCAGTTATGGGGCACTATTCCTTCCACTGACGCCAGTTATGGGGCAATATTCCTTCCACTGACGCCAGTTATGGGGCACTATTCCTTCCACTGACGCCAGTTATGGGGCACTATTCCTTCCACTGATACCAATTATGTATTGTTTTTTTTTTTTTTTTTTTTACTCCCACTGACCACCAAACCTATGGCATTGTTTATGCCCACCGATGTCAAGACATTTTCTACTTCCACTGGCCACAGTCCGGCCCCCCTAAAGTTTGAAGGACAGTAAACTAGCCCTTTGTTTTGAAAGTTTGGAGACCCCTGTGCTAGGGTATAGCCAGCTTCAGGCTTTTAATTTTTTTAGTTATACAGATGTGATTATTTTGTGTGTTTTCAGTTCATTAGAGCATGTAACTGTGGATAAAAGCTATAGATCATAGTGAAGGAGCAGGATAGAACATTTTTCAAATGAATATTTTTGTACAAATGTTGTTCAAAAATCTGCTAGGGCAGGGGTCTCCAAACTGCAACCTGGGGGCCTGATGTGGCCCCTTGCATGCCTTTTGTCTGGCCCGTAGGTCGCTATTCTTTCACTGATACGAGGTACTATTTCTTCCACTGACACTAATAATGGGCACTATTCTTCTTCCCACTGACACGAATAATTGGGTACTATTCCTTCCAATGACGGGGCACTATTCCTTCCACTGACACCAATGATGGAGCACTATTCCTTCCACTGACACCAATGATGGGGCACTATTCCTTCCACTGACACCAGTGATGGGGCATTATTCCTCCCACTGACACCAATGATGGGGCACTATTCCTCCCACTGACACCAATAATGGGGCACTATTCCTCCCACTGATACCAATAATGGGGCACTATTCCTCCCTCTGACACCAATAATGGGGCACTATTCCTCCCACTGACACCAGTATTGGGGCACTATTTCTGCCACTGACACCAATGATGGGGCACTATTCCTCCCACTGATACCAGTTATGTCATTTTTTACTCCCATTTACCACCAAACCTATGGCATTGTTTACGCCCACTGATGCCAGGACATTTTCTATTTCCACTGGCCACAGTCCGGCCCGCTAAAGTTTGAAGGACAGTAAACTGGCCCTTTGTTTTGAAAGTTTGGAGACCCCTGTGCTAGGGTATAGCCAGCTTCAGGCTTTTAATTTTTTTTAGTTAAACAGAGGTGATTATTTTGTGTGTTTTCAGTTCATCAAAGCCGTTAACTGTGGATAAAAAAAGTTATAGATCATAGTGAAATGTTTTGGCAGTGATCCCATTCTTGCTGGCTCATAGTTCTTCTGTAAAGACATGTAATTGCAGCGTCCCATCTACGTTACTTTCTTGAGATCCCAGAAAAGTGATTCATAGTCCCCAGTGAGTGAGCATAAGGTCAGCTGTCACAGTGGGTACTTTCCTTGTTGTTTGCCTAAAATATTAATAGGGAAGGATTCACGTCTTGACATTGATGTATATGTCTCCATGAAAACGTTATTTATTTATTTTTCTCTTTCAGATCAGCTTAATCGATTTGCTGGATTTGGTATTGGACTTGCCAGGTAACACTGCCCATGTTTTGTCAGCTATTGTAGTAGTTGGCATATAACCTAATCTTAGTTTGATTTTGGCATTTTTTTTGTAAATTCTTCCTTATAAAATGTTGTGAGTGGATTTGTACAGGGCTTTAAAGTGACCCTAACCCCCCCCATCCTTTACAGCCAGCAGTTGACAGGGTGCTTCACATGTGATCAGTTATGACACCAGCCATTTGATACCTGGATCCTAGGTTTACACTGTAGCGATGCTGGGATTCCAACGCCAGTTCCCGCATCGCATCTCTCCCGCAGACAGGTCACACTGCCCTCTGTGAACCGCTGCGGGTGTCAATACAATGTTGTTTTTTTTTTTTTTTGTTTTTTTTCTTTTTCTTTTTTGAATTTTTATTGGAGTTTGCACGTGACATAAAGAGTTGAACATTTATGTTGACATGTATTATATCATCATACAGAAATTCACAATCATATGAAATTCCAAGATACACTTGTAGACATATGTTGCGCGGCATGTCGCTATCTCATGTAATAAGTATCAATCATACATATCCACTACATGAGCCTTGCGCTTTTAGTAGATGAGAACCATCCCGCTCCGCCACCCCCTACGGGATAAAACTGTGGCCGGGCGAGACGGTTCTGTTACCCACGCGTCACGTTGGCTTTGGGCGCTGAAGAAATTCAAAATATAGTGCCTAAGCTAAGTTGTGTATATGGGCCTTGCACCTATGGCAGGTTCCGTATCTTGGCGATATTTGTAGTATCAAGAGAGAGAGTATATTAATGTAAAACATATCTGTAATAGTATCATAGTAACTGTTAGATAACTGAATAACATCATAACCATGACTCATCACATCCAGGGTCAATGTCCTGCTTATCGTGGTGGTCACTCCTCGTCTCTCCCTGTCGAGGGGTTGCTGTGACGAGGAGGACACCAATGAGCTCTAGGTATAAAGCAGGTGCGTGTCAATACAATGTTAATGACACCCCCAGATCGGTGCATAGATCGCAGTGCGAACTGTGGATACGGACAGGAATCGGATTGCATGGGTGAGAACACCCATGTGATCCGATTGCAGTGTGGGGAAAAAAAGCCCCTGCACCAAGTGCGGGTGCAAATTACATGCGATGTCTGAGATCGCTATAGTGTGAACCTGGGCTGACAGTTCGTTGAAAGCATGCCTCTAAACCCAGAAGTTCAGCGTGACGTAAGGGTATGTCATGGTGCCCAGATGAGCCACCCAGCCAGCAGTAAAATTACTACTGGCCAGTCAGCAAGTGGCTAAAGCGGAACTAAACTCTCCTGTCGTTTCCAGCCAAGGAAGCTGCCATCTTGGCCTCTGTTTGATCTGCAACTGCCATGATGCCACTCGTGATCAGCTGTGACACCAGCCATTTGATGGTTTTACAGTTTGGCTGAGATGACAACCAATGTGACAGTTACATTCCCGGCACATGCAGCACAGATGCATTGTAGCATATTGCAATTCATCTGTGGAGCCTATGGGGTTGATTTACTAAAGGGAAAAATACTGTGCACTTAGAAAAGTGCAGTTGCACCTTTGAAGAGCAGTTGCTCCAAAGTTTAGTAAATGAGCATAAACTCTTGTGACATACATCATCCAATCACGTGTAGGAAAAAAATCTTTTTTTTTATTTTCCTTGCACGGGATTGGGTATTCTTTGCAAAGTGAAGCTTTACCTCATTTACTAAGCTTTGGAGCAACTGCACTTTGCAAAGTGCACAATCTATTTGTCTTTAGCAAATCAACCCCTTAGTGTCATGGGGGTGCTGTTCAAAATGAATGGCACTACAGTGCATCAATGCATGTAACGTGCATTGCATGAACACTTGCATTGGCGCAACACATAGATGTAAATCGGGCCTTAAAAAAAGGACTAGATTTACTTTTCATCCAGACTCCAACATAAAGAAAAAGACACTTTGAGGCATATTTATAGAGCATTGGATGGGACAGTCAATGAACATTCACTGCAGATGAATCAATCACTGTAATTTAAAGGATGGGTTCGCTTCTAGGAAAGTTATATGTTACACCCGTATTTAGGGGGTAACATGCTGCTAAGCACACCCCCGCCGTGCCCTCCCTTCCCTTTGACAGTAAGCAGGGTTTTCGCTCCCTTGCAGCCGCGGTCACATTTAAAATCATCTCCGCCCACACAGCTGCATTATTCAGGTCTGTGAATGAATAAACTACAAGTCCTGTCTTGCACCGCGGCAGGCAGACTTATCATTGTCAATGGACTACAAGTGTGCTGATCACACAAGTAGTCTATTGACCCTTCCTGCAGCTATAACAGAAAGTCCATACAGGTAGGGGCAGAGAGCTGCAGGAAATGTCTGCAGGAGCCTGACACTGCACCCTTGATCCACTGATCGTGGGTGAAATATTTTGCAGGCTCCAGTAAAATAATAATACATTATTATTATTAGTGAATAACGCATGTACCAGGATGATGCACCTGCATAATGTTTTATAAGTGTTCTAACTTTGGGACTGTTTTATACACCTTTGTGTAGTAGACTGCCTGTGCAATGTTTGTTGCCTAAATATATTGATTGGCTGGGACTACACATAGAATTTTAATTGCTTAGTAAATGCTTTAACCTGTTGACAACTGCTTCATTAGAAATCAATGCGTTGTAAATTAAACTGTTACAAAAAATAGTTACAAAGAATTTGAATACTCATGATGTTGTGTTTTAAGCACTGTAATTGCACAAGCATACCTGCACTCCAAATACAGGCCAAAAACAGTTGGTTACAACCTTATTCATTAATAATATTAATTAATTTTATAGTTAATAATATCTGTAGTATTTCTGAATAAAGTTGTAACCAACTGTTTTTGACCTGTATTGGAATGCATTTGTAGTATATCCCGGAGGTTCTTTATTAGTGGTGCTTTGAACCTCTTAACTTTGAGAGGGTCCTGTTTGGTTATGCATCGTTTTTTTTTTTTTTTTTTTACCACTGAGCCCCTCTATATACCTTGGTGAGTGGATAAGTACTGGTGGTATTATAGTAACGCAGAGCTCGACAATCCCCAGGTCGTCATGGCGACTAGAAATTGCGTCCTGGCGAGCGGCTCCCGATCCTTCTCTCCCCTCATTATCTAACTGCAGCCGTTCTCTGCCTGAGGCTAGCTGACAGCTGTTAAATCCGGGCAGTCTGCCAAGTTCTCACAATATGGCTGATAACTATAAACACAAAAGATACAAATGTATCTCTTGTTCTTTTATCAAAAGACTGATCTCCGGTTTAGATGAGGGAGGTTTAACCACTTAAAGACTAAACCTTTTCTGACATTTGTTGCTTAAAAGTAAAAATCCATTTTCCCTTTCGTTCGTCGACAGGCACAGTAATTCTTAGGACTAAGTGGATTATACTGCCCTCTTCAGGTGTTTACTAGGCAGAACAGGCAGTTCTAACAGCAAAAAGAACAGTAGCAGGCACAGCCCCTCCCAGGGCCAGTCCCCACTGGCAGATAACCCCACACCCAGCTGCTGCTAGCTCAGTTTTTTCTGCCTGGTGCAAGGAGTTAGACCTAGGCTCCCTGTTGGGATCTGTGGTAGCTCTCTGGGCCACTTTCGGCTGTCCTGGGACAGCCTCACAGATGAAGACTGCAATCAAGCAGCCGTGCTGGGCGACACGCTGGTTCTTGGATCCAGGTAGTCTCCCCAGCCAGCCATCACACGTTAGACCGGATGCTTCGCGCTGGGTCGACCGCGACAAGCCCCGACCAGACGGGGTGGCCCTGCGGGTTAAACGCCCCACCATCACACGCAGTGCATCCAGGGCCGACAGCTCCCTCCGGCCTAGCCGGGAACGTGTAAGCTGTCTTGGGTGGGATCCCCCGCACCGCCCGACTAGATGGGGTAAGTACGTCCCTCCCCTTCAGGGGCCTGGGGAGGGGTAACTGGCGGGTCCCCCCTCCGGGGTGTAGCGTAGCGGGTGGTCTCCCCCCCCCCCCTCTCTTCCTCGCTCCTGTCCGCTCCCCGGGGCTTCCAGGGTGTGATTTTGGTAATGGGCCCTAGCTGGTCCCCATTTGCCTCGTGCTCGGCGATAAGTTCGTCGGTGACCATTTTGCCGGCGTCCGGCCACCATTTTCTTGTACCCAGCCGCATTTAAAAGCATTGGGATTAGAGTGGAGCGAACTTCTAGAAGTCCGGGTTCTGCTGGTTCGGCCGAACTTCGGGACAAAGTCCGGGTTTGGGTCCGGACAGAACCCGATCTCTGTCCCGGACCCCGAACCCCATTGAAATCAATGGGGACACAGACTTTTAGGCACAAAAATGGCTGTAAAATAGTCCTGGAAAGTCCTAGAGGTCTGCAAAAGGAAGGAAATGGGGGTAAGGGTGGGACAAGTGACCTACAAAGAAATGGGGACAGGGAAATAACTTTAACTATTTTTAAAAACATAAAAAAAGCAAAAATGGAGGTGAATGGGGATCATCTTCAAACTGGGTCTGAAAAGTATTAATTAACGGTAGAGGCCATAGAACTGTTCTAAAATCATCTTCAAACTGTGTCAAAAAAGTATAAATAAGCCGGGAGAACCCATATCACTGTTCTGCAAACTTCTGGAAAATGTGTGTGTCACTTTAAATGAAACCGGGAATAAGTGAACATCTGTTCTGCAAACATCTTTAAAGTCTGTGTGTCACTTTAAATATAACCTGGAATAAGTGAACATATGTTCTGCACACATCTGTAAACTGTTTAGAACACTTTACCTAATACCGGGAGGAACCATACACCTGTTCTTCACACATCTGGAAATAGTTTAGAACACTTTACCTAATGCTGGGAGGAACCATAAACCTGTTCTTCACACATCTGGAAATAGTTTAGAACACTTTACCTAATACCGGGAGGAACTGGGACTGGGCTCGGCCTCAGAGCTCCCTCCCCATTCAGAAGTGTTTCGCTGTGCGTTATCCCTTTTGAGGATAAATTATTGCATAAATGGGCATCACCTCCCGTGGTTGATTCTCCACTTGCGTCAGATCCCTATTTGTTCTAACGGGGTCTGCCATGCGGCCCATTGTGGCTTCTGCGCTGGTGTCGCAAACACTCACTGAGTGGGCGAAGCTGCTACACAGCGAGTTGTGCAAGACGCAGGCTTCTCCTGAGTGTGTGGATCTTGCAGACCGGATGGTCCATGGGGCTCAGTATCTGTGCGATTCTGCTCTGGACGCGGGCCCCCTGATATCCAAGGCATCTGCGGTCTCTGTATTGGGCAGGCGGTGGCTTTACCTGAAGTGCTGGTCCGCGGACCAGATTTCTAAGAAGGCCCTGGCGGACTTGCCTTTCCAGGGGGGGGCGGCTCTTCGGTGACTCCTTGAACGAGATGATCAAAAATCTCACGGGAGGGAAGAGCACCTCTCTCCCGGAGTCTAGGAGAAGTTCGGACCCCGTCGCCGGCAGGCCCTTCCTTTCCGGCCCATAGGCAGCCTTTTTGTCCCTATCGCTCCTCGGGCAAGGGTTCTTTGCCCACCAAGGCCCCCGTGGGTGGACAGAAGCGTCCCTGGCCGTGTAAGTGCACCAAGCCAGAGGACAAGGTCTCCTCCACATGAAGGGTTGCCCCCACCCGGCGTTCGGGTGGGGGGTTTGTCTCCTGGGGTTCACAGACAGGTGGTCCTCCCGCATTTCGGACCGCTGGGTCCTCCAGGTGGTCTCCTCGGGGTACAGCATAGAATTTCGTTCCTGCCTCCCAGACAGGTTCTTTGCCTCCAACCTGCAGCTGCCTGCGGGCCCTGTTCGGGGCTGTGCAGGACCTGCTGGGTCAAGGGGTGATTGTTTCCGTGCCACGGGTGGAATGTTCCCAAGGGTTTTATTCCAACCTTTTCGTGGTTCCGAAGAAGGACGGGGTTCGTCCCATCCTGGACTTGAAGAACCTCAACAGGTTTGTGCTGGTTCGCAGGTTTCGCGTGGAGTCGGTCCGCTCAGTGGTAGTGGCCCTGCACCAGGGCGATTTCCTGGCCTCTCTCTCATGTCCCTATCTGCGCCAGCACCAGCGCTTCCTGCGCTTTGCGGTCAGGGAAGTGCACTACCAGTTTGTGGCTCTGCTGTTTGGCCTGGCCTCGGCGCCTTGGGTCTTCACCAAACTACTGGCCCGGTTCTGGCTCTGCTGAGGCAGAGGGGCATCGCGGTGGTGGCGTACCTGGACGACCTTCTCCTGCGTGCGGAGTCGGCTCCAGCGCTCAGGGACAATGTAACAATCACCCTGCACACACTGCAGGAGTTTGGGTGGGTGATCAACCTCCCGAAGTCGGTTCTGAATCTGTCTCACTGCCTGGAGTATTTGGGTCTGGTCCTGGATGCAGCCCAGGCAAAGGTCTTCCTCCCGCCAACCAAGCGGCAGATGCTTCAGACAGCGGTTCGGTCCCTACTGTCCCAGAAATGGGACTCAATCTGTTTTTGCATGCGGGTCTTGGGCCTCATGGTGGCCTCCTTCGAGGCAGTCCCTTATGCTTAGTGTCACACCTGCGTTTTGCAATAGGAAATTCTCCTGAGATGGGACAGGTCCCCATCTTCACTGGATCGGGTAATCAGGTTGGATCACCAGGTGAGGGCATCTCTGCTCTGGAGGCTCTTCGGTCGGGGAAGTCCTTTCTCCCCCTTCACTGGACAGTGATCACAATGGACGCCAACCTGACAGGCTGGGGCAGAGTCCTGGGGCTGCTCTCGGCCCAGGGACGGTGGTCTCCAGAGGAGTCTCGTCTCCCGATGAATATCCTGGAATTGCGGGCGATTTGGTGCTGCTTCTCCCATTGGACGTCAAGACTACACGGGTGCCCTGTCCAGGTTCAGTCGGACAATGCCACGGCCGTGGCATACGTGAATCACCAGGGTGGGACGAAAAGCTCGGCGGCGGCCTTGGAGGTGGCTCCCATCCTGCGGTGGGCAGAAAGCCATATTCCGGCAATTTCTGCTGTCCACATACTGGACGTAGAAAATTGGCAGGCGGACTATCTCAGTCGTCAGCGCCTGGACCCGGATATGTTTCATCAGATTTGTCTGAGATGGGGTGTTCCGGACGTAGACTTGTTGGCGTCCCGCCTCAATCGGACGGTTCAGACCTTCGTGAGCAGGACAAGGGATCCCTTGGCGGACGCGGCGGATGCTCTTGTAGCTCCGTGGGATCGGTATCGACTCATCTATGCCTTTCCTCCTCTCAAACTGCTTCCATGCCTTCTGCGCAGAATAGAAACGGAGGGTATACTGACCATTCTGGTAGTTCCAGATTGGCCAAGGCGTCCTTGGTACGCAGACGTAGTACGGATGATGGTGGACGTTCCCTGGCGGCTCCCGCTTTCATGAGGACCTTCTGTCCCAGGGGCCCATCTTGCACCCTGCTTTACCCTCTCTGGCTTTATCAGCCTGGTTATTGAATCCCAGGTGTTGAGGGATTGAGGGGTTTCGGACTCGGTGACTCCTACCATGTTGAAGGCACGTAAGGCCACCTCACATAAGATTTACCACCGCACCTGGAAGGCTTACATTGCCTGGTGCGAAGCCGGGGGGTTGAACCCTCGTTCTTTCTCGGTGTCTCGAGTTCTGGCCTTCCTACAGAAGGGCCTAGACCAGAAACTGGCATTGAGCACTATCAAGGGTCAGGTTTCTGCTCTGGCGATTTTTTTTTTTTTTTTTTTTTTTTCAGCGTCCTTTGGCGATGCATTCATTGATCCAAACTTTCATGCAGGGGGTTCGACATGTCGCCCCCCAGGTACGGTCGCCTTTGGCGCCATGGGACCTCAATTTGGTCCTCTCTGTACTTCAGAAGCCGCCCTTTGAAAATATCAGGGAAATCTCTCTGCATTTGCTTTCTAAGAAAGTGGCTTTTCTGGTGGCTTTCACATCCGCTCGGCGGGTGTCTGAGTTGACGGCTCTGTCTTGTAGGTCTCCTCATCTGGTCCTACATAAGGATAAGGCGGTCTTGCGCCCTTCTCCTTCTTTTTTACTGACAGTGGTGTCATCTTTCCACGTCAATGAGGACATTGTCCTTCCTTTGCTATGCTCACGCCCGTCTCACCCAAAGGAGGTTGCTTTGCACTCCCTGGATGTTGTTTGGGCCCTGCGGGTGTATCTGGCGACTACGCCCTCCTTTCAGAGGTTGGATGCTCTCTGTCGTGGTGGATGGTCCACGCAAAGGTTTGGTGGCCTCATCGGCCACTATCTCACATTGGATTAGACAGGCGGTGAGCCGAGCCTATGCTGTTCAGGGTCTGGAGCCTCCTTTTCCGGTTACGGCTCATTCTACCAGGGCGATTAGCACTTCCTGGGCTTTCCGACATCAGGCGTCTGTGTCTCAAGTGTGCAAGGTGGCTACTTGGACCTCTGTGCAAACCTTCTCAAAGTTTTACAAAGTTGATGTTTTAGCACCCTGCGAGAATGGTGAGAGAATCCTGATCTTTATTCTAAGCAACAAAATTGTGATTCTCATTTTAGCCAGGATTGTGCAGCTCTGCTGTGTGCTGTGAGGTGGAGGAGGGGAGATGAGGCAGCTGCATATGCTTTACAAGAGTCTTTCTATGTCCTCTGGTAAAACCCTGTGTACCATCAACAATTGCCACCCTTTTACGTGCATCTGATCTGCAGTGTTTCATGGGAACCGGAAACCCACCAGAGCAATGAAAAGTCACCGTGGGGGACACACATGTAGGCAGGAAGTGGCTGCAAAGAGGCAGCAGAAGATCAGCATCACTGGAATACTTCTTTCATCCTTTTTTGTATTTTATTTAAAGTGTCACTAAGGCTTCATTTAGATGTGCAGTTGATGAGGGCGTTTTACATGCCGCAGTCACGATGCATTAGGCATAATAAGGAGTTTCCCCCCATAACAGGTTTTCAGTGTCACTCCTTCTGGCCAGCCTATAACCCTGATGTAACAGGGTTACGCTGGAGTTATTGACTGGCTGCTCTGCTCTCCGACGCTATGCGCCAGGACATCACTGCGCATGCGCCGTGACGTCAGTGACTGCATGCAAGTGGAATATGTCCTAAACCATACAGGTTTAGGAGATATTCATTTTACCTACAGGTAAGCCTTATTATAGGCTTACCTGTAGGTAAAAATGCCTTTTGGAAATATACGACTGCTTTAATACATTATTTGCACTAACATTGAAATTTTCAGGACACGCTTTTGGGGTGTAAACCCCTTCTTCTAAAGTCCAAGCAGTGTTACAGAGAATTAGAAAATTAAAAAAAAAAAACAGTCAAAATAAATGGTCACATAGAGTAGGCTACTAAAACTTTAAACACAATGTGGTATATCTCCATTGTAATGAAGGCTAAAACAATCATAATTTCAATGAGAAGCCTTGCGAGCTACCATGCGAGTTCACCAGTATAATTTACAAGCAAAAACAATACAGAAAAAAGATGTATATACAAGCAGCTAGCACTGATCACATACCCATACTAAAGTGCAAAATAGACTGAAATAAATACAAGTGCCACACACTTTTAATACATTCCTAATACTGCTGGTGAATTTTACATTGACAAGATTTCATTGATGAAAAAATACATGTGTTATAGCACAATTCTACCACTAGAGGGAGATGTGTTGTAATGTATTTTTAAAAAACCACATCAATGAAACCGCATAATCTACTTCAAAAGGATGATCTATAGCAGTGGTGTCAAACTCAATTTCATTGTGGGCCACATCAGCATTATGATTGCCCATAAAAGGGCCGGTTGTGTCTTTAAGACTATATGTCCAGAGCATCCCCTTCCCTTACATTAGATGTCAAGAGTCACCCCCACCATCAGAAGTTGAATCCTCCACCCTCCCTTACATCAAAGTGCACCCCCTTACCTTATGCTGCTGCTGGGAAGAAGCTGTATGCATTGCTGGAAAACAGAAAGTACAGGGTCTGGAGGAGGACCAGAGGTGGGCTGGAGCTCCCCTGCAGCTGCAGGAGAGGTGCGAGGGCCACATGAAATGGCCTGGAGGGCCGGATTCGGCCCGCGGGCCTTGTGTTTGACACCTGTGATCTATAGTAACAAAGATTGAGAGGAAATAAATAGTCAGACTCCACTCTCACTAGTGCGATTTCCCAAGCATCTACTATTGCACTGCAATGCACATCAATGGAAATCACATTATTCTCTATGGCAGGAGTAGGCAACCTGCGGCCCTCCAGCTGTTGTGGAACTACATTTCCGGGAGGTCCGGTAAAGTACACCGGGAGCGTGGAGAGGACGTCGACGTCCCCTCGAGGTCGGGTGGAGACCAGGAGGAGGTCTGGGACATGAAAGACAAAAGGTCGTTACGTATGTCGAAGAAGGGTCGTCGTCGTATTCCATTCCCCCACGTGAAACTACATTCCCTCCCACCT
>BLSH010552567.1:365464-375971 GCA_018402905.1 Glandirana rugosa | reverse complement strand
CCCCCCCCCCCCCCCCCCCCCCCCCCCCCCGGAGACAATGAGCGCGCGCTCACAGTGCAAGTTATCAGCGTTTCGTGATAATGAGCCACCTTGCCACCGTCGCGCTGCGGCGGGCGGGCGGCAAGTTGTTAAAATGAAAGTGACCATTGTAAGCTCTCTTGTTCGTTTTAAATGCTTTGTCTCAACTCTCTAACTGATACTTGTCTGGGCAGCTTGTTCTGTTGAAAAATAACAGATTTACTGGTTGGATCACCAGGCGAAAAAAAAAACATAAAAAAGATCACATTTAAGAATCAATGAGCTGCAATATATTACATTTTTGTTTTTGGGTTTCATACAGCTTTATATAGAACAAGTAAGGAATTGGTTTAAATGAATACCTTTTTTGTCTTACAGGTTAATTACCATGCAAGGAATTACCATCTTTCACCGTTTAGCATTGTCAATATCATGTATAGCTTTACAAAGACTCAGGTATGTTAGCAATTTGAGTGTGCGGTTTTGTTTTTTTGGGCATTTCATGATTGACTCTTTGTTGTAGAAGTCTGCTCACCTCTAAACCAAGTTAAATTGCTAAAGGCAAACTGTAATTATGTTTGGTCAGTTGTTTTTTAATTTTGTTTTTGAAGTTTATCAACTGATATTTTATATAATAAATGTTATAATTTGTAAAAAAAAACAAAACATAATATTACTGAAACCTTTTATACCAGGGAGCTAGCATGCTTCGGTGTGTGCAAAGCATTCTGGGTTGTGTTAATAATAGAGCCCAGTACTAGGGTTTAGCTCGTAGTTTGCTCCTACAGGATCTACAGAGATCTGTCTCTACTAGGAGATTTTAGAAGGGTGTCCTTCCTCTGAGTCATTTAACTATCCATCAGTGATTTGGAATCCTGCTAGGTCTGTGGTCACACTAATGCAGGAAACCAACATTTTGAAAACCTGGAATAAAACATTTGCATTTTTCATCTGCAAAGAAAAAATAAGAACTATTTTTATGCAATCATTTATTATTAATCTGACAAAAAGAAACAAATTCAGCAACCCCTATAGCTATAGACCGGTGATGTTTCATCTGCTCTCTATTGAAGCTGTTGGAGCACAGATCATGCTCCATTAGCTTCTTCCCTGACCACAGCAGCCAGGGAAAAGTGACATATCGCTTCTGGGTTCTTAGTAGGTAAGGGAGATCAGCCAACGGAAGTTCCTTAACCCCCCTCCCAGACTGGCAACATCCACCATGCCAGTCCTGGGTCAGCCAGTAGAACTGCAGAGCCTGAAAAGCATGGAGGGTGGAATGCCATGCTGGTCCTGGGTCAGCTAATGGGACCACAGAGGCTGGGAAACATGGAGCGGGAACACACATGGCAAGGGGTGGCAACCGTATGGAAGCCACAAACCCTTCCCATCTGACAGCCAACAATTAGCTTGTCAATGTGTGTAAATCCCCCTGCTGCTGCCAATGTATGGCATATGTTGATGGCAGTGAAAGGTTAAAGTGGATGTAAACTCAGGGGGAAAAAAATTTACTGACACTTCTACCTTTTACAGGAGAGGATATCATGTCATATGTGCCCAGTTTTGCCCCGAAGAGTTAATCCAACTCTGAGTAATGCCCTTATCTTTTTTAAGTAGGAAAAAAACCAACAGAGGGAGAAATAGATGTTTCATCCCGTGCTGTGTGACTGATAGGTCTTATTCTTATCTCCTGCACAGAGCAAAAAGGGCCTCACACTCCCCACTCCTTTCTCCTCCAGCTCTAAGTATAGAGCTGGGTAGGAAGTCTTGTGACATCACAAATCCACCCGCCGAGCTTCAGCAAAGAGAGACACCCACTTATTCCAGCTGAAAATGGTGATATTTGCAAGGTAGGGATAGATGCAGGAGGCTTATATGTACATTAATACTGTGCCATTAGTTTATACTGGGTGAGTGGTGGGTTTACATCCACTTTAATGAACTTTGATCTAAATGTTTATAGTTTCTGATGGCAATGGTAGACCTGGCCAAGCCAACTGTGAATTTTATTTGAAGATTATTCATAGCCTGCACTTTATGCAGAAATATCTCTTCTATTGAGCTTAGACTTTTGTGGTTATAAATGTGATTAACTGTCATCCTACTAGATGTAAAAATTCAACTGGCAACTTACAAGATAATAGGAAAGCCAGTGCGTATCACATAAACTCTGAGCCAGCCCAGCCTGGACTGCACCATCCCCTCAATATGCTGGGTCTGGTGAGACGCAGGAGGTTTTAGAAGGACCACTGACAGCATGGGAGGCTCCAGGGGATAACTTTGTCAAGCCTGCCCCTTAACTGTAAGGTCACATGCACACTGCAGCTCAAAAGTAAAAAAAGCTGCATTTACAGGCTTTTAGCTTTTATTTTTCTCGGCCTGGAAATTCCCCTCCATGTTAGCCAATGTGCCCATGCACACTATAGGCATTTTCAGTAGTTTACAGGCAGAAAGAAAGAGCTTGGAGTTTTCTTTTCTGCCTATAAGCTCCTATGCCTGCAAACTGAAACACATGTAGTTTGCATGGATACATTGGCTAACATGGGGGGAAGTTTCCAGGCAGAGAAAAATAAAAGCTCAAAAAAGCTTTAACGCCTTAAAAGCTTAAATGCATCAGCCCTAAGGATCATTCTCCGATCGGAGCTGTAATTTTTTTTTTTTTCAACTCGCTGGGTTGAACGAATAAACAACTATTACTGTGTAGCAGGATTTAGACTTTGCAGCAGACTTTGTTTATGAAGAGCAGTCATGGTGCCTCTCGCATGCGATTTCTGGCATGGAGTTGTGCTACTCTTGCCTGTTTAGTTTGGTCATTACAATAGTTTTAGTGAGCCAGGGTTTGCCAAAGGACCTAACGCTATCACAGCTGCTTTATATGTATCTCTAAATATTAAGTCCTTAAATCTTTTTTGATCAGGCAGTGTCAGATCTTTTGAAGAAATGAAGACCATTTATATCTGTATGTCTTCCAATAAGTATCTAGGTTTACTGTAGGCTTGTATTATTGCTACTTGTGCTTATTGTTCTCTTCACTGATATATGTTCTTTATAATTCCATAGGGTCCAAGGGCACTTTGGAAAGGGATGGGAAGCACTTTCATTGTTCAGGGAGTAACCCTTGGAGCTGAAGGCATCATCAGTGAATTCACACCTCTGCCTAGGTAGGAACCTTTCACTGCTTTACACTGTTATTTTTATTATATATGCAGTTTGTCTGTTTTTTGTTTCCAAAATACATTTTTAGATATGAAGGGCCGCAGTTAATATGACCATACATTAGAAATAGCATTAAAGTGCATGTGCAGCCACATTTTTAAAACCTTTTGAATAGAGTGGGCAAGGGTTAGAATCCATGTCAGGTTTTTATTGCTATTCATGGCTCTGTAAGGCCATGTTCACATCACTCCATTTCTGCTGCCATGCATTTTTGTTTGCATTCAAGTGTTAGTTTTTGTGCGTTTTACTTGCGTTAGGATGCTTTTCTTGTAGTGACATCATCAGGCAATGCGCTTCCTGGTTTCTGTGTATGAAGTTGAAGCATGGCTTATCTTACACCCCTGTTTTCAGCTACCGCATCAACGGTCGCAGTCTTCATTGTGACTTAGCACATGGCAGATGAATTATACCCGAGCACAATGCAGGTATCCAGGAAAGGTGCTTGTAACCACGGGATGATAAATTGCCATGTACTCACCCAGAAAAAGGTTGAAGTGAATGAAAAAATGTGCTTCCATAGACTTCAATGGGCCAGAAAACACAGATAAATGCATCAAAATTCATACATGCCTCAACTTTTACAATCCAGTAAGCATATGTGAACAGCCTCTTTGGATTCAATGTATTTTCATGCGTTTTTATGTACTGTAGGTATGAACCAGACCTTGGAGAGTTTTCCCCCACTTTCTGCTGACATTTTACCAACAGATGGAAAATATTTTTGTGAAGGCTCATTTTTCTGTGCCTCTTCTGCAGATTTTCCCTCACTTAGCGCCTAAATGGCAGTAAAAACTCAACAGCTTTTAATCTTTACTCACTCTATACAAAACTTTTTTTGCTTGACATGTTCTTCAACAAATCAGAATGTAAATATACAGACAGCTATACTGCATTTATGCACAGCAGGTTGCAAATTTGCTCTCAGTAATTAAAAAAGCAGGCTCATTTGTCATAAATGCAAAGTTGGGGCCAAACTGTTGAAAAATTTGATTTAAAGTTCCAGCCTGTCAAAATAAAAAAAAAAACATTAAAAGTCAGCAGCTACAAATACTTTAGCTGCTGACTTTTAATATAAGGACACTTACCTGTCCAGGGAACCTGCGATGTCAGCACCCCTAGCCGATTCATCTATCAGCTGTGGGTGCAGGTGCTGGCATCTTCACTAAGGGAAACGGGAAGTGAAGCCTTGTGGCTTTACAGCCTGTTTCCTACTGTGCTTGCGCGATCCACGCTGCGCTTTTCTGAATGGTCCCACTGTCTATTGGAACCTCTGTGTCTCCTAGAAGGCAGTGGGGGGAAGGAGGAGAGGCCAAAAATTGCGCAGATCACCTCAATCTTACCCAGAAGTGGGAGCGGGTACCTGGTTTTGTGCGGCAATCTTACCCGGAAGTGGCAGCGGGTACCTGGTTTTGTGCTGCACTTTTACCCGAAAGTGGCGGGTACCTCACCCCCCCCCCCCCCACCCCCTAAAGGTGCCAAATGTGGCAGCGGAGGGGGGAGGACGCAAACAAGCGGAGCTTCCCCTTTTGGGTGGAGCTCTGCTTTAAAGTGAAATTTCAGACAGACCGCTAGTCAGTTTAGATACATGTCCATTACATTTTTCACCTGGCCAAAGATCGGAGCTTCAGCTAGTTTATTTACACACCTCCAACACACTGTACAATCATTCTATTTCCTCAACGAGTTTTCACATTTCCCTGCTAATAGTGCAGAGGTGATGATTCTTAATTACTGTGCAGTGAGCTGGCTGGCAGGGGGGTGTAACACACAAAGCCATAAAGCTGAATCAGAAAATAGAAGGATTTTAATGGAGGCTTCTGTTCTGCCAGAGAACAAAGATTGAGGAATGGGTTTCAGGACAGGCTAGGTAGGTATTAAAGTCTTTGACCAGGCAAACAAAAAACACCTTCAGTATATCTCTACAATACATGCACATTTTCCTATGTTTTATTTCTTTAAAACCTGGGAAACTGTGTTTGTACTGCTGTCTCTCCCTTTGTGTAATTGGGGAGACTACAAGTACAGAACAATGCCTATTGATCATGACAGAAAATCCTGTATGCACCTAACTTCTGGTTGCGCTGACAACACCGTGCTTTTTCTGCACTGAAATGCCAGCTGGACTACAGAAATCCTGACTTTGAATTCTGGTCAACGTTAATACTTTTTTCTGTACAGCCTACTTTTTAGCCTCTTTTTTTCTATTCAATAGATTTTTATTGAGTTTTGAAAAATAAGTACCGAGGTACATAAATTAATGCATTTGATGGTGTGTACATTTATTATATACATGGTAAGATAAGGTAATCAACCGCAATGTACAGCAAGAACATACTAGTGTGTAAATTGTGGAACAGAATTGACATACTAACAATAAGCATGATGCTTGCAGTATATGAGGCAATACGAAGCACATACGTAGCACATTCGATAAGCTTTAACCAATAAGCGTAGTGGTAAGAGAGTATTGAGGGAAAAGTAAAGGAAGAAGGGGGGTGAAGAATGGAAGATGAGAGGGTTGGCCCCTAAACAAGGTGCTAAGGCAATGTGGAGGCTGTAGTTACAACAGTCGCTGGTTGAAATCGCGTGGGAGATATGTTGAGACCCTTGGTTCCTATAGTTTGCGAAATTTAGACATGATACCTTGAAGTCCAACAGTGCATTTCTCATTAATTAAGGTTCAGTGTACTTGGGTTCTGACTTGCCTTCACGATCACCTGCTTCATGACTGTAAGAATATGCGTCATGAGAATGAACTCAGATTAGTCAGTCCTTCTGTTAGCGCCTCTCTCTTTTTTTATTTTGTGCTTACAAAGTTGGTTTTAGTCAAGCAGGTATCATAACTTTTTTTTTCTTTTTTTTTTCAACTTTTTAATTATTTTTCTATCATCTTAAGAGCCTATGAGTTTTTTTTTAATTCCATTTTATATGTAAAGAACAATACTTGATTGTCTTGTCTTCACAGCCATGTCACTATAGATTCAAAGAAACAAATGTGCTTTCTTTTAATCCTTAGTTATTCTTTTAATGTGTCTTCATAGTTTATAAGG
Source organism: Glandirana rugosa (assembly GCA_018402905.1). Classification (NCBI taxonomy): domain Eukaryota; kingdom Metazoa; phylum Chordata; class Amphibia; order Anura; family Ranidae; genus Glandirana; species Glandirana rugosa. The sequence continues at coordinate 369,687 of BLSH010552567.1, read as the reverse complement.
ATAGTTTATAAACCTTGTAAGCTTAAGTACTTTAATTGTGAATTACAGCAAAAAAGATATAATGAAATGTGTCCTTCGTAGTCAAAAAGATTACTCAGTCTTTTTATTTAAGGTTTTCATACGGAGGTGGCACTAACGAAACTGCTGAGGAATTGTACCATTAAAGGATGTAGTCAGGGGCACAGGGTTATGTAAAGATTTAAAGGATAAGTTCACCTTTCGGAGCATGTTACATGTTCCACCGGTATTTAGGATGTAACATGTTGCAGCTCCTGCAGCCTCTCGCACCACTCCCTGTCTCAGTGTGACTGTGGTCAGGGGATCTTCTCTTTGCACCCGCTATCACAATTCATACACGGTACTCCGTCCACACAGCGGCGTCATTCATTCACAGTTTCCTGTTGAAATATTCTTTGGTTTTGGTACATTTATGACTACTGCAATAGAGCCTCTCGTAGTTGCCTTGAAGGCATCCCATCTGATAGGAGCTTTTGAACTAGCTGCATTATTTGCCCAGTATGCGTGCATATCAGCAACAACAGGTCTCAGCCACTTAGGAATTGGATAGCCCTAAGAGACGGAGGCACCAAACCCAGAAGTTACCGGGTGCACCAAATTAAGATTCTCCTTTTATGCTGCTCAGCATTACTGACACGGGGCATTTGTTATGAACATCTTGTGTAAGTATGGAGAGATCCAATATAACTGATTCAGTATCCTTGGCAGTGATGTACAGCCTGCATAATTTCAGACAGTGTGGGCTAATCATTGGTTTTAGCAGAGATAGACACTTCAGGACTCAGTTCTGTGTCAAATTGTTGTATTAGATCAGCTGGAGACTGCAGGTACTTGCCCAGCCTTGGAGCATCTGGTGCTTGTTCTGTGTTTATGCCTCGAGGAGCGCTGGCATCATCTTGCTAATGTTCCCTGGGGAAGTGAGCCAGCTTGTTTTCAGTGGCTAGGGCGCATGGTTGCCTTATTTTCACCATTTGCTACAGCAGTCCAGGATCTTTATCAGTAGCAGCAGGGATTAATGAAGGAGGCTTGGTAAACGAGCAGGATTAGTGTAGGATTACTAGATAGGGGGAGAGAGCTCCAAATCGGTGGCTGCTCACATCCCGAGAGTTGGACATGTACAAAATCTCCACTCTTAATAAACAATATTGTATGACCTGGGTGCTTAATTGGCAACAAAGTATTTCACAGGGAATGGAAGTTGGTCTTGCGTTATTATACACGTTAAATGTTAGCACGGATGAGAGAAGCAACATCCGGGTAATTAAAGCTATATCACACCCAATGATCCACGGTTGTTTGAACGGCACTGGAGCCTAGTAAAATTCATCACGGGAAGGCCCATCCTGAAGTGGAAAGGATAGATAGGGGGGGGATGTTCCCTTGCACATTAAGGGGTATAACAAAAAGCCAAAAGAAAGAACGTAATAGAAAAAGAAGGGGAAGGAAAATAAAAAATAACAAGCCATGACCAAGATAAGGGAGAAGAGTGCATCGGGAGATTAGAGAAATTTGAAGGTCTGGAAAAGAAGGATAGGGGATGGGTAGTGGGGGGGGGGGGGGGGGTAGGGTGCCCCAGGGGCTTGTCCCAATCATCCATTTTCAGTTGTCTGACCAAACAAGACATCCAATTTCAGGATTTCACCATCAGAAATATTGCTTGCTCAGGTTCATGCAGTTCTTTGTGTTTCACTACAAGTTAGTCACCAGTCCTTCTAGCCCTCCAAAGTTCAGATGTCAAGTTTGCAGGATGTCTTGGCAGCCAGATGGGGTGTGAGAATGTCTTCCTGTCACTTTCCGAATGGCAATGAAGACGCCACAGGTTGTAACCCACCAATATAACCTGCTTCCCACCCAAACCCTACTGACCAGCTATCCCATCCTATAATAAATATGTACAGAGTCTTCACAGAGACTTGACTTACTTGTCCCTATCCTGGCCTGTTTCAGGCAGCTGGTTGGGGTTCTAGCAGACTTTTGCTGAAGTATCCATAAGCACGTACCTGGTTATAAAAAAATATCTGAGGATGGTGAATGGTGTTCATGTAGGAAACTTTTATTTGGAAACTGCAGTTACCTGTAAAGTATAACATCTACATTTTTATTTATGGCTGGCAAATATGCACATCTGAAAATATTTCTAATTTGAGACCACTTGTGCTTTGGATTTAAAGTGTATCTGTACCACAAACCGCAGTAGAAACCTAATAGAAGTTCTAACCCTTCCAAACTATCCAAATCTAAAAAAATTAAAAATTACACTTTTTAGGAATAAAACACTTTAATGGGAGAGAATTCCACTTGCAGGGATCCCAGCCATTAGTGTTTTTCAACCTAAGTGGTTGAGGCTTAGCCAAGCATTGTCAGTCAGCCAGGAGAGAAATTGGCTTGGGTGTGGAAAAAAGAGCTCAACAAAGCTGAATAAAATAAAAGGCACCCTTTGAGCCTGTTACTTTACCATGTTCTTCCTTTTGTTAGTCCAATTCTGGTGGAGACACATTCTCCGCATGTTTTGCAGTGGGACACACCCTGTGTAAATCTCATAAATAACATATTGAATTATGTTTTGTATACCTTGCAGAGAGCTCACCCATAAATGGAGTCCCAAGCAGATAGGAGGACACCTAATCCTTAAAGGGTAAGTGAGGCGCTCACCATCTCTGAATTACATTTCCATTTAAACCAATTTATTGTGCTCTTTATTCAGCCATATGAATTTTTTATATGAACTGTCAAAACCATTTTTGTGGTTTTAGGTTAATGTAAAAGTAATCTAAGTAAGTAGTCCCAAATATGCTGTTTGTTTTTTACAGGTTAGTGTATGCGATTGCTACTCCATTCTATTCATCAAGTCTGGTTGAAACAGTACAGGTAAGAGTAATTCATTGCTATAAGTCATATGGCAAGACGTGTTTATGGCAAACTCAACTAAACTTTAATTTTGGATGTCTTCTATGAATTGCACTGCTTGAGTGTTATACTGAAGTATTTATCAAGTTCCTGATTACACCGTTTATTACTTCTATCCCAGTCCCGGCCATTGTAAAAGATTGGCACCGCCATGCTTCACCACTGGAATGGTGTTTTCTACAATCTTGTAGGCCTTTAGGCACACATAATGTTATTAGGGCCAACAAGTTTAGTTTTGATCTTATTATACTAAAGAACTTTTTTTCTCTACATTTGCTAATTGTTTTGTTATCTGCATGCTGCTATTCTTGTTTGCTATTTGTAATCTACATGCCTTTTTTTTTTTTTTACAAAGTCTAAACTGTATTTGATGTTTTATTTATTTATTTATTTGCATTGGCTTTTGTTCATGTTATACCTCCATAAATTGTTTCTGGGTTAGGTCCCTTTCACACAGGCTTTCCGTTGAGGTCCGCCTGTCCGTTTTTCATGCGGACCTGAACAGACGCTCAATGCAACTCTATGGAGCGGTGGATGTCAGCGGAGACGGTCCGCTGACACCCGCCGCTCTCCGATCCTGTCTGTGAAATCCAACCCTATTTTCCATCCGTCTGTAGAATAGGATAGGAGCAGATTGTATGAAAACGGACAGGCCATTTTCATCCGATCTCCATAGAGGAGAGTGGGGCTCTGACAGGTCCGTTTCTGCTCAGTGAGGGGAGACGGGTCTGTCATCCTTCAGCTCAGAGGGAATCGGCAGACCCCACACAGGGAAAGCCCATGTGAAAGGGGCCTTACAGTTGTCCCATGGATAATTTTTCCTTTCTACAGCTTCCTCAGCGTTAAGCTGGACACAAACTGATCAAAATTTAGAACCAGACAATTTTTAGTTAGTCTGTTCGCTCCCTCACTTGACAGAATTGAATTGTTTAAAGCGCTTTCTGTCGAAGGGACATGGAAACATTTCTATCTATCAGTGACTTTAGCCATTAATCAGTGTATTCTGACAGCAGCGGGTGCCTCCGTCAGAATAAAATGTCCCTGGAGGGGGGATTCCTACATCCACTTTTTTTTTTTTTTTTTTTTTCAGGCTGCATGGAAAAAAAAAGATGCCCAGCTCACTTAACAACTAGCCTACAACAGACTGTTATCATTGTTATTTATATTTTTGGTTCCATAAGATGTACAGAGTTTTTTGGTTTTTTTTTAATAGGATTGGTGGTCCCTAACTGATTGACTTTTGAAGGCAATTTAAGTTTTCAGTTAGTCAATCCCTGGTGGTTAGGATAATTTTTTTT
>BLSH010552567.1:355333-365454 GCA_018402905.1 Glandirana rugosa | reverse complement strand
TTTTTTTTTTTTTTTTTTTTTTTTTTTTTAATAGGATTGGTGGTCCCTAACTGATTGACTTTTGAAGGCAATTTTTTGCATCAAAGTTTAAAGTGATACTACTAAAGTCTATTTTTTTTTCATTAAAAATAACAAAGGTTATACTTCCCTGCTCTATGCAGTGGTTTTGCTCAGAGCAGCCCGGATCCTCCTCAGGTCCCTCTGCGGTGATCCCGGCCCCTCCCTCCCGTTGATTGCCCCCCACAGCAAGCAGCTTGCTATGGGGGCACCCGAGCCGAGCTGCAGCTCTGTGTGTCCATTCAGACACGGAGCTGCTGTTTGGCTCTGTCCACTCTCTCTCCTCATTGGCTCACTGACTTACTGACTTGGCTGACTGACCACACTGCGGTCTCAGCCAATGAGGAGAGAGAATCCCCGAAAGAAGAGTCTCTCGTGCAACCTCGCTGGATGGAGATGGACCTCAGGTAAGTATTAGGGGGGTTGCTGCACACAGAAGGTTTTTTTTTATCTTAATGCATAGAATGCATTAAGATAAAAAAAAAACTTCTACCTTTACAACCACTTTAATATGTGGGTAATTGTTCATTCATGATCTTTCAGTCACTTTGTAAATGTCAATAGGTTGGACATCCGTTCCATATCTATCTGCATGCTTTGGACGTGTTCTGGTGTGTGTTTGATACGTTTCCAGATGCATTCCGGATGCTTTTTTACTATTTTCCTGTTTTTTTTTTTTTTTTTCTCCAATGTACTGGGGTCCAAACGTTTTTGATGCGTTCCATTGCATTCCGGTGCGTTTTTGATGCTTTTTACCGCATTCAAGTACAGTCCAGTGCAGGCTGGTTAACGCCACAAAGAAGCACTCCAGATTCATTCCGAATGCCTTTCTGCATGCACGTTTTTGAAGTGTTCCTGTGCGCCTTTGATGCGTTCCAGTGCATTCCAATGTGTTTTTATGCGGTTTGCCGCATTCCAGTACAGTCCAGTGCAGGGAAACTACTTCTTTTTTCCTGGAACTGACCACACTGGTGTGAACTATGCAATTGGAAACCATATTACCTATTTTCCATGTGGTTTTGATGCAGAAACTGGACTGCATGTGGTGTGAACTGGCCCTTAGTTTTTTTTTTTTTGTTTTTGTTTTAGATCTATGACATAAAATCCAAATGAAGTCCAATTGTATTCTATTTCATAAAACTACACAATATGAAAAGTTCTGAGATCGGAAACACATACACTTTTGGAAGTAAATTCGAAATACCCCATAAACTATTGCTGTCAGTGAAAGATGATGACCCTGGAAGGATCATAGTACCATAACCATGCAGAAGGGTTACTACAGATGATCACTCATTCACTTATCAGAATACAATCTTCTTGACAAACATTCTTTTTATGCCTGGGTGATTTTTTTCTGCAAAAGTAGAAAGCGCCTCACTTTTGTATATATGATAGCTCTTTTAGTCATTGGAATATAGTACCACTTTTTTCATTACTCTTCTTTTAGGGATTTTTTCATTTCTGGGTAGGGTAGCTGGTGTGGTTAAAATTAGTGTTTTGCCAGCTGTGTCTCATTTTGAAAGATTTCTCTTCACGTATGTCCTGTAGACACAAAAGAAAGGGGATATAGTTTTAATAACAATACTCTGACTCTTAAGCAGGTCATACATAATTCGTTGTCTTTTGTTTAAATGCCAACTCCAGGCAAAATACATTTTTCCCCATGCAGTGGGACTTCGCCTGCACTGCAATGGTCACCTACTTGTTTTTTCTAGAGGTGATCACAAAGTTTATGCTCACCTGATCCACTCACCCATGGTCCAGCGGTGGACTGTTCCTATCTATGTAGCATGCTGACATCAGGAACAGTCCATTTTCAAGATGGTGGGGGGCGGTTGTTACAGACCGGTCTGGTGCTAGGAGAATCGGTTGGTTCAGTTATTATTATACAGGATTCATATAGTGCCAACAGTTTTGGCAACACTTTATAACATTAGGGCAAACAGTACACTTACAATCAAAAGGCCCTGCTCGTTAGAGCTTACAATCTAGGAGGGAAGGTCAAGTGATACGAAAGGTAATAGCTGTGGGGGATGAGCTGACAGGGAAAATAAAAGTGTAGTTGTTAGGTGGGGGCAGAATAGGCTTCTCTGGAGAGAAGTGTTTTCAGGGATTGTGTAAAAGTGGACAGAGTAGGAGATAGTCGGACAGATTGAGGTAGGGAGTTCCATAGGGTGAGAGAGGCTCGGGAAATCGTCCTGGAGGCGAGCATTGGAGGAGGTGACGAGGGAGCTAGAGAACAGAAGGTCTTGGGAGTAACGAAGAGAGCGATTTGGTTTGGTATTTTGAGACTAGGTTAGTGATGTAGCTGGGGGCCAAGTTTTGGCTGGCTTTGTAAGTTGTTGTTAGTATTTTGAATTTAATTAGTGGGGTAAGTAGCCAATGGAGAGATCGAAAGAGTGGATAAGCCTGGCATTATTAGCATTCATGATGGACATGAAGGGGGGATAGCCTATGTAAAGATAATCCAATGAGGAAAGATGTGGTAGTCGAGGCGGGAGATGACCAGGGAGTGAACTAGGAGTTTTGTGGTGTAATTGGTTTGGGGCAAATTCTGGAGATGTTTCGCAGGTTGAGGCGGCAAGATTTGGACAGTGATTGGATGTGGGGCCGAAAGGATAGGAGAGCCAAGGATTACTCCTAGAACCTTGGCATGCGGCGACGGGTTGATAGTTGTGCCATCAATCTTGACAGAGAAATCAGGGGAAGGGGCACATGGGGGAGGAAAAAATGATAAGCTTGGTTTTGGATAAATTGAGGAAGTAGTGCAACATCCAGGCTGATATATCTGTTAGTAAATGAGCGATACGTGAGGAGACTGAAGGAGTTAGTGTTACTAAATCCCAGGACACTGCAGTCACTATATCTGGTCTCTCATAGTACACAGAACATGGAAATGCAATTATTTTAGTAAATATAAACTGATGAATACCTTTTCTCATCAGCAGTATATAGCAGTCTTGTGACTTCTATCAGTGTTCGACCGAGCACTGGTTGAAACTTGTAGGAAGAGTTTTTATTCTCCTCTCACTGTCCTATGAGGCTGCCCTACTGTCTGGATAGTGCTGATCGGCCCTGTGCCAATCACATGCACCCTTCCAAAAAAAAAAAAAACTCTCTAGCAATACACACCAAACTGAGCATGTGCAAAGTGCCCCCAAGGCTCTGTACTATCAGGAGATGGATTGGGGACTGGAAGAAGGGGAGGATCAGAGAAGACAGGATCAATCAGCATTTTTACACAATGCACAGGATTAACCCCTTAGGTTCCACATGGAGTATAACAATCGTGCTTTACTGCATATACAGACTGATTTTACGGTTGTGGGTTTAGTAACACTCAGATCCCATTCACACTTGGTCATTTTTCTGGCGCTGTGGTGGTAAAAATAGCGCCTGCACAGTGCCTGAACCCCCCCCCATTCTCCCCAGTGTGAAAGCCTGAGTGCTTTCACACTGGGGCGATGCACTTGCAGGACAAGAAATAAAGTCCTGCAAGCAGCATATTTGGGATGGTGCGCTAATCAATGAACACTGCCTTGGTCGGGCTGTGGCGCTTTTCACTCCTTGTTAACCCCCTCTAGGGGGTTAAAAGCGCCCCGCTCCCACCTAATAGTGGTAAAGCACCGCCAAAACTAGCGGCGTTTTACCGCTACCACCCCGCCTCAGTGGGACAGTAGCCTAAGTATATCTCTGCTGTCCTCTCCCCTAAAATAAAATGAGTGTTTTGAATGAAAGTAAGGCTCCTTTTACATCGGAGTTGCATTACAGGTGGGTTTTTTTAGCTAAAAACAGCGCCTGTAAAGTGTCTCTAAGTTAGCTCCTAATGCACGCCAGTGTGAAAGCCCGAGTGCTTTCACACTGGGGCGGTGCGCTTGCAGGATGTAAAAAGACTCCTGCAAGCCACATCTTTGGGGCTGTGTGGGAGCGATGTATTCACCGCTCCTCCACCGCCCCTGCCTTTGAAACAAATGAGCAGCGCTTCGGAAGTGCCGGGCGCCAGCACTTTTAACCCCTTCGGGGGGTATTAAAAGCGCCCCACTGCCGCCTGAATAGAGGGCGCCAAAGCGCAGCTATAATAGCGGTAAAGCGCTGCAAATTATCAGTTATTTTACCGCTAATGCTCGGGCGGCCCTGATGTGAAAGTACCCTAAATGAATCGATTCTCCCAGCCACACATTCAAGATGGATAGGGGGAATACCTCCCACAGAGCTACTGTATTCTGACAGTGGGGAGGCTTCCCCCGCTGTCAGAATACATTTATCAGCACTGTCGGCTATAGCCTGGGGCACCGGTCAACCGTAAATTTTGCAACCTGCCCATAGACCAGTGGTTCTCAACTCTTGTCCTCGGGACCCACCAACAGGCCAGATTTTAAGTATTACCTTGGGGAGATGCAGACTAGAATACTGCAATCACTGAGCAGCAAATTATATCACCTGTGATGTATTTCAGTTATCCTACAAACCTGGTCTGTTGGTGGGTCCCGAGGACAGGAGTTGAGAACCACTGCCATAGACGGATAAAAATTCAGCCGTCTGTGCTGAACTGGCCAAAGTTCGATCCATCTATGGCCAGCTTTAGACAGTTGTGACGTGAACAATTGTCCTCATTGTAACATTTCCCCTCTATTGCTTTTCTGGTGGCAACCCAAAAACTTTACCCTCGCTTCCCTTCCTGGTAACACTGGTGATTAGGGCAATTAGAGCATGCCAATCTCTAACAGAGATGCAGGCTGGAGTAAAAAGCTGACAGGGGTTGTAACTACTCGCCACTCAAACCCGAAAGTGAACTTTTACCTTTACCTATACACTAAGAGTTAGCCCATCCAATAATGATATTTATAGTTTGTTGTTTCTGGCAGGGTGAATCACTCAGCAGATTTTTCTTTTTTGAAATAATGCTGAATATAGAAATGGTATGTACTCTCCTTAGTTTAACAGACAGGAGGTTTGCAATGCAGGAAGTACAGTACATACCTGAGTGATCCAGCTCACTGGAATCTACAAGGAACTGCAGTTTGTTTGACGACTCTTTTATAACTGTTGTCTTCATGTTTTTATTTTAACTAGACTTAAATGTATGTTTTTATTTTGATCTTTTTTCTTTATACAATACAGAGTGAGATCATTCGTGACAATCCTGGCATCCTGGATTGTGTGAAAGAAGGAATTGGCCGACTCATGGGACTTGGAGTGCCACATAGCAAACGTCTGCTGCCTCTTCTGGTTCTTACCTTCCCCACTGTCCTTCATGGTGTCCTTCATTATATAATCAGCTCAATAGTTCAGAAATGTATTTTATTCTTTATAAAGAAAAGAAAGCCTGCCAGAAATCCATCCGATGCCACGTCATCAGCTCAGAACATTTTGGAGGAGTATTTCCCAGAACTTCTAGCCAACTTTGCTGCCAGCCTGTGTGCTGATGTCATGCTGTATCCTCTTGAAACCGTGATGCATCGCCTTCATATTCAAGGGACACGCACAATAATAGATAATACGGACCTCGGCTATGAAGTACTGCCTATCAACACTCAGTACGAGGGCATGAGAGACTGCATTAATACTATAAAACGAGAGGAAGGAATGCTAGGCTTTTACAAAGGGTTCGGGGCTGTGGTGGTGCAGTACACTCTTCATGCTACTGTTCTGCAAATTACAAAACTCATTTATTCATCTTTGCTGCACAATACAACTCAGTGAAAGGGACAGTCATGACTCGTACAAAGGGTAGAAAAGAAAACCGCATGTCTTAGCCACCAGTGTGTCATCTCCCGAATTCTAGTCTGGATTCTATATGCTGGACAAACGTTGGCGTTTACATTTATGTTTTGTAATCTGGATTCACTGTGGGCTTTAATAAAGAATAGAAAACAGAATTGTATGATGTAACCTACAGAAACCAATAAGAAATTAATGTTGTTTGCCTGGCTTCGCTAGTTTGCTGAGAACAGAATGATTGGGTTTGGCACGTCACTGATTTTGTGCTATGTTAAGATTGGTAAGAATTAGTGCTGATTATTGTGACAATTGTTCAACATTTATTGTGATATTACCTCTTAAATACAGATTGATTTCTGTTAGTAAAATGTCTGTGTAGGTTTTGACAGGTTTCCAAAATCAAATATATAGTGTACATACATTGCCTTATACAATACTGGTGCTAGACTGATCTCTTTTCTTTATATTAGCACCACATGATGTATGCTTAATTCCTGTAGTCATGAATGGCAGCACTGTTCTTTTTGGGGTGTCCTGAGCCATGAGAATGTGTATTTATCATAGGGTATTAGAATAAACTATAAAAATGTTCCGGCCATGCCATTATGCTATGTTCTCAAAGTAAAAAGAGTTTTGCGCTAAGGTGTATAAGTGCAGCGGCAACAAACTATGTGATAATAACATAAAAACCATATAAATTCAAAATAATCTGGTAAGGGCATTCCCACCCCACCCCATCCAGCTCCCCCCCCCCCCCCCCCCGCAGCACTTGAGGTGTGCACGGATTTGGTGGAGGCTTCTTTAAACCACTCTTTATCACATCGTGGGATTGCCTTTGAACCCTGTATAGCCATATGTTCTTGGGCTGGATGGTTTTGGACTTTTCCATGGACACTTCCATCTCTATTAATACCCAGGATTTATATATGTCACTTGCACTGTGATCAATTTTTCCTTTCTCTTTACTTGAGCGTCATATCATTAGCACTTAAGGACATTTGGGATTGATTTAGTCACTTCACTTGCACTGTGATACTTTTTTCTCCACTTCAGTGTTTTGGTATGAGCACTGAAGGACATTTGGGACTCATTAATATTAATTAGCGCAACTTATTTTGAATTCATTATGCTATGTTCACTACACAACGGTATATCATAGATTCACTACACAGCCTGTAAACAATCACCTTGTAAAACAACCCATTTAGTTTAAAATAGAAATGAAAGGCAAAACTTTTTGTATAGATATAAAAATACATTATAAATACCTTTTTTCTTTTTTTTTTTTTTTTTTTTTTCTCCCCCCTTTTTATAAATGATCATATTCCCTCTGTTCTCAGCTGCATACGAGCTGGGTAATGAGAAGCAGCAGCACACTGAGCTTCCCAGTGAATGGCTGTGCAGCGGAGGCGTGTCAGGACAAGTCTGATGATTTGAGTAGAGCACACTGAATTCCCATCCGAGAAGAGGAGGATTGGGGCTGCTCTGTGCAAAATCACTGCACAGTGTAGGTAAGTATATGTTATTTATAAAAACAAAAAACTTGCCTTTAAAACCATTTGCTGACTGCCCTATGGTGTATATATACGTGATCCTGCACTTCCTCCAGCGGGCCGCTTCTGCTGTGGTTATTCAGGCACTTGATGTCTGCCCGCACCCAACGATCATCGGGCAGAGACTCAGAATGGAGCTCTGCCTGAATAAATAAGGCAGAGTTTCATTATGACAGGGAGGAATGGATGGATTCAGTTCCCCTAGTAAAACAGCACATACAGTACACAAAAACACTGGCTAGGCACACATTTAACCCTTTGATCGTCCCTGATGTTAACCCTCTTCCCAGCCAGTGTCATTAGTACAGTAACGGTGCATATTTTAACACTGATCAATGCATTAGTATCAATGGTTCCGGGAAAGTGTCAGTGTCTAATTGCCCGCTGCAATATCGCAGTCCCGCTGATCGCTGCCATTACTAGTATAAAAAGTAAAAATAAATAAAAATTCCATAAATATATACCATAATTTGTAGAAGCTAAAATGTTTGCATACACCAATCAATATATGCGTATTGGGATTTTTTTACCAAGAACATGTAGCAGAATACACATTTGCCTATGTTTATGAAATTTCATTCTTTTAAATTTTTTTTATTGGATGTGTTTTATAGCAGAATGTAAGAAATTTTTTTTTTCAAAATTGTCAGTTTTTTTTTTTGTTTAGGCTAGGTTCACACTATCCAACTGGAAAACGGTCAGACTTTTGATCCTACTTTGCTCTGTGACTTGTGTCCTACAATCTGACCTAAATCGGTCCGACTTCTGTGAACGGGATCCGACTTTGATCCCGACAATACCAGCCATCTTTTGCGCTGAGAATCTTGAAGGGGAACCCCCGCCAAAATTTAAAAAAAAATACGGCATGAGGTCCCCCTCCAAGAGCATGCCAAGCCCTTCAGTCTGGTATGGATTTTAAGGGGAACCCTAACGCAGAAAAAACAGCGTAGGGTCCCCCCCAAAATCCATAACAGACCAGCGAGCGTCCCCACCCCCCTCCTGGACCATACCAGGCCGCATGCCCTCAACATGGGGAGTATGGGTGCTTTGGGGCAGGGGGGCTCTGCGCCCCCCCACCCCAAAGCACCATGTACCCATGTTGATAAGGTAAAGGGCATCTTCCCGACAGCCCTTGCTGATGGTTGTTGGGTCTGTGGGCAATAAACAGAGGAGGGCTGGTGCCAACAGTCCAACGGCATAGAAAACTAAGCTGGGAACAGTAGTCCGTCACCGGTATGTAAATGGAAGTTTGCACTAGGTCCTGGCTCTTCTTATGGCATTAAGTCAGCTCCAAAAGTCATAAAAAAAGAGAGAAAGAGAAGAGCGCCTCTGAGTGCAAAAAATGTATTGATGCAGAATAGTGAACATAAAAGACTTACATAATAGATATTGCAGGTGCGCCCCTTCTGGGGGGGAAGGAAGAAGTAAGGGACGAAGGCAGTTCTCCTGTGCCCACTGCAATCTCTCCCAGAGCGGTCAATCCGTGATGTAATGCCGAGGATGCCTGCTGTCCTAACAGGGATTTCCAAGTGGATGAAAGCAGGATGGAAACGAGTCTTGGAACACAACGTGAGCTGCGTCAGGCATCTACGGAGCAGGAGGAGAGCCAAAAGACAACAACGCATTTCAGAGCGTGCGCAAAGGGCCCGCCGGGCATGCGTGCTCCTTTCTCAAGTGTACAGAGGAAGGGAAAAGTGACTGATTTATATGTGTGGAGAGGGGAGCCTCCGCACTGGACAATAGGTTAACTAGGAGACTTGTTAGAACAGTCATGGCCACGTCCACGTCGGGTCTGTGGGCGGGGGGGCTTATCGGAATCTGGAAGCCCACTTCAACAAGGGGGCCCTCAGATCGCGGCCCCCCACCCTATGTGAATAAGTAAGGGGTACGCTGTACCCCTACCCACCCACCCCTTCACCTAAAAGGAAAATGTCCAAAAAAAAAAACCAGTGCACAGGTTTTTAAAGTATTTTATTAAATCAGCTCCAGCACCTTCTTCCAATTTCTTCTCTCCTCTGCAGGGTGTTCTTTCTTTTGCTGGTTCTTCTCTGATGTCTTTTCCCTCCGTTCTTCCTCTCTTCTTCTTCCCATGTTGACACAACGCAATCTTCCGGACTAATGGTGTTTCACGCCGTGCAGTGACTTATATTGGGTTGGGACGGGGCCACCCGTTGTCGTCATCCAGAGGCCTCATCCCATTATGATGCCATAGCCCCGCCCCAGGCGGTGATGGCATAAAGGGGCTCTAGATGACGTCAGGTTTTTTTTTTTTAATTTGGCGTGGAGTTCCCCTTCAAGATCCTCAGAGCACAAGTCACATGCTAAAGTCGGATCGGTTAAGACTTTGATCCGACTTCAATGTTTTGCAATGGGCTGAAGTAGGATCAAAGTCGGACAAAAGTAGTACAGGGACCTTTTTCAAAGTCGGTCCGACTTGGTCCAAAACAAGTCGGACCAGTTAAGACGGCTCTCAAAGGGAATCCTTGTTTTTGTGACGTAATGCTACTTGTGCGCCTACTGCCGGTCAGATTCTCGGACTAGTATGAACCCAGCCTTATAGTGCAAAAAATAAAAAACGCAGCGGTGATCAAATGCCACCAAAAGAAAGTTGTGGAGAAAAAATTACGTAAATTTTAAGTAAAGTAATGCAGTGCCGTATCGCTAAAAGTGGCCTGATCATGAAGGGGGGTAAATCTTCTGCAGGCTAGAATATCATTTTAACATTTCCAGACAGATCTTCCTCCTTTTTTTTTTTTCACTGCCCCTGTTTTTCAAACATGGGGGCAG
>BLSH010552567.1:321855-334642 GCA_018402905.1 Glandirana rugosa | reverse complement strand
CTTGCAAAATAGCAGGGTATTCAAATACTTATTTTCCTCACTGTATATATATATATATATCGTATTTTCCGGCATATAAGGCGACTGGGCGTATAAGACGACCCCCCTAATTTTCCAGTTAAATCATAGGGTTTGCCCTATACTTACCGTATAAGACCCCCCTTCCGAGGCAACAGCATTTAATAACATCAGCCCACTGGATGTGCCCTAATACAGTACTGTAGCTTCGGCTACATACAGAACTTCCCTATTATTAATCTTTTAGCCCCCTGGATGTGTAATACTGTAGCTTCGGCTACTTACAGAACGTTCCTCTGCTGTAGTACTGCATGTACCGCACTGAGCCAATCACGACAAGTGGTGCATTCTATTAATGCATACAAAGCCTGCTCGGATTGCCTGAGTCAGAGAGGCGGGCTTATACAACCTTTGCCAATCCGAGCAGGCTTTGTATGCATTAATAGAATACACCGCCTGCCGTGATTGGCTCAGTGCGGTACATGCAGTGCTACAGCAGAGGAACATTCTGTAAGTAGCCGAAGCTACAGTATTACACATCCAGGGGGCTAAACATTTTTTATGGACGTTCTGTATATAGCCGAAGCTACAGTACCCAGCATATAAGACGACCCCCGATTTTTGGGGGATGTTTTTTAGTATAAATAGTAGTCTTATACGCCAGAAAATATGGTATATATATATCATATATATCACTAGATATATGTTCTGGTGATACAGGACTGCAATTGGCTGGGGGCAAGTCAGCGGAGGTTACCTGCAGAGAGCATCCATGCTTTGGAAGAGTCCACAGGAGCCCAGGCTGCCCCAGATAAAGTGGAGGGTGATGACTGGAAAATGGGCATTACTGAGCACAGAGCTGCAACACGGGCAAGTGTGGCTGGAGGAGTAGGCTGCAACAAGTGAGACTTCACCAGTGTTTGCCTGAGGAAAACTGGGGCCTAGCAAGCCTATGGGGGATCCTTTGTCTGGGTATGTGTAAAATATTCTAGACACATAGGGGTTGATTTACTAAAGCTTGAAAGTGCAAAATTTGGTGAAGCTCCACACAGAAATCAGCGTCAATGTTTTATTGTCAAAGCTTGATTGAACAAGTTGAGGTTAGAAGCCGATTGGCTAGAATGCAAAGTTGCATCCGTCTTTGCACTCTCCAGCTTTAGTAAATCAACCCCATAATATCTTGTAGTGTCTTTTAGACGTTTTGTTCAAACGTTTGACAGCCAGGCTGACTTAAAAACAGAGTGTGTGCGTTTATTGTCACACAGTTGGCATCATAAATACAATGCAAAAAGTATAACAGTTCAGTTCAATGTAGGTAAAAAAATATATGAAACAAAAATAAATAATTATAAAGATGTGTAAAGCTTAAATATCATGGCTGCTCTGGCATGTGTGTCTTCCATTTGCTTCTCGTTTCCATGCTTCCTAGTGGTGAGCAAGAAGCATGAAATTATTATTATTATTATACAGGATTTATATAGCGCTGACAGTTTGCGCAGCGCTTTACAATATTAGGGCAGACAGTACAATTACAATACAATTCAATACAGGAGGAATCAGAGGGCCCTGCTCGTTAGAGCTTACAATCTAGGATATGACATTCTCTTTGCAGCTGTTCCTACTTCTCAAAGAACCTTGAATAAACTGTGTGGAATTGCCTGTAGATTACCTTCCCTCTGTATGTCTGTCTGTGTGTGAATGAGTGTGTGTATGAATGCCCCTGTATGGTGGGTGTCTTGTGTTTTTATGCTCCATGTAGAGTCATAACTTCACATTGCAGAAAACCTTGTAAGGTCGCATTAATGTTAACTTCTGCTATATGTCATACAAGGGGAGGTACTAACTCATCAGAGTCATAAATGGACTTTGATTGACAAGCCTATATGTAACACTCCTTGTTCTTGCTCCTAAACTTCAGGGACAGAGATTTAACCCTGAGGAAGGCGAGAAAGCTGAAAGAGTTGCACTTTGAGAACACAAAACTAATATTCCCCGATTACTCTGTTGAGACTCAACGCCTACACAGATCCTTTGACCATGTCAAGGCCCAACTGCGTACGAGGGTCCTGAAGTACAGCATGTTGTTTCCAGCATGAGTGGTAGATGGAGAGACCACCCGCTACTTCAGTTCCCCAGAGGACGCCTCCAACTGGATTGACACTCTGCAAAGAGCCCATTGAATTTGTGCCTTTAATCTCAAGTTTGTTACATGTTTTACTGCAAACCTCCTTATGTGCGCTGCATGGACTGCCGGTGAGTCTCATCCATATTCCCCTGTCTGGTCTGCCCGGTAAAAATTTGCTTTACTGAGGGGGGAGGGGGGTTATCGGCCATACGCAAGCATTGGCAAACTGACCTCAACAAGTTATACCTGCGGCCTTTGTACTCCTACTCCCCCCTGCATTTGCCTCTCAAGACGGCCAGGGAGAGGGGGGGGTAAGCTGCCACATAGCTCCTTCAGGCTGAGCTGAGCCACAGCCATTATAACGGGTCTCCACATGCAAACATCCCTCGCCAGGAGATCCTAGCGAGACTTTGGTCCTATCTGATGCTAAGCTGTGGCCTTGCAACTCCCTATGGGCAGACACGTACTTAGCAAGATGGCTGAACTATGTATATGAGATGGCCTGTCATTTCTCCTCTCCTAACGCATGCCTGGAGTTCCAGGGATGTTTGTCTCAATGGACAGCTGGATCCTCACTGTCCACTGCAGGTCTTCAGGAGGGTTAACGTTACCTTACTATAGGTTCTCAGGTTACAGTTGCAACTAAGAATGTGCTCCTAGCTTGCTCTAGGTGATTTTTGCCCCTTCCATTTTTTTTCTTTAATTTTTATTTTGCTTTTTATATGTACCCTGTAAAACACAAACAATTTCATAGTAGGTACTTTAGGCCTATGCCAGCAGATAATTCTGGTCAGATGGTCCGGATGTTCATGTTCATGGATTGTTGGCTTTTTCCTTACCCCTACAGGAGAATTTCCTATCTTATTATGGGTTACGGGATTGGGCACACCATGCTGTTTTCCATGGCTGTGCGGGGTGGGATGGTTCATTATCTGTTTCAAGTTTCCTCCCTACACAGGAGTGGTCTGTGCAGTGTTTCTGTTCTCTGGAAATTGCATCAATGTGTTGGTACATTGGGCTATTGTGATAAGCTAACCCATGACGGTTAACACTTCACCCCGACTTTGATGTGGTCTGCCTCCTGGGGTCGGGCTGGGGTCCAGCGCCCTCGGTCAATTATGTTAATGCACACTTTATGGCGCCCCTTAGGTTGATCTCGTTGAATGCCAGGGGCCTCAATGATAGGATTAAGCACTCTCTGGTAATGGCCTATCTTAAAAAATATAATCTGCAAGTGTGCATTCTGCAGGAAACACACTTGGTGGGGGCCAAAGTTTTGTCACTCAAACAACCATGGGTGGGCAGCCACTATCATGTCACACATTTGTGCTACGCTAGAGGCTGATCCATAGATCCCTGCCATGTGAGGTGCTGGGCGTCAGGCTTGACCCTGGGGGCAGATATGTGATACTACATGTTGTGATTGAAACTATTGAAATGCTGAT
Organism: Glandirana rugosa; assembly: GCA_018402905.1. Classification (NCBI taxonomy): domain Eukaryota; kingdom Metazoa; phylum Chordata; class Amphibia; order Anura; family Ranidae; genus Glandirana; species Glandirana rugosa. The sequence continues at coordinate 331,054 of BLSH010552567.1, read as the reverse complement.
AGTGGGAGTCTGTATACCCCCACCTGCCACTGTTGCTCTACTTAAAACTCTGATCTCTATACTCTCCACTTATACCACTTACAATATTGTTATGACTGGAGACTTTAATATGACTCCGAACCCGGCTCTGGATAGATTGAGTTCTGGTTGAGGCGCGGATTCGACACTGTCTAAGTGGGCTTCCCTTTATGGCCTGGTGGATGTATGGAGGTGGAGGCACCCTGATGTGTGGGCCTTCACGTGCCACTCATCTTCATACAATTCACTTTCCCGGATAGACATAGTATATGTAACGGGTGGGATCCTGGCTAGAATCAGAGAGGTAGAAATTCTTCCCAGAGGCATATATGACCATGGACCTATGCTCTGCAGTTTTCAAATGTCTACACCACCTTCTGACAAAATATGGAGGCTGTCCCGCTACTGGATCTCTGATCCGACTATTGAAATTGAAATGGGTAAACATATAGCTGACTTCTGTCTGACGAACGACGACTCTGCTGGCCCTGACTATGTCTGGGATGCCTTCAAGGCATTCATGAGCAGTAATTACCAATCTTCTATCGCTAGGGCTAGGAGAAATGCTGTAATCACCATTGCAAGCACCATTGCAAGCAGCTTACCGAGAGGTGTCACTACTGAGGGTTGCTAAGGCTAATAAAAGACAACTAGCACAAACACAACGTATTTTTTAACAGGGTGAAAAAACTGGTAGACTTTTAGCATGGCTCACAATCGGTCAATCATATAGCCCGTATCAGAGACAATAACGGCGTGGTGGTCTCTGACCCCACAGCTATCAACACTAGTTTTGCCTCGTACTATAATACCCTGTACGCCTCTAGGGCTGATTACTCAGACTCGGAGCTAAATGGCTTTCTTAATCACATGGATTTCCCTACCCTGATGGACACAGCTCAAGAACAATTGGACTGCCCTATAACCCGTAAGGAGGTTCAGCAGGCTTTGGGGGCTCTTCAGGCTGGGAAGACTCCTGGACTGGACGGCCTTCCACCATAATTCTACAAACAATACATGGAGCAGCTATCCCCCAGGTTGCACATGTTGTGTCGCTCTCTGAAGGTGGGTGCCCTGCCTGCATCTATGGCTGAGGCGGTAATAATTGTGATTCCCAAACCAGGCAAAGACCTGGGGCGTTGCGCCTCATATCGCCCTATTTCTTTGATAAATGCCGACGCCAAGGTGCTCGCGAAAATACTGGCAGGATGGCTCAATGATGTCATCTTGTCATTGATAGATGAGGACCAGTCAGGTTTCATGCTGGGTAAGGGGACTGGTATCAACCTTAGGCGACTACCATTCTGGCCTCAACAGACACCCTCGCTCCATCCGATGTAGTGGCCTCCCTCGACTCAGAAAAAGCGTTTGACTCGGTGGAGTGGGGGTACCTATGGGAAGTCCTGCGTCGTTTTGGCTTCTGTCCCAAATATATCTCTTGGATTAAGGCCTTGTATAGATCGTCTAGGGTTCATACCAGATAGATCCTCTCCCCACCATTTAACCTCCATAGGGGCACTAGGCAGGGCTGCCCCCTCTCGCCGGCACTCTTCTTGCTGGCCATCAAACCCATGGCACTTCTGTTGAGATCATCGGCGTCAGTCAAGGGAATCAGTGTAGGACCCCGGCAGGAAAAAAATTCCCTCTACGCCGATGACACACTCCTTTACCTCCGGAATGATGCCAACTCCCTTGAAGCAGCGCTATCCATTATTGACACCTTCGGTTGCTTTTCGGGTATTCATATAAATTGGGGAAAATTGGTTCTCTTTGCACTACACCCCCAAGCTGATATATCCCCAGGCACTGCCCCCCTGCAGACAGTCTCCCAATTTAAGTACCTAGGGGTTGAGATACATAGAGATTTAACACACTATATTGCTCTTAACCTAACCCCGGTGGTATCATCGCTGATTCCCAAGTGCCACTTTCCCTTGTAGGAAGAGTAAACTTAATTAAAATGTCCGTCTTACCTACATTTCTATATTTGTTTAGACAAACGCCAGTATCCATACCAATTTCTTTTTTTGCCAAACTGGACGGTATTATTTCCTCAATTATCTGGAATAATGGGAACCCTAGAATAGCTAAAACTGTTTTACAGCTGCCCACCTCTCTTGGGGGTTCAGCACTACCTAGCTTTCTGAATTATTACTGGGCGAAGGTGCTGGTTACGGTCCGATGGTGGCTTGCTAAAGCACCGGCCAATCCAGCATCCACATTGGAGGCGGCGTTGCTAGGATCCTATGCTGAACTGAGGAACCTTTTTTTTCAGGGCCCGCGTTCCAACAAGAGGGTCACCATCTCAATGTGTACCACCCTAAGAGTGTGGGACTGTGTCCGCTTCAAACTCCCTCCCTCAAGACTCCCTCATTTTAGATCCATCCCTGACCCAGTCTTGTGGGCCAGACATGGAATTACTACCTTAGGAGATATTGTCCAAAATGGGAAATTGCACAGCTTTGATACTCTTAGGCCTCATACACACGGACGTTTTTTGACGCCGGCATTTTCTGGCGTTTTTTGCAGCTCTCCATGTTAGTCAATGACCCCATAAAAACGTCTGCGTTTTTGAGCTGTAGAGGACGTCGGCGTTAGTGAGCTGAAACTAGAACCCACAGCCATCGCGTTCTGAGGCTGTAACGTTTTGGCATTTTTTGACGCCGACGCCACAATATGCCAACAAACGCCACCTATTATTATACCGGCGTTTTTTGACGCCGACGTTTTTAGGTTGAAAAATAGCAGAGGGATGATTTTTTTAAAAAAAACGCCTATTGACGCCGACGCTCACTAACGCTCAAAAACGCCGATGCATAACGCCGAAAAACACCGACTTTTTTTCCTTGACTTCGGGCCCGACGTTTTGTTTATTTTTTTAGAAACGTCCGTGTGTATGAGGCCTTAAACTTAACAAAAACTTACCTAACCATATGTTCTTTCGATTTTTGCAATTGCGACACACTTACCAGACCCAATTTCCACATACTATAGTATTATAGACCACTACAGAGGAGTCGTTGTTGGGTTCTCCAGAAGAGACTAGGCCGCTGTCTGCTATGTACTCCCTGTTGGTGAGACTCAGCACTTCTAGAGTCTCCAAGTTGTACGCGGCCTGGCAACAGGATATCCCAGCGATGGCGGACGATGACTGGGAGGAAGGTATTCAGCAATTTATACCCCTAATGATCTCGGCTAGGGATAGGTTTACTCAATTAAAATTTTTACACAGAACCCACTACTCACCTGACCGGCTGGCCAGAATATACCCGGACCGCAGTTCAGTTTGCCATAGATGCAGTGTAGAGGGGCAATTTTTTTTTCATGTGATATGGTCCTGCCCTAATATACAGCCATGATGGAGAGAAGTAGTGGAGGTCATTAATGCTACCGGGCGGTTGCGGGTCCCCTGTCACCCGATCCCTCTCCTGTTGGGAATCTGTGACACATTAGAAGCCCCTCAGGTCAAAAAAGTTATTTCTATTCTACACAGCTTTTATGCTCATAAAGCTATCCTTCCACAATGGGATAAACCCTTTCCTCCAACAGTAAAACAGTGGCAGGCCTTGGTAGACTCCGCTCTGCCCCTCTATAAACTAACCTATCTTGGCAGGAACTGCCCTAACAAATTTGATAAAATATGGGCAGCTTAGGTCCGCAGACACAAACTGGCTTTGGATTAGAGCTGTGAAGGATGTATGAATAGGAGAGTCAAGCTCCAAACTGATGTGCCCCCTCTTTTCCCTTTTTTTCTTCTGCCTCTTTTGTCTCGACACCTGATTTATTTACCTCTTATTTCACACCCCACTTTCCCGCCCCACCCCCCTTTCTGTTTTTTTCCCTTCCCCATTTTCCAGCTAGATTGTTTATACCCACCTTTCTCCTGTTGTCCCTTCCTGTGTCTATTTTCCCCCATGTGATCATGGCTATCTTGTCCTATGCCTAAATAGTAGCACTAATGATAACAGCATGTTAATGAGCGTACCTATATGTAATGCAATGTACTCTAATAGAAAATAGCTTACAATGTACTGTATGACTACTTTATATGTATAAGAGACTGATGTATCACTGCCGTCACTTTGTTTTTCTGTTTTGAAACTTGAATAAAGTTTATGTTAAAAAAAAATTAAAATGACATAGACTCTGTCTATTCTTGACTCCCAATGACATTCTATATCAGGATACCATATGTGTATTTTCCTTCTCAGCAAGCTACCACTAGCTGCATACACCAGAAATATATGACATATTACTGACTCAACTTCAGCTAAAGGTGTTTTTTTCCAAGCATCTGACCAAGGCCATTCACGCATATTAATAATATTATGATTAATCATAAAATCAAATATATTTTGCAAGCTTGCCATGAATATAATATAACTTCTATAAGTGCCGAATTATGAATTTGAAATAATATTCTAACAATATTTGTCAAAGGCTTCAGAGTACCTTCTTCAACCCACATTTTGGCTGTGCCCTAGCCAGTGCAATAAACTCTGGAAGCTGTGGTCCACTGCTGTGACCAGGGTATTCTCCTCTAGGGCCCCAAGTGTCATAGTTTGGGCACAAGACATGAGTGAGATAAAAGAAGCTTCTACCACTTCCACTGTGGCAGGGGTTAGCAGCCCTTACCAACCCGTTACAGAGTCTTTCAGGTAGAACTGGGGCTGGCAGGGTTGGACCTAGGGGGAAGAGCACACGCGTTTATTTTCATGGGGTTTTTTTCAGCAATTCCTTTTTTCTACATTCAGCTGTCAGCGGATAACCCCACTGACAGCTTATAACTCATAGGTTGTTAAGGACGTAGCGGCCGGCTTCCTGGCCCACTTCTTAGCAACCGGCTATATACAAGGAATGTAAAAAAAATGCAAAACGCGACTCACTGTAAAAATGCGGGCAAAAAAACCCGGAAAGCACAGCAAGAAAGCACTGCAGAAACGCTCAAAAGCAACATGCATACATGTGCATCGAGTCTAAGACCCCATACACACTATTAGATTTTCTTCAGATTTTTTCCCTTCAGATTTACCAAAACCATGTGGTGCAAGGGCCTGCCTGATTGCATACAAATTGAAAAGGTTTGACCTCATATTATATGGTTTTGTTAAATCTGAAGGAAAACATATGCAGAAAATCTAATAGTGTGTATGGGGTCTTAGAGACCACAACATCAAGCAGGCTCCATGCTCACTGCAAAACTTATGGGAAATCAAAGGATTTGTAGTCCTTAATTCGTCTGAATTGCTCTATATATAGATACATATACAGTATGTCACAAAAGTGAGTACACCCCTCACATTTTTGTAAATATTTTATTATATCTTTTCATGTGACAACACTGAAGAAATGACACTTTGCTGCAATGTAAAGTAGTGAGTGTACAGCTTGTATAACAGTGTAAATTTGCTGTCCCCTCAAAATAACTCAACACACAGCCATTAATGTCTAAACCGCTGGCAACAAAAGTGAGTACACCCCTAAGTGAAAATGTCCAAATTTGGCCCAATTAGCCATTTCCCTCCTCTGTGTCATGTGACTCGTTTACAAGGTTTCAGGTGTGAATGGAGAGCAGATGTGTTAAATTTGGTGTTATCGCTCTCACTTTCTCATACTGGTCACTGAAAGTTCAACATGGCATCTCATGGCAAAGAACTCTCTGAGCATCTGAGAAAAAAATTGTTTCTCTAGATAAATATAGCGGTTTAACAGGACAGGTTCCACTCAGAACAGGCCTCACCATGATTGACCAAAGAAGTTAAGTGCACGTGCTCAGCATCATATCCAGAGGTTGTCTTTGGGAAATAGAAATATGAGTGCTGCCAGCATTGCTGCAGAGGTTGAAGGGGTGGGGGGTCAGCCTGTCAGTGCTCAGACCATATGCCGCACATTGCATCAAATTGGTCTGCATGGCTGTCGTCCCAGAAGGAAGCCTCTTCTAAAGATGATGCACAAGAAAGCCCGCAGACAGGGTGCTGAAGACAAGCAGACTAAGGACACAGATTAATGTAACCATGTCCTTGGGTTTGATGAGACCAAGATAAACTTATTTGGTTCAGATGTTGTCAAGCGTGTGTCTCAGCAACCAGGCGAGGAGTACAAAGACAAGTGTGTCTTGCCTACAGTCAAGCATGGTGGTGGGAGTGTCATGGTCTTGGGCTGCACGAGAGCATCCGAAACAATTTCCCTGGCAGTTGTGGCTGAAATTGTGAGTTGGTCTACCTGACCGTGGTTTGGTTTTAACAGAACCCCTCATTTTCCACTTCTTGATTAGAGTTTGAACACTGCTGATTGACATTCTCAATTCCGTGGATATCTTTTTATATCCCTTTCCTGTTTTATACAGTTCAACTACCTTTTCCCGCAAATCCTTTGACAATTCTTGTGCTTTACCCATGACTCCAGAGACATCAGTGCAGCACTGGATGAAAGATGCAAGGGTCTGTCAGGAGTCCATAAACTCATTGACCTTTTATACACACACACTAATTACAAGCAAACAGATCACAGATGAGGATGGTTACCTTTAATAGCCATTCAAAGCCCTTTGTGTCAACTTGTGTGCATGTTATCAGGCCAAAATCACCAGGGTATGTAAACTTTTGATCAGGGTCATTTAGGTAGTTTCTGTTGTCATTTTGATGTATGAGTTATGAGTAAACACAGTTGATTCATAATAAATGGCTTCAGCCAAACACTAACCATGAGTGAAAGACAAGTTTATGTGTTATCAATCATAGTCTCTGAAAAATGGCAAAGAAATCTTAAATTCTGCCAAATTCTGTAAACGTATGAGCACAACTGTATACTGTTGGGGGAAAGAATTATTTGATTTTGTAAATTTGCCCACTTACTAGAGATGAAGAGTCTATAATGTTTATCATAGTGGTATTTTAAATGATTGGGACAGAATATCAATCAAGAACCCAGAAAAAAACACAATACAACTGTTATAAATTGAGTTGCAGTTCAGTGAGTAAAATAAGTATTTGATCCCCTACCAACCAACAATAATTCTGACTCCCACAGACAGGCTACAGTATGTGTTCATGTGTTACACAGATTAGTCCTATTAATTTAAGAAACTGCTCCTAATGACAACTCGTTATCTGTATAAAAGACACCTGTCCACAGAATCTCTTTCTTCCATTCAAACCTCACGGTCATGGGCAAGACCAAAGAGCAGTCAAGGGACGTCAGGGACAAGATTGTAGACCTGCACAAGGCTGGAATGGCATTTATTCGCAAATGGAAAAAATACAAAATAACCATCAATCACCCTCGGTCTGGAGCTCCGTGCATGATTTTGCCTCATGGGGTAAGGATGATCATGAGAAAATAAAGGGATCACCCCAGAACTACACAGGAGGAGCTTGTAAATGATCTCAAGGCTGTTGGGACCACAGTCACCAAACAAATCATTGGTAACACAATACGCCACCATAGATTGAAATCCTACAGCGCCCACAAGGTCTCCCACCTCAAGAATTCACATGTACAGGCCCATCTGAAGTCTTCCAATGAACATCTAAATGCCTCAGAGAAGGGCTGGGAGAAAGTGCTGTGGTCAGATGAGACCAAAAATTGAACTCTTTGGCATTAACTCCACTCACTGTGTTTGGAGGAACAATAATTCAGACTATGACCCTAAGAACACCATCCCTACAGTCAAGCATAGAGGTGGAAACATTATGCTTAGGAGCTGTATCTCTGCTAGGTACAGGCAGACTTTTCCGCATTGAGGGGCCAATAGATGGGGGCATGTATTGTAAACTCTTGGATGAGAACCTTCCTCCCTCAGCCAGAACACTGAAGACGAGTCGTGGATGGGTCTCCCAGTATGACAATAACCCAAAACATACTGCCAAGGCAACAAAGGAGTGGCTCAAGAAGAAGCACATTAAGGTCATGGAGGGGTCTAGCCAGTCTCCAGACCTTAAAGTGGTTGTTAAGCCACTTAGTGTTGTTTTGCAAAACACATACACCTGGGCACACCATTTATTATAATAGAGGGGAAAGTAGCAGCAACACTAAGTTATAATACCAGCAGGAAGGGAGGGGCAGGCACTGGTACGAGTACACAGGCAGGGATAGCGGGAGGGTGGGGGGGACAGAGGAGAGCTGTAGATAACTGCAGATGATGGAGGCATGTAAACTGACCAGGGTGTCAGGGCTCAGCAGTCATGATGAATCCTGGTCAGTTTACAGGGGACGACGACTGCAGAACCAGGAAGGATCATCCAGGTATTTTAGGTTAAACAAGGGGCCAAATGACACAGCACAAGCACTGTGCTGTACACCATGATTTGAGGGAACAGGATCCCTTTTTTTTTTTGGTAACAAATGCTTTAATCCTATAGAAAATTTATGGGGGGAGCTGAAACTTTGAGTTGCCAAGCAACAGCCAAAAAAAGTAAGGATTTAGAGAAGATCTGTAATGAAGAGTCGACCAAAATCCCTTCTGAGATGTGTGCAGACCTGGTGACCAACTACTACAAGAAACGTCTTACCTCTGTGCTTGCCAACAAGGGTTTCTCCACCAAGTACTGAGTCATGTTTTGCTTGGGGATCAAATACTTGCTTTACTCACTGAACTGCAACTCAATTTATAACCTTTGTATCATGTGTTTTTTTCTGGCAAAATTATAGAACCTCCATTTCTATATTTTGTCTGATAGATTATTTACTAAAGAAAAACCTTCATAGAAACATAGAAAAGTGACGGCTGAAAAAGACTGAGTAGTCCATCGAGTCTGCCCCTTTTTATTTATTTATTTTTTTTTTTACATTAACCTTGTTGTCTGACTATGGATTTATGTTTATCCCAAGCATGTTTGATTTATATCTTTACCTCCAAGATATTAAAACGGTCTTTTTTTGTGTACTATGTTTCCAATATTTAACTCAACGTCAAGTCACTCATTTCGTTCATAAACTAGGGGTTCGTTTTGTACTGAGTCATGAACCACCTCTTTGGGAACAACCGTTCGTGTCTCCATTCTGCAAAGAACATCATCAACCAGTGGTCCAGACGTGTGTAGAGTCTTCCCTAAAACCAGCTGAGAAGTAATGTCTAGAAGAGATTTAGGAATGAAAAAAACCGACAACGAACCGTTGAGTTTCAAAGTCGAGGGGGGTATTTAAAAGATATCCTAATTTCGTAAACAATGGTTTTTTTTTT
>BLSH010552567.1:276805-315781 GCA_018402905.1 Glandirana rugosa | reverse complement strand
GGGCAGGGACTGCACCTGCCTACAAGCCAGCAATGGAGGTTCTTTTATCCCCACTACTTGCTGTAGATAGGGAGTTGATTGAAAATTGAACCGTGTATGGAAAACTTAGAGAATAAGTTAACCTTTTGGCAAAAAATAATAAATGCACATTTTTTTTGCAGGTAAAAAAATGTGCATTTATTATATTCTGTTTTGGGAGCCTGTAAAGCATTGCACCAGCGATTAGCAGATCACTGATGCCATGCAGGTCTCCTGCAGATCTGTCAGTGCATCGGCTTGCTTGTACCTCGTATCAGGAAGCTGATACATTCTGATAGGACGACTTGATGAACTACCACAATGTTCACGTCGGCGTGGTAGTACAATGAAAACTACAAGCCGACAGCCTCAAAGGCTGAAGGACCTTATCGTTTTCCATTCACAGAGGACTGTGAAGGAGTGAGGTGGGCGGAGCTGCGCACAGCAGCATCTTTTTTGAATTGTGGCAGCAGCTCACAAGGTCAATTAACCCTAAGAACAACATCAACAATAAACCTATAATGTGTGTCTCAACCCAAAAATATAAAGGGAAAAAACTAAATCAATATAAATACATATATCAACAAACAATAAATGAAAAACCAAAATGTTGCAAGAAAATTGATATGTCTCTTTAATATATCATATGACACACCTAAAATCACATAAACAAAACTTTTGTCCCCTGGGGACCTTGAATAATGTCGTTTTTCCACCTGCAAAACATATACTGTATATGACATGTCATGATGTATAGTCAGCACAGTACATTAACCTCTCAAAGCATGTCAGACGATTAGATTACACAACCCAATATAATGCAATCATGACAGTTTTATCCCAATGACAGTGATGGGTTTATTTTTATTTCACTAAGACTGACAATGAGACTATATATTCACACTTTCTTTTTATTGTACCCACAGGCCCTATTTTGTCTAACACAGGTTGAACATGTATATTAGCACTTAGCCATAATATGTTTTCCTGATTCATGTAAACATGAGGCCGGTGCGTTTATAACATGTTACAACCTGAATATGGGTGTAACACGTAACATGTTATGAAAGGTGAACTTATCCTTTAACCGCTTCAGCCCCAGAAGCCCCTTCCTGATTAGAGCATTTTTTGTGATATGGCACTGAGTCGCTTTAGCTGACAATCTCTCGGTCGTGCAACATTGTACCCAAACAAAATGTATGTTCTTTTTTTCCCACAAATAGAGCTTTCTTTTGGTGGTATTTGATCACCTCTGCGTTTTTTATTTTTTGCGCTATAAACACAAAAAGAGCAACAATTTTGAAAAAAAATATATATATATTTTTTACTCTCTGCTATATAAATATCCAAATAAAAGTAAAAAAACGAATTTCTTCCTCAGTTTAGGCCGATATGCATTCTTCTACATATTTTTGGTAAAAAAAATTGCAATAATTGATTGGTTTGCACAAAAGTTATAGCGTCTACAAATAGGGGTTGATTTACTAAAGCTTGAAAGTGCAAAATTTGGTGCAGCTCTGCACAGAAACCAATCAGCTTCAAGGTGTTATTGTCAAAGCTTGATTGAACAAGCTGAGGTTAGAAGCTGATTGGCTAGCATGCACAGCTGCACCATTTTTGCACTCCCCAGCTTTAGTAAATCAACCCCATAGAGTCTACAAATAGATTTTTTTTACTAGTAATGGCGGCGATCTGTGATTTTTAGTGGGACTGTGATATTGCAGCGGACAGATCAGACACTCTTTTGGGACCATTGACATTTATACAGCGATCAGAGCTAAAAATAGCCACTGATTACTGTATAAATGTCATTGGCAGGGAAGGGGTTAACACTAGTGGGCGATCAAAGGGTTAACTGTGTTCCCTGGGAAGTGTTTCTAACTGTGTAGGGGCTGGGCTGACTGGGGGAGGAGAGAGATCGTTGTTCCCTATCACAGGGAACAGATGATCACTCTCTACTCCCTTGTCAGAACGAGAATCTGCTTGTTTACACTTGCAGATTCCCTTTCTGTCACTGCGGGGGAGCGATCGTGGGTGCCCGGCAGACATCGAGTCAGCCCCACCCGTGGATTGGCTCCCCCGCTAGCCCCACTAGTACAGCTATGGCGATTCGCGCAGGAGAGCTGACCTGTCAAACGACGGCAGCTGGTCAGCAAGTGGTTAATATAGCTTGTTTGTTTATTTTTATAGTGACACGCCCTTCCCTTTTTCCTATAGATTGCACAGAAAATACAATTTTAAGCAAGATCATAACACTAGAAGAAAACTTTGTTTATCCTGAAAAAAAAAATATAAGTACTACTTTATTATAATAAGTGTAGCACTACCCCCCACAGGAGCCGCATTTTAATTTGGGTTCTCTGTTCTACACCTCAACTCCAAGAACACCCTCAGCCCCTCTGGCACACCTGGTTGAATGAAAATTACTGCAATCACATATAAGAGCATGAGTATAGATACCTTTAACTCAGCTGTGAAATAGCACCAGGAAATAAAAGCAAGGTGGTTTAGTGGTAAATTAACTAATTGTATTGGTTCTGGTTAGAATAAATGGCAGTTTGGGCACAAATGAACACACAGAAGTTAGGTTCAAACATAGTCCGCTAGACAGTATATTCACTATTCCAAGGTAACTTAAAATAGAGTTCAGTACCACTAGACTGGGATTAACTCACGAATCAGCAAAGTCGGCAATAAACAGTGTATACGCATTAACTGCAATGTGAATATAATACTATAACTATTCTAGAGAGCACTCTAGGAGAATGGCTAATATATGGTGCAATGTCCCCTGAGAGGTACTTATTAGCGTAAGCAATAGGTAAAGGTATCTGTGTAGCAGCTGTAAAAGGGCAGTCCTTAGTCCTAACTCTTCAGCTGGCTAGCGCTGGGGCTCAGTTGTAGCGTTGGTGCACATGAGAACAGTCCCAGTCAATCCTACAGCCAGCAATAAGGCTACGAGATGGCTGTATATTTAGTTCCTAAAGGGCTCAGTCTCTGTAGCAGCAGATAGTAAATCCCCACAGCAGCAGCTCACTAGTCCCAGCGATATTGCAGCACTCCATCCAGTTACACACAGTGATTTGTCCACTCTCTGCTCTGCACCCAGGTGGCTGTCGGCACACCTGGACTCAGTAATCCAGATCCTGCTCAGGCCGCCGATTTACAACAGTGGTGGTGCATAATGGACAGTCCACTCTCTGGGCTCCCTCATGGAAAAAGGAAGCTGTATCTTGTACAGCCTGGGAAAATGCAGCTCTTTCCCCTCCTTCTTCTGCATTGCATGGTGGCTCCATTACTTTCAGTGGACATGTCTCACAATCCTCCTCCAGCCTTTCTTGATTGGCACCCAGCTACACAAGTAATGACAAAGGTATTATGCAATACAGGTCCTTAGCCAAAAATGTTATAAGGGGTATAAAAGTGCAAGAAATGAAGTGGTTGATGTTGGTGTTTAACAATGGCCTTACTAAAAAAAACACTGACATGAGGGAAACCTTGTTATATATTATAGTGTATGGCCAAAATTAAGATGTTTACATTGGATGAGGTGGGGGCTTTCAATTCACTTGTTCTGTGTGCTGGATGAAACTCTCAATATCTGTTCTTATTCTGTATGTATGAATGTAACACAATACCGCTTCTCTTGTTTTGTGTGTGGGGTACAATTCTCGGTATCTGTTCTTCTATATGTGGTAGTGGCACTTCTCTTCTTGGCATTCCTGCTTTGCAATTATGCTGTCACTGTGTCGGGCAGGGTGATCTTCTGCCAAAAGTTCCCACCAAACAGAGCAGAGAGACAACTGTATGGGAAAGTGTAATCTGTTATAGTAGAACTATAGGCAGAACTTTTTTTCACTTTGGATAGAGCAAGGGAGGGTTATAACATCTGTCAGATTTTTTTTTGCCATCTGTTTCCCATTGCAGAGATTTCCCTTCACTTCCTGTCCTAAAGCCAAACAGGAAGTAAGAGCAAATCCTTGCAAATTAAGGAAATTTGTTTGGGACCCCCAGGTCACCAGAACTAGTGTCCCCACTGGAAGATTTCTCCAATATTACATTTCTGGGGACAACCCAAAATTTAGGATTTTCTATTGCTTTCACTTTCAATGATAATGGTAAACAGGACAAACAGAGAGAGTGAATCTCCTTAACCACTTAAGGACTGGGAGGATTTCCCATCTTAGGACCAGAGCACCTTTTGCGATTCTGCACTGCGTCGATTTAACTGACAATTGCGCGGTCGTGCGATGTTGTACCCAAACAAAATTGACGTCCTTTTTTTCCAACAAATAGAGCCTTCTTTTGGTGGTATTTGATCCCCTCTGCATCACTTCTGATCACCACTATAAACAAAAAAAGAGCGACAATTTTGAAAAAAAAAAATTTTTTACTTTTTGATATAATACATGTCCAAAAAAATATATAAAAAAAACAAATTTATTCAATATATATTCTTCCTCATATTTGTGGTAAATAAAAAATCACGATTGGCGTTTATTGATTGGTTTGCGCAAAAGTTGCCACGTTTACAAACCATAAGAATTCAGTTATGGCGTTTTTATTATTTTTTTTTTTTTTTACTAGTAATGATGACGATCTGCAATTTTTATCGGGACTGTGATATTGCAGCGGACAGGTCGGACATTTTTGACACTTTTTTTGGGACCAATGACATTTATACAGCAATCAGAAATGCAAATATCCACGGATTACTGTGTAAATATCATTGGCAGTGAAGGGGTTAACCTGCAGGGGGCGATCTAGGGGTTAACCGTGTTCCCTAGCCGTGTTCTAACTGTGAGGTGGCTGGGCTTCCAGGGGCATAAGAGATCTAACTGATCCCAGTGACAGGGATCAGTAGATCTCTCACATGAGAGAGCCTGAAAGAGTGGGGAACTGCCGTGTTTACATCCCCCGTTTTTCTTCTCTGGCAGGTCATCGCGGGTAGCCAGCAGACAGTACGCTGGACCCGCGGCCGAACTGCTGCAGAGTGCTGCGGGCACGAGAGTGCGCCAGCTCGCTCCCGCCCCCTAGCCATGCACCAGTGAGCCGCCATTTATAAACGGCGATTCGCGGGACGCTGCCACTCTGCAGCAGTAAATGTAAGCGAGCCGGTTGAGAACCGGTTAAAGTGATTTTAAAGGCTCATTTTTAAAAACAAAAAAAAACCAAACATGTTATACTTACCTCCTCTGTGCAGCTGGATTTGCACAGAGCAGCCCGGATACTCCTCTTCTCGGGGTTCCTCTTCGGCTCTCCTGGCCCCTCCCTCTGGTGTGTGCCCTCTCAGCCAGCAGGATACTTCTCCTCTGGGTCACAGGAGTGCAATTTGTTTTGCAGACTAAAGTCCACTCTCTGCTGACATCACAGGAGTCGTGATAGGCACCGCATCATCACGACTTCAAGAGTCCGGATCCGCCAGGTGCCTGGATGAACAGCTGTCTCAACCTCTCAGCGAGCAGCTGAGAGACTGAGATGGCCGATCCCTGCCACTCCACAGCTCAGTGCTCCAGTGACCATGGAGGAGCAGGGAGGAGGGCTTGCTGATTGACAGCCAGCAGCTCTCTGCTCGGGGATCAGAGAAAAACAAGCCATCGGTGGTGTTCGGTGGCTCGGTTCTCAGTGTAGAAGCACCAGGGGACAGATGCAGCATCAGACCGATGCTGCATCCATCTAGGTAAGTATAAAGTGGGAAAAAAGCTGAAACCCATACTTAAAATACATGTATGACCAAACAATAAATTAAAAACCAAAATGTTGCAAGAAAATTGATATATATCTTTATATCATCATAACACACCTAAAATCATTTAAACAAAACTTTCGTCCCCTGGGGACCTTGAATGGTGTAGTTCCCTGACCTTCAAAAACTGTTAACATATACTGTATATGACATGTCATGATGTATAGTCATCACAGTACATTAACCTTTCAAAACATGTCAACTAATATAATGCAATACACTAATTTTATCCCAATGACTGTGATGAGTTTATTTTTATTTCACTGACAACCACAATGAGACTAATTATTCACACTTTCTCTTCATTGTACCCCCAGGCCATATTTTGTCTAAAACTGGTTGAACATGTATATTAGCACTTAGCCATAATGAGTTTGCCTGATTCATGTAAACATGAGAGATACATTTGGTTAGTGAAGTGCTGAAAAAATATATAGCACTGAGTTCCCAGGAACAGACAGAAAATTATTTAGCTCAGAGTTTGTCTGCATGTTAAAAATATAACAATGCATGGAGATTTTGGTGGAGGCTTGAACATTTATCATGTGAAGAAGAGGATTTATAGAGCCTTTGCTTTCACTGATGACAGTTATTACAAGAATAGTCAACATAAGAAAAAATTTAAATTAACCACACCTACTTTTTGCCACGGTACTATATCATCACCCTGGTAAACTTTTACCAGGGTCGACATCTCTGCACTGCAATAACTTGCGAAATCTTAACTTACCTTCTAACGACTCCTATCCATAGACAACTATTGAAACTCCCAATTACTTAGAAGAGACCCCTAATGGGGACTAACAGTAAGCCAAGATCACATTCTCAAGATTCATGGGTCTCATCAGCTGGAAAACGAGACCTTTTTCATGAAATCTGTAGAACCTCACTAAACACTGAGCACTTCCAAGATGGCGCTGGTGCCGGAGCCATGCACCAAACCTTCTTCCTCTCCATCAGACTCTTTCCCTTATGCCCATAACAGCAGAGACAGAGATACATCTGAGCACAGTGAGGGAGAGACTGAGGACCATGATCTACCAGAGCCTTTCAGGAGATATTTCTCTTTATTGCCCATCAAACAAAATATTAAAGCACTGTTTCAGCAACTCGAAGCTGGACATGAAAAAGACATGGCTGATCTCAGACGGACTCCACATTTTTAGTCAACGCCTAAACTCTTTACAAAAGGTATGTGACCCAACACAACCAACAACAGCAGGCCTCCATTCCTATGTAATGATGATACAAAGGAAAGAGAAAAAAAATGGGGCTTTGAGTGAGGCGTGTCATTGTAAATAATACTACATAACCTGTGTACATGGAATTGAACTTCTGATGTTTATTGCCATAGTCCCATTGAACCGATCATGATCTCCAGAAAACACATCAAATGTCATTAATAAATATGATTTTGATCAAAAAATTCATATCTAAGCTGGTAATAGAAAAACATGATACAGAATATTCATAAACATGATAAATATGACACAGACAGTATATATAAAAATCAACATTAGAGCATGATTGGCTAGAAGAATTCATGAATTGCTTGTACATCATATACACACATAATTAATAGATGAATTGTTGATTGTTTGTTCTATTACCAGTAGAGTTGAGCGAACACCTGGACGTTCGAGTTCGACGGGTCCGGCCGAACTTTGTGAAAAAGTTCGGGTTCGGCACCGAACATTGGCCGAACTTTATCCCGGACCCCGAACCCCATTGAAGTCAATGGGGACCCGAACTTTTAGGCACAAAAATGGCTGTAACAAAGTCCTGGCAAGTGCTAGAGTGCTGCAAAAGGACGTAAAATGAGGGTAAGAGTAGGGCAAGTGCCCTACAAAAAAATGGGGATAGGGAAAATAAATTAAAATCAAATAAAAAAAAATGGGAAGGGGGGGGTGGATGTGGAGTAGGAGCCTAGAGGTTGACTAGGCCGTGACCGTGGCAGTGTAGGTGGAAGTGGCGGTGGTCAAGGAGAAGGAGGAGGTAGCCAACACTGTTTTTTTTTTTGTTTGTTTGTTTATAATTGGGGTAGCCCCCAAAATATTGAGGCATATTCAAAAAAACAAGTATACGAATGGCTGTGTGAGTCCGGTCTAAATGCTTATTCTGCATAAGGTAGTCTTGTGGGATCCATGCCTGGTTCATTTTAATAAACGTTAGCTTGTCCACGTTGGCTGTGGACAGGTGGCTGCGCTTGTCTGTGATAACGTCCCCTGCCATGCTAAACACACGTTCAGACAATACACTGGCCATCACCTCCAGGGCATAAAGGGCAAGCTCAGGCCATGTGGCCAATTTGGAGACCCAGAAGTTGAATGGGGCAGACCCATCAGTCAGTACGTGTAGGCGTGTGCACACATACTCTTGCACCATGTTGCTGAAATGCTGCCTCCTGCTAAGACGTTGTCTATCAGCTGGTGGTGCTGTTTGTTGTGGCGGGCTGCTGACAAAGCTTTGCCACATTTCGGCCATGCTAACTCTGCCTTCTGAGGTGCTGGCGGTGGCACAGCTGCGTTGGTGGCTTCTTCCTCCTCCTCCTCTGCCTTCGCCTTGTGCTTCCCCTGAGCCCCCGTTGTCATTTGGGAATGCCCTCAGCAGCGCCTCTACCAGTGTGCGCTTGTAGTCGCGCATCTTCCTCTCATGCTCCAGTGAGGGAATTAAGGATGGCACGTTGTCCTTGTAATGGGGATCCAGCAGGGTGGCCACCCAGTAATCAGAAGAAGTTACAATGCGGGCAACTCCGCTGTCGTTGTGCAGGCACTGCAGCATGTAGTCGGCCATGTGTGCCAGGCTGCCCAGAGGCAAAGACAAGCTGTCCTCTGTGGGAGGTATATCATCTGTGTCCTCTGTATCCCCCCAGCCACGCTCCAGTGATGCCCACGAGCTTCATTGGGTGCCACCCTGCTGCAATTCCTCTTCCTCATCTTCCTCGTCCTCCTCATCCTCCAGAACTGTGCCCTGGCTTGAATATTTTTGACCTGGCCTATGCTGGTGCAGGAACCCACCCTCCGAGCCACTTGCGAATGACTGGCCTGATAACCGTGGAAATGACCCCTCTTCCTCCTCCTCCTCCTCATCCTCCTGTGCCACATCCTCTTCCATCATGGCCTGAAGTGTTTTTTCAAGGAGACATAGAAGTGGGATAGTAACGCTGAGAACAGCGTCATCGGCACTGGCCATGTTGGTGGAGTACTCAAAACACTGCAATACGCTACACAGGTCTCGCATGGAGGCCCACTCGTTGGTGGTGAAGTGTTGCTGTTCCGCAGAGCGACTGACCCGTGCGTGCTGCAGCTGAAACTCCACTATTGCCTGCTGCTGCTCGCACAGTCTCTCCAGCATGTGCAAGGGGGAGTTCCAACTCGTGGGCACGTCGCATATGAGGCGGTGAGCGGGAATGCCGAAGTTCCGCTGCAGCGCAGACAGGCTAGCAGCAGCTGGGGGAGAACGCCGAAAGTGGGCACAGACGGCCCGCACTTTATACAGCAGCTCTGATATATCCGGGTAGTTTTTTAGAGAATTCTGTAGCACCAAATTCAGCACATGCGCCAGGCAAGGGATGTGCGTCAAACCGGCTCGGCCCAGAGCTGCTACAAGATTTCGGCCATTGTCGCACACCACCAAGCCGGGCTTGAGACTCAGTGGCAACAACCACTCATTGGTCTGTTGTTCAATGCCCGTCCACAACTCCTGCGCAGTGTGGGGTTTATCCCCCACACATATCAGTTTTAAAACAGCCTGCTGTCGTTTCTCCCTGGATGTGCTGATGTTGGTGGTGAAGGTGTTACGCTGAGCGGATGAGTAGGTGGTCGAGGAGGAGAAAGCGCAATAGGAGGAGGAGGCAACAGGAGGCAAAGAGAAATGCCCTGCAATCCTCGGTGGTGGAAGGACATGCGCCAAATGGCTAGCTGGCTCAGGCCCACCTGCCACTACATTTGCCCAGTGTGCAGTTAGCGAGATATAGCGTCCCTGCCCGTGCTTACTGGTGGTTATGTGGACCTTGCCACAGATGGCATTGCGCAGTGCACACTTGATCTTGTCCCCGACTTGTTTGTGTAGGGAAGGGATGGCTCGCCTGGAAAAGTAGTGGCGGCTGGGAACCACGTACTGTGGGACAGCCACCGCCATCAGGTTTTTGAAACTGTCCGTGTCCACCAGACGGAATGACAGCATTTCAAAGGCCAGGAATTTTGAAATGCTGGCATTCAAGGCCAGGGATCGCGGGTGGGTAGGGGGGTACTTCCTCTTTCTCTCCATGGGACCATGTGGAAATGCTTGGGGACGGTGGCAGACATGGTGGCGTTGTTGTCATATCCTCTGTTTGCTGGGTGGCAGGTGACACTGTCACTGTAGAGGTGGAGGAAGAGACCGAGACAGCAGCAGAAGAGGAAGCAGGAGGAGGCCGAGACCTTTCTTGGATTTTGAAGTAATTATTCCAATGCAGCTTGTGCCTTGAATTTAGATGTCTGGTCATGGGGGTTGTGCTCAGGTTGAGAACATTCATGCCCCGGCTCAGATTATCATTGCACAGCTTGCAAACCACTCGTGTCTTGTCGTCAGCACATTGTCTGAAGAACTGCCACGTGGGGGAACGCCTTTGAGCTGCCTTTGGTGTGCTAGGTCCCTGGGTGCGGTGGGTAGTAGCAGGCATACTGTCTAGGGGATGCTTGCTCTGCTTTTGCAACCTGCTTCCTCTTTTGCTGTGCTGGTGCCTGTGTGCGACCACCACCTCTTCCTCCAAACTGCACACGTCACTCGCATGACCCTCATTCCATGTGGGGTCTAGGACCTCATCATCCTCCACATTATCTTCCACCCACCCTTCACCACTGCCCTCCTTGTCAGTCTGCACACTGAGGCAAGCTGCAGCAGTTGGCACCTGTGTTTCGTCATCATCAGAGACGTGATGCGCTGGTGTTTCCATGTCCTAATCCTGCAACAGAAGTGGTTGGGCATCGGTGCACTCAATGTCTTCCATTTCTGGGGCAGCGCTATGTGGATGGCCCACGGAAAGCACACCAGGAGAGTCATCAAAAAGCATAAGAGTCTCTTGCAGGACTTTGGGCTCAGACTGCTTGGCTAATTTACAAGGGGCTGAGGTGAAAGACAAATGGCCATGGGGTTCAGGTGCCAACTCTGAGCTTTCATCAAGGGACCGGGAGGGAGACAATGTGAAGGAATTGGAGACATTGTCAGCCACCCAATCTACTATCGCCTGTACTTGTTCTGGCCTCACCAATCGTTGAGGGGCATTCGGGCCTACCATATACCAGTGAAGGTTCTGTTGGCTACCTGAGGAAGGTGTTTCCCTTGTGCGTGTAGCTGGCACACCTCGACCACGTCCTCTCCTTCCAACAGGAGGTTCACCAACACCACCAACACCAGCAGCACTAGCATCACCAGCAGCACCATGACCACGTCCCTTATTTGCGCTCCTCATTGTGCCCGCAAATTTACTATGTAGCCCTATGTAAGTATTTATTAATACCAATTAATACCTTTATTTTTTTTTTAAACCACCAACGTTTTTATTTTGGTGCAAGAAATGCACCAACAGCTGGAAGCTCTCCCTTTAGAACTAGGAGATGATTTTTGAACAATAATCTGCCCCTCTAAGCAACAGCTGGAAGCTCTCCCTTTAGAACTAGGAGATGATTTTTGAACAATAATCTGTCACTTACAGCTGGAACCTGGCCCTATAGGAGTAGGCAATGATTTTTGAACAATAATCTGTCCCTCTAAGCAACAGCTGGAAGCTCTCCCTTTAGAACTAGGAGATGATTTTTGAACAATAATGTGTCACTTACAGCAACGCTAGAACCTCTCCCTTTAGAACTAGGAGATGATTTTTGAACAATAATGTGTCACTTACAGCAACATCTAGAACCTCTCCCTTTAGAACTAGGAGATGATTTTTGAAGAATAATCTGTCCCTCTAAGCAGAAGCCTCTACCTAGTGCAGTCAGATCGTTGTGTAATGCAGGGATTGATCTGCAATCTGTCACTCAAAGCAGCAGTATGTGAAATCTCAATTGTGTAATGCAGGGTTTGATCTGCAATCTGTCACTCAAAGCAGCAGTATGTGAAATCTCAAATTACTGCAATCTGTCCCTCAGAGCAACAGTAGTAGTAATCTCAGAATGAAAGATCAGATGTTAAAATGTCTGAAATCTGTTCCTCACAAAAACGCTGGCAGCTTCCTCTCCCTATACTAGTCAGAGTCTCAGAGAGCATATGACTGCAGCATCAAGTGACTCCAGCTTATAAAGAGGCTGGGTCACATGATGCACTGGCCATTCACAGCCATGCCATTAGTAGGCATGGCTGTGATGGCTTCTAAGGGCAAACCAGTGAAACACTTGTTGATTGGCTGCCCTGCAGCTATTCAACATGCGCGATCAACTACCAGAACCCAGAACCCGAACTCAAACGTTTTTTGAAATGTCCGTGTTCGGGTCCGGGTCCCGGACACCCCAAAGTTCGGTACGGACCCGAACTTTACAGTCCGGGTTCGCTCAACACTAATTACCAGCTTATATATGAATATTTTGATCAAAATCAAATTTATTAATGACTTTTGATGTGCTTTCTGGAGATCATGATCGGTTCAATGGAACTATGGCAATAAACATCAGAAATTCAATTCCATGTACACAGGTTATGTAGTATTATTTACAATGACACGCCTCACTCAAAGCCCCATTTTTTTCTCTTTCCTTTGTATCATTACACAGGGCGAAGACATCTTCCCATGGTTTTTATATAAGTTTCAAACAATACTATTTGACGCCCCTAGTTCCTTTTTTCTGCACCTTGCATTCCTTCCTCCTTGGGTACACATGGGTGGACTCCCCAGCAGGGCTTTGATATGATATCATTATTAAACGGAAACGTAAACTTGGCTTTTTACTATAAAGCATCAGTGCTAACAAGCCTTATGGATGGGATCTTTAATTTACAACTTAAGCAAAGGTTTCAAACTGAATCATTATTGTCACTCATCTCTCCTACCTCCATAATGTGGATCCTGCCCTCTACGTGACCTCCTTGTACCTCACTCCCTCTTTGTATTCTACCACTTTTAAAAGTATTGGACTCACTAATTAGTGGGGGCTTTTGATTGTGTCCTATATAGGCTCAGTGGCCCCAATATTAGGTAACCTGGAGTTCCCACTGGGACTGTCTTCGTCTGGATGGCTCAGACGGTCGGAAGCCAACATTTCCCCCAAACACACAGCGTTGACGCCCACTGGCCTGACATCATACACATTTCTAACGGTAGCAAAAGGTCAGACCCAGGGGCAATGATTACTTACTTTCAACTTGGGGACATCTATAATTCCCTTCGTAAGAAAGGTTCATAGACCCTTGTTAATATTTGAGACTATATGTTCAGGCACTGATGGACCACAAAAAACGGTATGTTACCTTATACTCATTATTAGATGCTGCTACCCCTGGTATACCACATTATTGTGCAGAATGGGAAAAGGAAATAGATTGCACTTTAAAAGAAGATGACATTGCAAGATCCCTTATTTTGACTCATAAGATGTGTACTGCAAGTTGTATCCAGGAAAGAAACTTTCAAGTGGTTCTAAATTCAAATAATGTTTTACCTTAATGCATTCCCTGCATTAAAGTGATACTAAACCTTCATTTTTAAAAAAATAAAAATAACAAACATGTCTATACTTACCTGCTCTGTGCAGTGCAGCCTCGATGCTCTTCTTCTGGGGTCCCTCGCCAGCGCTCCAGGCCCCTCTTCTTGATCGGGTGCTCCCAGGGAAAGCCACCTTCCATGGGGGGACCTGTGGGGGCTCGCTCTCGAGTCCCGCTGCTGCATCCATTGACAATGAGACTTGGTCCTATCCCCCACTCCTGTGTCACAGGATTTGATTGACAGCAGCAGAAGCCAATCTGTCCAATGAGGAGAGAGACAGTGGCTGGAGCCGCTGTGCTCATGCATATCAGATGTTAAGGAGCAGACGGCCGGCGCATCCTTAACAAACGATGAGTCATCAGCTGTCAGCGAGATTCCCCGCTAACAGCTGAATGTAAAAAAATATAATTGTCAGCAAAGAGAAATTAAAAAAGAAAATGGTATGGAGTCCCCCCAATCCATACCAATCCCTTTGGGGCTGGTATGGATTTTAAGGGGAACCCCACGCCAATTTTTTTTTAAAAAAAAGGGTGGGGTCTCCCCCAAATTCCATACCAGACCCTTATCCGAGCTTGCAGCCTGGCAGGCCAGAAAAGGGTCGGCATGAGTGAGTGCCCCCCCAAACCATACCAGGCCGCATGCCCTCAACATGGGGGTGTGCTTAGGGGCAGGGGGGCTCTGTTCCCCCAAAGCACCTTGTCTCCATGCCTTCCCCACAACCCTGGCCGGTGGTTGTGAGGGTGTGCAGGCAGGGGGGCTTATCAGAATCTGAAGGCCACCTTTGCCAAGGGGGCCCCCAGATCCCGCCCCCCCCATGTGAATGAGTATGGGGTACATTGTACAAAGTGTCAAATTGTATAAAGACAATCCCTATATTATAAAAATAATGTCCCCTGAAGTGAATCCACGATGAACGCTGCTGCCGACCCGAAAAAAAATCAAGTTCCTGCCGTTTGGCAGTTCTTAACCACTTGCCAACCGCATAAGGACTATAAGCAGCGACAGTGTGGCTCTGTCCCTCAAATCGCCGATTATAGACGGGCACGGCGGCTGGGGGGCGGAGCGCGCGCCACCGGCGGTGCACGCTCATGCCCGCCACACGCTCCCTGAGTGGGGCCACGGGTCGGGCAGACTGGATTTCCGACGACGACCTGCGATGACCTGTGCCCCAATATCACAGTCCCGATAAAAATCAGATCGCTGCCATTACTAGTAAAAAAAAAAAAACAATTGTAAAAACGCCAGAATTGAATTCTCTTGGTTTGCGCAAACCAATCAATAAACGCCGTTTGCGATTTTTTTTTTTACCAAAAATATGAGGAAGAATATAAATCGGCCAAAACCGATGAATAAATTGTTTTTTTTATATTTTTTTTTGGATTTGTATTTTAGCAGAAAGTAAATATATATTTTTTTTGCAAAATTGTCGCTCTTTTTTTGTTTATAGTGGTTATCAGAAATGACACAGAGGTGATCAAATACCACCAAAAGAAAGCTCTATTTGTGGGGAAAAAAGGACACAAATTTTGTTTGGGTATAACGTCGCATGACTGCACAATTGTCAGTTAAAGCGACGCAGAGCAGAATCGCAAAAAGTGCTCTGGTCGTAAGGGGAGAAATCCTTAAATAACTAAGGGGCGGGGCCACACAGTGACCTTACTGGGTGGCCCAGCCCCTTAGCTATTTAACAAATGTCAGACAGCAGAGCTGTTAGATGATGGGAGCCTTGGGCGGGACCAGACTTTTTTTCTTATTTCTTTTTTTTTTTTTTGGGTCAGCGGCAGCAATGTGCATCGTGATTGATACTTTATTTACTTTGGGGTGTGTTTTTTTTAATAAAAGAATTGTCCAAAACCTTTTTTTGGTGAATGAGTAGAGCACACATTGTACCCCATATGCATTCACATGGGGGGCGGGATCTAGGGGTTCCCTTGTTAAAGGGGGCTTCCAGGTTCCAATAAGTTTCCCGTCTGCAGACCCACACAACCACCGGCCAGGGTTGTGGGAAAGAGACCCTTGTCCCCATCAACAGCAACAAAGCACCCCCCCATGTTGAGGGCATGTGGCCTGGTATTAAGAAGGGGGGGGTGCTCACTCTTCCCCTCCCCCTTTCCTGGCCTGTTGGGTTGCATGTTCGGATAAGGGTCTGGATTTTAGGGGGGGGCCCCACGTCATTTTTTTTTTTTAATTTGTCATGAAGGTTCCCCTCAAAATCCATACCGGATCTTTGCCAGCAATTTTTTTTTTACATCCAGCTGTCAACAGGGAACCCCGCTGACAGCTGATGACTCATCGCTTGTTAAGGATGGGGATGCCACCCGCTCATTAACAACTGGCTACTCACAGTTTGCTAAGGTAAAATGCATGAAAAACGCATGTTCAAATGCAAAGCGTACCAGAAAACCACATCAATCACAACTGCATTGATGTGAACCTTGCCTAAAGAGCGGTAGGGGGCTGCTCGGCACAATATTGTTAAACAGAGCAAGTAAGTATTAGGCCCCTTTCACATGGGGCTGTCCATTTTGACGGACTCTGCTTGCTCACCAGGGATCGATCCGCTGTGCAGAGACGGACCTGTCAGAGCCCCGCTGTCCTGTATGGGAGATTGGATGAAAACGGATCCTCCTGTCCATTTTCATCCAATCCCATCCAATCCGATCCGCCATATAGATGGAAAATAGTGTTTTCATCCGTCAGGATTTAGCGGACCGGTTTGGATGTCACTGCTGACATCCATCGCTCCATAGAGGTGAATGGAGCGTACGATCAGGTCCGCCTGAAAAAAGGACAGGCAGACCTGATCAGTCGTGTGAAAGGGGGCCTAAACCTCTTTTCTTATTTTATGAAAAATAAATGCCTTTATAGCCCTTTTAAGCTACTTTGTAGATGGTAACGTTAACCTTCCAGACCATATATTTTCCCACAGATACCTGACTCTTTTAGATGTCAAAGCCATTCTGGCACAATGGTGCATGTTTGGTGGTCATGTCCACGTATCATTCCACTTTGAATGGTAATCTTTGATATTTATGACCAAACAATGTCCACCAAAATGCCTCAAAATCCACAACGTGCCCTACTTCCTGTGATTCCAGGCTCCTTATTTCTTTCAGGTTCTTTCTTATAGCTGAATGATCAGATATCCCCTGACACTGGAAATCCAATATACTGCCCTCTATACCTGAATAGATAGATGAATTGCAGCCCCTGACCTCTCTTGTCCCATCCCCCAGCCTCTGACCTCTCCTATCCCATTCCCCAGCCTGTGGCCTCTCCTGTCCCTTCCCCCAGCCTGTCACCTCCTCCTTTACCATTCCCCAGCCTGTGACCTCTCCTGTCCCATCCCCCAGCCTGTGACCTCTCCTGTCCTATCCCCCAACCTGTGACCTCTCCTGTCCCACCCCCCAGCCTGTGACCTCTCGTGTCCCATCCCCCAGCCTCTGACCTCTCCTATCCCAACCCCCAGCCTGTGACCTCTCCAGTCCAATCACCCAACGTGTGACTTCTCCTGTCCCATCCCCAGCCTGTGACCTCTCCTGTCCCATCACCCAGCCTGTGACCTCTCCTGTCCCATCCCCCAGCCTGTGACCTCTCCTGTACCATGTCCCTGCCTGTAACCTCTCCTGTCCCATCCCCAGCCTCTGCCCTCTTCTATCCCATTCCACAGCCTCTGACCTCTCCTGTACCATCCGCAGCCTCTGACCACCTCCTGTATCATGTCTGCAACCTCTAACCATCTCTTGTATTTTATCATGTCTGCAGCCTCTGAGAGGGAAGCCTGGAGAGGAGTCAAGAGTGGGAGTGCCGCTAGGATGGGGGTCATGGGAGAAGTCAGACGTGTGTGGACCATGGAGAGGAGACTATACGGTAAAACCAGAGCCACCAAGCTGGAGCCATCAGACTGAGTCCTGCATGATGCACCCAAGAGGAGGTCAGTGACAGCGCTGGCAGGCCAGTCTGAGGTAGGGGGGGTCACTGATGTACAATAATGTAAGGGGGCACTTATATAAATATTTTCCCCTTATATCAATAACCCCTCTTACCTTACTGTTTTCTTTCTGCGGAAGGTGTTCTCTCTTCACCAGAGTCCTCCCCACATTCCCAGAGTTCCCCTTTACATCACATCCCCTTACAGTGCAAGGGCGAACTCTGCAAACTCCGATGTAAAGGGAAATGCTGCAGAGCCTGATGTAAGTGGGAACTCTCATGTAAAGGGGAATGCAGTGGATTCTGATATAAGGGGGATCTCTGGTCACCGGCAACCCCCCTTATATCAGAGTCCCCCCTTAGATCATGATCTGCAATGTTCCCCTTTATGTCAGAGTTCCCTTGCACTGAAAGGGAGATTCCTGCAGACTCTGATATATGGGGGAACTCTTTGCTGGCTGGGTTTTTTAACCTGACTAAATGGAGGAATATGGTTTTTGACTTTTGTTTAACCTAAACACATTTCTAATAGCTTTAGCTGCATGTTTATAGCTTAAATATTGATATTTGTACTAAAAACGGCCATTTTATAATACATTCTTCAAATGTGCTTTAACATGCATGGTTTTCCCTTTTGTGAACAAAAATAATGACGTTATGTGGTTGGGCTGGTATAAAAATGCTATGGGGATGGCATGAAATTATTTCCAGGTCTGGTTTTTATTCCCAGTCCAGCCCTGCTTCAGGGGGCCACTTGACTGGGCTTGCCCCCCAGACCTAAGATTGCCAGCCCTCCCCTGGGCGCGACTTTGCCAGGCAAATTCAAGGCAACTTGGAGACAACTTGCAGGCTACTTCAAGCTTGACTATGCCAGGCAACTTTGCCTGTTGCCAATCAAAGGAGGGAGGGAGGGGGTTGCCCTGGATAAATTATTTTCTTTTCACTGTAAAGTCGCTTCCATTTAGGAGGCGACTTCTATTGAATTCTATGGACACAAGTCGGATAGAAGTCACCTAGAAATAGTACAGGAACCTTTTCTGAAGTCGCTCCGATTTCGGTAGTGTACATTACGGCTCCCATTCATTTCGATGGGATTTGAAATGTCAAGCGACTTGGGGCAACTTGAGGCGATTCAAGTCGGAGCGCAAGTCGCCCCTGTGTGAATGGGCACTTAGTGAATATATTGATCAGGTGATGATGAGTTAAAAGGGAAATTGAAGTAGTAGGCAAAGTTTTTGTTAAATAGTGGAGCGCTGCACTCGGTATAAATCAATTTGATCACAAGGGTTCACATTAAGGTGTGTGAGGAGTGCTGGCAGCCCCATAATCACTGAGGATATAAAAAAATAGCAGTTCACAAGGTTCCTACAATTAGAGCGATAGCTGGCTTGTGTTTACATTCTGACCTCAACCCGTTAGAACACCTTTGGGATGAATTAGAGCGTAGACAGTGAGCCAGGCCTTCTCATCCAACATCAGTGCCTGACCTCACAAATGCACTTCTGGAAGAATGGTCAAACATTCCCATAGACACACTACTAAACCATGTGGACAGCCTTTCCAGAAGAGTTGAAGATGTTATAGCTGCAAAGGGTGGGTCAACTCACTATTGAACCCTACGGACTAAGACTGGGATGCCATTAAAGTTCATGTGCTTGTAAAGACAGGCTTCCCAATCTTTTTGACAATATAGTGTATGTTGCATTAGGATGGATGTGCTGAGCCTCTCCACCAGTCCAGCATACCTCTGTTACCTCATTCCCAGTAACATAATGGGGTACTGCCGAGCACATAGCAGGGGTGCCATGTTGAACTTCCAGTGACCAGTATGAGACAATGAGAGCGACAACACCACATTTAACACACCTGCTCCCCATTCACACCTGAGACCTTGTAACACTAACTATCACATGACACAGGGGAGGGAAAATGTCTAATCGGGCCCAATTTGGACATTTTCACTTAGGGGTGTACTCACTTTTGTTGCCAGCGGTTTAAACATTAATGGCTGTGTGTTGAGTTATTCTGAGGGGACAGCAAATTTACACTGTTATACAAGCTGTACACTCACTGCTTTACATTGTAGCAAAGTGTCATTTCTTCAGTGTTGTCACATGAAAAGATAGAATAATATATTTACAAAAATGTGAGGGTGTACTCATTTTGTGAGATACTGTATATATGTGTTATATATAGATATACAGTTGTGTTCATAAGTTTACATACCCTGGCAGAATTTATAATTTCTTGGCCATTTTTCAGAGAATATGAATGAGAACATAAAAATATTTCTTTCACTCATGGTTAGTGTTTGGCTGAAGCCATTTATTATCAATCAACTGTGTTACTCTTTTTAAATCATAATGACAACAGAAACTACCCAAATGATCCTGATCAAAAGTTTACATACCCCAGTTCTTAATATTGTGTATTGCCCCCTTTAACATCAATGACAGCTTGAAGTCTTTTGTGGTATTTGTGGATGAGGCACTTTATCTTCTCAGATGGTAAAGCTGCCCATTCCTCTTGGTAAAAAGCCTCCAGTTCCTGGTAATTCTTGGGTTGTCTTGCATGAACTGCACGTTTGATATCTCCCCAGAGTGGCTCAATGATATTGAGGTCAGGAAGCTGAGATGGCCACTCCAGAACCTTCATTTTATTCTGCTGTAGCCAATGACCGGTCGACTTGGCCTTGTGTTTTGGATCATTGTGATGTTGTAATGTCCAAGTACGTCCCATGCACAGCTTCTTTTTTGACTCCTCTCCAAATGTAGGGTTTATGGTTGTGGTCAAAAAGCTAAATTTTGGTCTCATTACTCTAATTGACTTTGTGCCGGAAGGTTTGAGGCTTGTCTCTGTGCTGTTTGGCATATTGTAAGCAAGATAGTTTGTGGCATTTACGTAGTAATGGCTTTCTTCTGGCAACTTGACCATGCAGCCCATCTTTCTTCAAGTGCCTCCTTATTGTGCATCTTGAAACAGCCACACCACATCTTTTCAGAGAGTCCTGAAGTTATTTGTGGGTTTGGTTTCAACAGAACCCATCATTTTCCACTTCTTGATTAGAGTTTGAACACTGCTGATTGGCATTCTCAATTCCTTGGATATCTTTTTATATCCCTTTCCTGTTTTATACAGTTCAACTACCTTTTCCCACAGATCCTTTGACAATTCTTTAGCTTTCCCCATGACTCAGAATCCAGAAACGTCAGTGCAGCACTGGATGAAAGATGCAAGGGTCTCTCAGGAGTCCAGAAACTCGTTGTCCTTTTATACACACACACTAATTACAAGTACACAGATCACAGGTGAGGATGGTTACATTTAATAGCCATTCAAACCCCTTTATGTCAACTTGTGTGCATGTTATCAGGCCAAAATCACCAGGGTATATAAACTTTTGATCAGGGTCATTTGTGTAGTTTCTGTTGTCATTATGATTTAAAAAGAGTAAACACAGTTGATTGATAATAAATGGCTTCAGCCAAACACTAACCATGAGTGAAAGAAATGTTTTTGTGTTATTATTCATATTCTTTGAAAAATGGCCAAGAAATCATAAATTCTGCCAGGGTATGTAAACTTATGAGCACAACTGTATATATATCAAATATATTCTAAGTAAAATATATAAAAAAATAACATCTATATTTACACATTTCTATTTTATATAATATATATATATATATATATATTGTAGAGGACGCCAAGGGTGGGTCCTGGACGGGTGCTATATATCACCAATATTTGGGTTATGGTAGTGCTCAGGGGGTCACCCGAGGGGGTGAGAGGTTCCGGGAGTAGCGAGAGCACAGGGAGGGCTGACTCGCAGTTCTCCCTACCTTTTATAGAGAGGTAGTAGGGACCCGGAATTTCGGAGGCCCTAAAGTGATATTCGGGTGGGATAGGGCCTCCACCCCTGATCACAGGGAAACCAGCACACATGGGGGTTAATAGCAGCCAGGAAGCAGCTCATAAGGAGAGGAAGTGGTGTGTAGCTGGTGTGTGAGGAGGAGCTGGGAGGAGACACCAGTATTTTGGCAGAGCTGAAAGTGTTTGGAGACCCACGTGTGCTGGGGACTGAAAGCAAAACTTACCTGACAAGGACCGTGCAAGGTCCTGGGTTGAAGAGTCTTCCAAGAACTGTATGTTACTTTTACTTTATTTTGTGCTGAAGATAAGCGGACTTTTCTGTTGTTGGTTTTGCTTTGCTGCTGAAAGCTTACCTTTGTTTTGTTTATTGGGAAAATAAACCCACTGATTGTTTAAGTTACCGGCTTGTGCACTCAATCCTGTGAAGCTACATCCCCCAACTTTACAATATATATATATATATATAACTTTTTAAAAATATATATTTTAGTTTTTTTTTAAATATAAATATATTTAGATATATACATACACAATATTAAAAACTATATATATATATATATATATATATATATATATATATATATATGAAACATTTATTTAGTATGTTGTATCAGATATGTAATATGAATTAAGATGGTAATTATTTATTTTTTCAAGTTACCAACCAAAGATTTAAAAATGTACATTATTGGAAAATATTATTATTATATTTTTCATTTATATAAAATAATTATAGTAAAGTAATATTGTTTTTCGCAAATAAAGTCTGTGATTCCACTTTAAAAATGATTACAGTTAATTAAAAAAAATTGTTAATCAATTTATTGATCTGAAAACACATAATTTTAAAATATAATTGTATGAATATCATTTTATATATAATAAATATGTTTTAAAAAATTAATTAAATGAATCATACAGTATATCCTTTAACAATAAAACATATAAATCATTAGAAAATTATTAAAAAATAGATATAATTACTCTACTAAGTGTAAAATATATTAGAATTACTATTGTGGCTCTCAAAACAGCTCCTCCTCTTCTTCTCTCCCCCTGTGTGACGTTGCACAAGGGGAAGCATTAGAGAATGGCACAAGCATATTCTCGCGATTCCTGTGTGCTGTGCCATTGAGATGGAAAGGAAGTAATCCCCACATGCTACGCTGACAGAAACGGCACACATTATGTGCCGTTTCCTAATGGAATAAGTGCGCAGGCGCAGCTGATGTCATTAATATTTTCGGAAGAGATATTGAAGAAAGTAAAACTGTGAGTAACATGAGACAAGCACTGCTATGGAGGATTAAATGTGCTGATTACAAGGAAGTAAAGTGGAGATGGTGGGTTTACAACCACTTTAAAGCAAAACTTCTAGTTGACACTTTTCCAATTTGTAGCAAATTTGCGTGTTAAGTCTCTAGAACAGTGGTTCTCAACTCTTGTCCTCGGGACCCACTAACAGGCCAGGTTTGCAGGATAACTGGAATACATCACAGGTGATATAATTTGCTGCTCGGTGATTGCAGTATTCTAGTCTGCATCTCTCCAAGGTAATACTTAAAATCTGGCCTGTTGGTGGGTTCTGAGGACCGTAGTTGAGATCCACTGCTCTAGAAAGAGCAAATTGCAGCGGTGAGTCTACAACAAGAGCTCTGCAATTCATGCATGAAAATTCAGCCACAGTGACCCCTGTGGTGGGATGACTATTGCACAACATAACCGAACCAGAACTTGCAGCAGACTTGCAGAATATTTTCAAATAAAGTTGATCTGGATTCATGCAATGTGGACTTGCTGCAATTGTACAACAAACTTGTGAAGCCTGGCAAGTCTAGCACTAGTTTAGCAAGTCATTTTCAAACTTGCAGCACAATTTCTTGTTATCTGGGTGGGCTACATGCTGAATTTTAGCCAAATCAGGAGGAGTCCTGAGCAATACATGCAGCATACCCAGACAGCCGGGGGGAGGGGGGTCAGTGACAAAGAGAGAGTGTATATGTATGATGTCATACAAATGAGCAATAGAGAACTAATAAATTATTTTTAAAAAGTCCTGATATATTTAAACATATACATACCAATAATAGTAGAATAAAAAGTGTAAATAGAAAGTGTATTCAATGTAGCCAATGTGTAGGATTATGCATTGCGAAATAATGAATGGGGAAATACAAATGATGAAAACTAGATTGCATTTCATAATAGCATTATGCATGATAAAATCAATGAATGAAACCAGTATATTTATATATGTCAGGAGAATACCGGGAATTAATCTCTTCAATTGAGAAAATCCAAACAGTAAAAATGAGCTAACATTGCATGGTAACATTACACATGATGAATAAAACCAGTGTATGCCTCAAGGGGATAATAGAATCACCCTCTCAGTTGTAACCTACAAAGAGTAGTGTCAGACTGAGGGAAAGTCGATAACAAAAAAACACAATTACAAAATCATGAAAATAAAGAATGTGTGGAAGACAATGAATAAACAGGGTTTAAAAATGGATACATTTAAGCACTAGCTGTTGCCTATAACCTTGCTATGAGATATTGCTAAGAGACTGATCATAAGCTACTGATTGTATATGTTTACTAACAGTGAATACCAAATAGAGACACTCCTACAGAAGGGTGGGAACTAGAGGGCAGATCCAGAGATCCAGGTAAAAGCAAGTGAGAAGAGGCCGGAATTAAATAAATTGGAATATATAAAATAAATGTAGCCAGGAGTTAAATAGTGCTCCTTTAATATGGGACATTTTATGTTTTTTGATGTTGTGGAGACTCCCCTCTAGCGTTAAGACTGCTGAACAGAATGGTCATGTGAGAGGTACTGCTTGTGGGATTTGTAGTTCTACAAAGGAAGATGGTCTCTGGACTCTGCTATGGAAGGACTCAAATTCCCAGGATGCTGTGCTGTAGGAAGAGCTCTTTGGAAGAATGATGCTTTGTGGGAGAACCTATTTAAGTGGGGGGAGGAGTCGGCTCCAGTTTCTTTTGATGGCGCGATCGAACAGTGGGGACCTGTCTGTACGTGTTCCAGCCAGATTGCGGCCTGCGGCCTAAGCAGGGCAGTCTTTAAGTCAGGGCAAAAGGGGCAGCTGCCCTGGGCCCTGTCATTGTTGTGGGGCCCAAAGCAGCTGCCTCATACTTGCCATCTTTCCTGGTTTAAATTCCCTTGTCCCTTAAAGTTTTAGACCTGTGCTGTGTCCCGATATCTAAGTGCTGCTAATAAAGCTGTTCAACTCTGTCCTATTGTTGTGTACAGATGACTCACCTGCAGACCCTATGTTTACATGTAAATAATGGCCACTGATATGTAAATAGCGGCAGCATTCATATATAAATAGTGGCAGCCAGCTGAACTGACATGTAAACAAAAGTGGTATTCATATGTATATCATGCCCCCCTGAGGTCATATTCACCATCACCTATACAGGTTGCTGATCACTGGGGATACAAAGGCATGCTTGAAATTCCACAGCACATGTCAGCAGATGCGTGAGGGTGTCATTAATAATTGATGGCACTGATGTGTATCTGCTAAAGGGCAGCACATTTCTGTGGTGTCAGGAAAGCGACTTTGCGCTCCCCAGTCCATGGTGTGCAGGCAGTGAGGACATAATGTGCTGTAACCTCTAGCAACCAATCTGTGGGCAGTAATGATGTGCAGTAACCTCTAGAAACCAATCAGTGAGCAGTATTGATGTACAGTAATCTCTAGCAACCAAACAAGCAGAAAGCATGTGCTCTAACCTCTAGCAACTAATCAGTGAGCCGTAATGTGTGCTGTAACCTCTAGCAACCAGTGAGTAAGTGGTAATGATATACTGTAACCTCTGGCAACCAATCAAAATCACTGCTGATCTGATTCAGTAAACTGATTTTGAGTCTAGTTGCTATTTATTGTATGTCTCAGAGCAGCTGGAGAGTGAAATTGCATGGGGGGGCCCAAGAAAATATTTGCCCAGGGTCCAATTAATATTAAAGACGGCCCTGGGCCTAAGTCAAGTGATCCAGGGGACTAAAGTTACACAGTACCCCAGCGAGCTGCAACGCTGTGCCCAGTGAGAGAGTGCCCAGTGGAATCAGCGCTCCAGCATCTGAGTTGTTCCAGATCCAGTGTCATCTGCAGTGTGAGCGGCGGTCGGTCCGGTGAGAACTGCGGGAGAGCAGTGGAAGCAAAGAGCAAGCTTATACCATCAGTTCCAGCATCATCAGTACAGCCTGAGCAGCTGGACCATTTTCTGTGATCAACAGGGTGGTGAGCGGGCAGAGGCCTATCTTTGAGTATACTCTGTTATTACACACTTCTTTATCAGTACCAATTCCTCTGTCCTATTGGATTACAAAAAATCCTGTGCACAGGTCCTCTTATAACTGCTGTTATAACTTAAAGTCAGCAATCATTATAAAGGCTCTTTCTTAAAATCTACTCAAGGTGCTTAATTTGTGCCTTAATTCAAGGATTAATTGAAACAGTTTATTTAGGTACCCAACTCTAGAATCAAATCAGCCAGCACAAGATTGAACTGGACTTCATTAACTGGACCTGCCACATAGCAGTAACCATTTCTCACATGACCAAAAGTTAAAGTTAAATCTCCTAAGGGACTATTTGAATAAGATCAGGTGAATTGTGTTAGCTAATTGTTATTTGGTTAATGGTATCTGTGCTGAATTATATTGAATCACATTAGAGCTATAATAATACCTCTCAGGCCTTATTGAGCTGTATCAATATATTTGATATTTCACTCATTAAAATTGTTTCAGTACTAGAGTGAGTTTTCCCATTATCGTCACTCATTGTGGTTGATTTACTAAAGCTGGAGAGTGCAAAATTTGGTGCAGTTGTGCATGGTAGCCAATCAGCTTCTAAATTCAGCTTGTTCAATTAAGGTTTGACAATAAAACCTGAAAGCTGATTGGTTTCTATGCAGAGCTGCACCAGATTTTGCACTCTCCAGCTTTAGTAAATCAACCGCATTGTGTTTATCTACATTTTGAACTGTCATATCATTCAGGTGACGTAATTACACTCTATCAGAGAAAAGGGTAATATATTCTTTTGTTACACTTATTTTGTTTATTAATAGTGTCAAAGTGTACAATTAAAATGTTATGCTGATATCTTTTCTGCTCAGACAAGCTATTCACTGTTGTCTTAAATAGTCAGTATTACTCTGTAGCAATGATAAGTATAATGCTGTATAAAAATGAGTGAATCCAGAGTGGCAGGGGTGATGGAGAGCTCTAGAAATGGGAAGGACCAAGGGGCAATTGATTTCTCATGCGACCCTCAAGCGGGCAGTGCTATATTTGGGGGCTCATCCGGGATTCCCCCTATGGTGAACCTCAAAAGGACTGAAGAAGTTCCTCCCAGTCAAAAGGACTCAGTTGCTGCTATTGAGTGGGTGCAAGAAGAAGGGAGCAGGTTGGAGCTGTCTAGTATACTCAAGTTACCTGGAGTGGGATGGAGTGAGAGGGATGTACGATTAATGCTGAGAGGGACCTTCCCCAAGCAAGGATCCTATGTTGCAGATTCAAAGACTGAGTACGAAGAAGATAAAACTTATGTCTTAGTAGAGTGGAGGGAAAGTGTCCCAACCAGTCTTAAAAAGGAAACTGTGACCCTGGCTGAGGGATTGGAGGCACAAACAATACCATTGAGGACAGAAGAAGGCTCTGAATTGGAAGAAGTCTTGAGTACCCTTGCGAACTCTGATTTGGAGGATAAAGGGGAGGAAGTCATCGTCAAAGGATTGCCCCCAGCATCGTTTTATATGGACATGGGTAGACTGGTAGAAAGTCTAATCAAAAGCAACAATATCACAGCTCATGAGGGTTATCGAAAGCTACAATTCTTCTCGGGTTGCATACCCACTCCTGAAGGAGAGGAAGATTTTGACAGTTGGATGGATCAGGCCATTTAAGCAGTGGAAGAATGGAATGTGTCTGAATCTGTGAAGAGACAACAGATAAGTGAAAGTCTGTGGAGCCCTGCTGTGGATGCAATTCAAAGTTTGAAGCGAGGAAAGCAGAAGTGCATTGCCATGTACTATATAGAAGTCCTGCGTGCAGTCTATGGGAGAGTAGAGAAAATTCCTGACCTGATGTACAAGCTTAACATACTCATAAGAGTAGAGGAGAAAAGTTATCTGCATATGTTGTTCGAGTTGATAGGGTTTTGCATCAAATTATCCTGAAGAAAGGGATTGACTCAAAGGAAGCTGACAAAGTAAGGTGAGATAGGATCCTGCAAGAGGCAAGACCAAATCATCCTATTGTTCTAAGACTGCTGCTCAAAGGAATACAAATTGCACCCACCTACCCTGAGTTGATGAAGACGGTAAGGAAGGAGGAGGCTTTGTTAGATGAAAAAAAACAAGGGTCTCCCCTTGGAGCTAGTGTCACTCTAAAAGCTGGAAAAGAGACAGCGCAACAAGTTCAAAATGAGTCAGGAATGTTTGAAGCTGACAGTGAGGAGGGTTCCGAATGGAGAGTACCAGAATCCCTATGCCTCCTCTGACACTGGAAGAGTCTCCAGTTAAATTGCTGACACGGGTAGTACAAGCTCAAGATCAGTTGCTGCAGACTTTGTCTAGAGTCATGGAAGCTCAAGTTACTATTCAGATTGACCGAGCTGTGTTTCAAGTGCGGGGAGTTTTGGCCATTTTAGAAGGCAGTGTCCACAGAGAGGAGAAGAGTTCAACTTTATGGCAGGAGTTACAACAGATTTTGGCAGCTCAGAAGGCGGCAAACTTCTGGGAGTCTCAGTGAAGGAGCCAACTGAGAACCTGAAAAACCTGAGCTCCAAAAAGAGAAAACAGAACAAGTCCAAGGAAGAAAAGTCCTAAGAAGGAGAAAGAATCAAACCCGTCACCGGGGTCTGAGTGCCAGGCACGGAAAGTCAATACTGAAGTAATTTCCAGAGCCATGGTCAGATCCTCACAAAGTGGGCCAATAAGAAGTTCCAATGTTGTAAAGAAAAGTACACTCCCAGAAAAGTTGGTAGGGCCTTCTCCCATTGTTTCCGTGCAAGTGGAAGGTATTTATACCAGGGCCTTGTTAGATACTGGGGTGCAGGTTACATGTCTTTATAGGGACTTCTACAATCAGTACTTACAGCATATACCATTGAACAAGTTGGAAGAGCTGGAAATCTGGGGACGTCGTACCAATCATTTTCCCTATGATGGATACATCCCTATCAGAATTTCCTTTGGACCAGCTGCCACTGAAAGGGTGGAAACCTTGGAAACTCTGGCTGTGGTGTGTCCTAGACCAGCCGGAGCTGAGAATAACTCCATGATCATTGGGACTAATACTGATTTCGTTCGAAGATTGTTGGAAAAGGTGGTGGGAGAAAATGGAGTAGTTCCTGCAGAAGTTCATCCTACTCTATACCAGGCATGCCGGCAGGTAATCCAGGAAAAGAAGACCCCAGCTCAAGGAGTAGGTCGTCTGTGGAAATTGGATATGAAGGAAACGGTGCTTCAGTCGCATGTGTGAAAGCTACTGTGAAGCTCACTTGGGATCATCCTGGGCCTTTTATAGTGCTAGAAACGGATGCTCAGACTGAAGCTGCTGGGTTGATCATGGTCCCCGAAATAGTGCCCACTAAAGCTCTGTTGAGGAATCAGACCAAAGTGCCCATTCGTTTGCAGAATATCTCTGACCATCCTGTGACTCTGAAGGCAAGGATATCTGTGGGTCAAGTGAGTGCAGCCACTCCGGTGACGCCTCAATATCAGGAAGAAGAAGGCATGAGCCACCTGAGGAAGGAGATGGAAGAGTGTGTAGCTGGTTTGCCTCCTGCTTGGAAAGAGAGAGTGAAAGTTAATTTGCGAAGATGGAGGGAGATCTTTGTTTTTGATGATTTTGATGTGGGGTGTGCCAAGAGTGCCCATCATATGATCCGGTTGCAGGAAGAGAAACCATTTAGGGAAAGAGCCTGGAGGATTCCTCTCAGTGATCTGGAAGATTTGAGAGAACAGTTAGCTGAGTTAAAGAGGTCTGGAGTGATTCAGCAGTCTCGGAGCCCATAAGCCTCTCCAATTGTGGTAGTTCGGAAGAAGAACGGGACGTTGAGGATGTGTATCGATTACCGAACCCTTAATCGAAGAACCATCCCTGATCGGCACACAACTCCGAGAATTGGGGACGCCTTACAGTGCATGGGCGGGTGCGAAACGGCTCAGCGTGCTGGATATGAAGAGCGGGTACTACCAGATACCTATGTGTGCTGAAGACAAGTAGAAGATGGCTTTCATATGCCCATTGTTTTTTGTTTTAATTTAACCGGATGCCACAGGGATTAACTGGAGCCCCAGCTACCTTCCAGAGATTGATGGAGAGAACATGGAGATATGAATTTGGTAGAAGTGCTGGTGTATCTTGATGAAATCATAGAGTTTGGGAAAACCTTGGAGGAGAATGAGGCAAGATTGGAAAAGGTCTTCAAGAGGCTCCATGAAGAAGGATTGAAGTTGTCATTGGAAAAATGCCAATTTGATCATTCTTCTGTCACTTATTTGGGACATGTTGTGTCGGCTGATGGAGTGGCTACTGACCCGAAGAAGCTGGAAGCAGTCACTGCCTGGCCACGACCAGAGCCTGTCACGGAATTGAGATTCTTCTTTTAGGGTTCTGCTCTTATCATCAGTGGTTTGTGGCTAATTTTGCTAAAATAGCCAAACCTTTAAATAAACTGGCCTCAGGAGATGAGAAGAAAAGGGCAGTAAAAACAAAAAAGGCTGGAAGGAGAGAGAAGATGGAATCTATTCAGAATCAGTGGACTTCATCCTGTGAAGATGTTTATAAACAGTTGATATCAAGTTTAACTAAGGCTCCAGTTTTATCTTACGCTGATCCTTCAAAGCCCTGTGAACTGCATGTGGACACCATCAGAGATGGATTGGGTGGGATACTTTATCAGGAGCAAGATGGTCAATTCCGACCGGTGGCTTATGTAAGCCGAAGTCTTATTCCATCTGAGAGCTCATAAGTTAGAGTTTTTGGCGTTAAAATGGGCAGTTGTAGACAAATTGAAAGATTACTTGAATGCAGCCCAATTTGTCGTCAAGACAGATAACAATCCATTGACATATCTGTTGACAATAGCAAAACTGGATGCTAATGGACACAAATGGCTAGCCGCTTTAGCTGGGTTTCAATTCAGCCTTAAATATCATCTTGGCATGGGAAACAGAGATGCTGGTGCCTTGTCTCGTCGGCCATATAGTTCAGGTCAAAAGTCACAAGAGTAGACTTTTGTACCGGCTGATGGTGCTCAAGCCCTATGCAAAGGTCTGGTCCATAGGTTATGAGGAGGAGCAGGGGCTGAATCTATAGGAGTCTCGCCAGCGGGAATTCCCTCGTCTTACTGTGGATTGGCACAAGTGAGAAGTGAAGGCCTCTCTCGATTGACCAAGAAGGAGATAAAGATTGATCAGAAACAAGGTTCTTTGGGTCAAGTGGCTTTACAGATCTTAACACAGCAGAATCCTCAATTGCTTTTACAAAGTACCGTCAAGCAAGCTAGAATCTTACATCACGAATGGAACAGATTACAGTTAAGAGATGGGCTGCTTTATAGACGAGGTCCGAATGAAGTGATGGAGGAGACCTGGCAGCTGTACTTGCCGGAGAAGCATCGGAATTCAGTCTTGCACGATGAACATGGACATTTAGGCACAGAAAGAACTTTTCTGTTAATTAGAGACAGATTTTATTGGAATGATATGAGGAGAGAATTGGAGGGTTATTGCTGCTCTTGTATTTCTTGCATTCAGAGAAAAACTCTTCCTACACGATCTGCCCCTATGGAGCATGTACAGAGACAGGGCCCTTTAGATTTAGTGTGTATTGACTTTTTGTGCCTGGAGCCAGATAAAGGTGGAAGAAGTAACATCTTGGTGGTCACCGATAATTTTACTCAGTATGCTTAAGCTTACCCTACGAAAGATCAGCAAGCCACCACTGTAGCTAAGATATTGGTGGAGTTCTGCGTACATTATGGACTACCAGTGCGCATTCACTCTAATCAAGGACGATATTTTGAAAGCAGGCTGATCCATCAATTGTGGAAGTCTCTGGGCATCAAGAAGTCACGCACTGCTTCCTATCACCCTCAGGGGGACCCTCAACCTGAACGTTTTAACAAAACTTTATTGAACATGTTAGCCACCTTGCCTCCTGAGAAGAAGCAGAATTGGGGGAATCATATTGCCACCTTAGTACATGCCTATAACAGTACTGTGAGTTATGCGACTGGGTACTCCCCATACCGTCTCATGTTCGAGCGAGAAGCTAGACTGCCGATTGACTTGGTTTTTGGGACCTCTGTTGAAGACACCTCTTTGACATCTCATCGAGGCTATGTAGAGCAGTTAAGGAAGCTTGAAGCTGCCAGACAGCATGCTACTACTCGCTGACAAATGGAGATCTCATCCTTATACTATCTGCAAGGGACTTCCTGGGTTACTTGTGTATCAAATTAGACCCGAGGGTCAGGATGGTTCTTTAAAGATGTGGCATCGTGACCACTTGCTTCCTCTTTCCAACGCTGTTTGGAAGTCTTCTATTCCAAATGTTTCTTCAGAAAATCCAAATTCACCCAAAACAAGATCTCAGAGGAAGTCTACTGCTAAGGCCTCTAAAGTGGTTGAAGATGACAGTGAGGATGATGAAGTAATACCATCATGGATGTGGGACCCCGTTAGAGATCCCGGAATGGAAACTCAACCTAGAGACTATAGGCTCACGTCTTTTCCTGGAGTTAGTAGGCCCTTGTCTTTTACAAAGCCACAGAGAGTTACCCCTTCACTACCCTCAAAGAAATCTACTTTCATAGATCCCAGAGTACAACCAGTATCTGAGGAAAATTGTTCTTTTCCATTAAGCAAGTATCCCTATACAGAGGTGGAAGTGAAGAATGAACCTGATAGTGTATCTTCTGATGTGTCGGAATCACACGATTTCATTAATTTAATTGAAGATTGTATTCCTGGGACTCCAAATAATGAGGAATTGAGTGAAAGCATCCACTCTAACTTGTTGGAGGAGATGGATCGTATCCTAGAAGCTCATACCCCTATTCAAGAAGATTCTGCAGAAGAGAATAACGAAAGGATTCAATTGAGTAAAGATGTTTATTTGCTGGAAATTTCTCCAAAAACATTAAAGGGGGGAAGTCCCTCTGATTCTCAATTATAACCTGTCACTTATCCAGAGTCAGCAGCTTATGTAGTTCTTTCATCACCCAATAGTCAGTCAAGGAGCCCTAGTTCCCCTATTCGTCTTCGCCGAAACATTCATCCACCCTGAAGACTGACTTATGATACTCTTGGGGAGAGTTCTAATAGACTAATATCTACCATTCAACGAGCTGGTTCTGTTCCAAGTCTAATTGTGAATAATCAATCTGAAGGTGTTTCTCCCATGGCCCCTGACGCTACTGGGTGGGACATGGCTATTGCCCTGACCTGTCAAAAAACTGATTATGAACTAACCGAAAATGTGTATAGGTGGTTCCAGCAGAATCCTGAAGTTTGTCAATATCTGTTAAATGTTGTCACAGGTTAATTTCAAGTGATTATATATATATATATATATATATATATATATATATATATATATATATATACAGTATCTCAGAAAAGTGAATACACCCTTCACATGTTTGTAAATATTTTATTCTATCTTTTCATGTGACAACACTGAAGAAATGACACTTTGCCACAATGTAAAGTAGTGAGTGTACAGCTTGTATAACAGTGTAAATTTGCCGTCCCCCTCAAAATAACTCAACGCACAGCTATTAATGTCTAAACCGCTGGCAACAAAAGTGAGAACAGCCCTAAGTGAAAATGTCCAAATTGGGCCCAATTAGCCATTTTCCCTCCCTGGTGTCATGTGACTTGTTAGTGTTACAAGGTCTCAGGTGTGAATGGGGAGCAGGTGTGTTAAATTTGGTGTTTTCACTCTCACTCTTTCATACTGTTCACTGGAAGTTTAGCTTGGCACCTTATGGCAAAGAACTCTCTGAGGATCTGAAAAAAAGCATTGTTGCTCTACATAAAGATGGCCTAGGCTATAAGAAGATTGCCAAGACATGAAATTGAGCTGCAGTACGTGGCCAAGACCATACAGCAGTTTAACAGGACAGGTTCCACTCAGAACAGGCCTCCCCATGGTCGACCAAAGAAGTTGAGTGCACGTGCTCAGCGTCATATCCAGAGGTTGTCTTTGGGAAATAGACGTATGAGTGCTGCCAGCATTGCTGCAGAGGTTGAAGGGGTAGGGGGCCAGCCTGTCAGTGCTCAGACCATATACCGCACACTGCATCAAATTGGTCTGCATGGCTGTCGTCCCAGAAGGAAGCCTCTTCTAAAGATGATGCATAAGAAAGCCCGCAAACAGTTTGCTGAAGGCAAGCAGACTAAGCACATGGATTACTGGAACCATATCCTGTGGTCTGATGAGACCAAGATAAACGTATTTGGTTCAGATGGTATCAAGCGTGTGTGACAGCAAGCAGGTGAGGAGTACAAAGACAAGTGTGTCTTGCCTACAGACAAGCATGGTGGTAGGAGTGTCATGATCTGGGGCTGAATGAGTGCTGCCGGCACTGGGGAGATACAGTTCATTGAGGGAACCATGAATGCCAACATGTACTGTGACATACTGTAGCCGAGCATGGTCCACTCCCTCCAGAGACAGGGTTGTAGGGCAGTATTTCAGCATGATAACAACCCCAAACACACCTCCAAGATGACCACTGCCTTGCTAATGTAGCTGAGGGTAAAGGTGATGGACTGGCCAAGCATGACTCAAGACCTTAACCCTATTGAGCATCTGTGGGGCATCCTCAAATGAAAGGTGGAGGAGCACAAGGTTTCTAACATCCACCAACTCCGTGGTGTCGTAATGGAGGAGTGGAAGAGGACTCCAGTGGCAAACTGTGAAGCTCTGGTGAACTCCATGCCCAAGAGGGTTAAAGTATTGCTGGAAAATAATGGTGGCCACACAAAATATTGACACTTTGGGTACAATTTGAACATTTTCACTAAGGGGTGTATTCTCTTTTCTTGCCAGCGGTTTAGACATTAATGGCTGTGTGTGTTGAGTTATTTTGAGGAGACAGCAAATTTACACTGTTATACAAGCTGTACACTCACTACTTTACATTGTAGCAAAGTGTCGTTTCTTCAGTAGTGTCACGTGAAAAGATAGAATAAAATATTTACAAAAATGTGAGGGGTGTACTCACTTTTGTGAGATACTATATATATATATATATATATATATATAGAGGGACCAAATATTTGAAGTGGTGGGGGGGGGGGATGTAGCCAGGAGTTAAATAGTGCTGCTTTAATATGGGACATTTTATGTTTACTGATGTTGTGGAAACTCCCCTCTAGAGTTAGAACTGCTGAACAGAATGGTCATGTGAGAGGTACTGCTTGTGGGATTTGCAGTGCTACAAAGGAAGATGGTCTCTGGACTCTGCTATGGAAGGACTCCAATTCCCAGGATGCTGTGCTGTAGGAAGACCTCTTTGGAGGAATGATGCTTTGTGGGAGAACCTATTT
Source organism: Glandirana rugosa (assembly GCA_018402905.1). NCBI lineage: Eukaryota > Metazoa > Chordata > Amphibia > Anura > Ranidae > Glandirana > Glandirana rugosa. The sequence goes on along the minus strand of BLSH010552567.1, from coordinate 280,928 downwards.
AAGTGGGGGGAGGAGTCGGCTTCAGTCTCTTTGGATGGCGGGATCGATCAGTGGGGACCTGTCTGTGCGTGTTCCAGCCGGAGTTAAGTTATCCCGCGGGCTAAAGTTACACAGTATCCCAGCAAGCTGCAACACTGTTGTTCCAGAGAGTGACCAGCAGAATCAGTGCTCCAGCATCTGAGCTGTTCCAGATCCAGTGCCATCTGCAGTGTGATCGGCGGTCGGTCCGGAGAGAACTGCGGGGAGAGCAGTGGAAGCCGGTTTCTCTAAAGCAAAGAGCAAGTCAGTTCCAGCATCATCAGCACAGCCTGAGCAGCCGGACCGTTTTATGTGATCAACAGGGTGGTGAGCGGGCAGAGGCCTATATTTGAGTATATTCTGTTATTACATACTACTTTATCAGTACCAATTCATCTGTCCTATTAGTCCTCTTATAACTACTGTTATAACTTGAAGTCAGCAATCATTATAAAGGCTCTTTCTTAAAATCTACTCAAGGTGCTTAATTTGTGCCTTAATTTCAAGGATTAATGGACACAGTTTATTTAGGTACCAAACTCTAGACTCAAACCAGCTGGCAGAAGATTGAACTGAACTTCATTAACTGGATCTGCCGCATAGCAGTAACCATTTCTCACATGACCAAAAGTTAAAGTTAAATCTCCTAAGGGACTCTTTGAATAAGATCAGGAGAATTGTGTTAAAGTGTTTGTTAAGCCACTTGTATAAAAAGTTCCCATCCGCTCTGTATTATAACAAGAAGTTGCCATGTGTCTGTGTTATAACATATATATATATATATACTTCTGTATAGATAATACACCTTCTTACTAGGATCAGTTGTCATTTTTCAGCGCAGGGCTGAGCACTGCTGCTGACGTCAGCTGGAGAGAGAGAGCAATGCTGTGTTATCTATATAGATAAGAATATTTCTGATATAACACTGAGACAGGGAACTTATTCTTCTAATACGGAGAAAATAGGAGCTACTAGAGTTAATTATGAGAGCAGAGAGGAGAAGCTAGGAAAGGAAGAGGGAGGGGGGAGTTGAAGACAGGCACACAGGAGATAGGACAGTTGGCAGTGACACAGCCTGCATAGACCATGGGGCTCTCAAGATAAGCTATATACAGGGGGAGTCAGTACACAGGGGGAAAGTCATGACCTGGCATTATCAAACAGGTCTTTTAGGGGATACAGAGGGATCATTTAAAAAGCAAAAACACCATGCTGCTAATTGCACATTAAAGAGACAAGAGCAGCATTTTTTTTTGAGTTAGCAAACACTTTAACTAATTGTTTGGTTAATGGTATCTGTGCTGAGCTATATTGAATTACATTAGCGCTATAATAATATCTCTCAGGCCTTATTGAGCTGTATTAATACATTTGATAGTTCACTCATTTAAATTGTTTCAGTAGTAGCGTGAGTTTTCCCATTATCACCACTCATTGTGTTTATCTACATTTTGAGCTGTCATATCATTCAGGTGACTATCAGATATGTGATTACGCTCTATCAGAGAAAAAGGTAATATATTCTTTTGACACTGTACAATTAATATGTTATGCTGATATCGTTTATGCTCAGACAAGTTATTATGTCTTAAATAGTCAGTTTTATATTGAAAACTATAGCTCTAAACAATATAAGTAAACTTTTCTTAATTGAATCTAAGAGTTGTCTCTATTGCTCTTTAGCAATAATAAGTATAATGCTGTATAAAATGAGTGAACCCAGAGTGTCAGGGATGATGGAGGACTCTAGAAATGGAGAGGACCAAGGGGGAATTGATTTCTCATGCGACCCTCAAGAGGGCAGCGCTACATAAAATTAAATGACAACATCCTAAGAACCCCACCCCCCGCAACCAGTCGTCTCACCCATGGGCGGGTGGAGGAAGCTCAGGGTGTTGTAAGCTACAAAATTGTGCTTGCATTGTGCTCTTCCTTGAGGCCATTCGGAGAAATAGCATTTAATTTAAAGATCCAGTATGTCTCTTGGGCACACAGGGATTTGAAGCATTCACCTTCCGACAGAGAAGCAGAGATGGATTCAATAACATGGACTCTTAGACAGTTGGGGTTTTTTCCATGGTGTAACAAGTGGTGTCTAGATATAATGAATTTGGGCAGACTTTCTCTTCGTTTTTGCGGTGTTCACGAAACTGTGCTCGAAGAGATCTTATGATTCTGCCCACATATTGCATTCCACAGCAACAGTGAACACAATACACTATGAAAGTGGTAGAACAAGTACAGAATCCATTAATGGGGTGGTGACGACCTTCATGATTAGTGAAGGACTGTTGTCCATGGTTCACAAACGCACAGGTGAGGCATTTAAGCTTTTTGCATTTAAATATACCTTTAAGAGCTAGAAACATCAGTAATCTGAGAATTAAAGCTGGTCTGTTGAATGACAATTTGCTGGGGGTTATCACGTTCTTAGCGCTCTTGGATTTTCTGAAGATTATTTTGGGACAATCAGGCAATCAGGCAGCTTGGGTCCTAACTTCGGGCCGCATTTCAAAATGCCACAATGTTTGACCAGGGACAGTTTGACAGACAGAAACCTGGTATTAAATTGGGTCCTAAATACCAAACCGGTGGAACTAGTATTAGCAGAGTCACTTGCTATCCTGCATACATTCATTTTGGAAGGAATTTGGTCATATTGAAACAGATATCTATTGAGGCTGAACTGATCAAATCTTGGCTGTACCCTTCTTTTGAAATCTCTGTTTCAAATTGGTACTTTTAGTGATATACTCCTCCTCCTCTGTGCAGTTACGGGACTGCCTATAGAACTGGTATACTGGGATGTTGCATTTCCAAGCTAGACGATGGCAACTGTGATGATGCAAGTTGCTGGCAGGCTTGAAGTGTATCCTGGTACAGATGGAACCCAAAGCATCATGGGAGAGATCTACATCCAGAAATGTTGACACCACCTTGTGCACTACCGAAGTGAACCGTATACCAAATGGGTTAGTATTGAAATATTAGATGAACTGGAAGAGATGATTCTTTTTGACAGATCAAGATGATGTCATCGATATATCGCCCATGCCTAGCAATGTGCTCATCATAAGGATTGTTCAGCCAAATATATAGATCCTCCCAGTACCCCACGAAAAGGTTTGCACAACTGGGTGCACAACTTTTTGGAAGAATAAATCACCCAAGAATTGTAAGTAGTTGTGTTGTAATGTAAATCGAATGCCTTCCATGGTAAAGTTGGCTTGCTTGCTGTTCAAATAGTTGTCTTTGGCAAGAAAATACTGTAAGACTCTGAGACCCACTTCATGAGGGATAGAGGTGTGAAACTATGTTACATAAAGAGACACTCACCAAACAGACATGGTCTGGCCGCAGGGCACCCCTGGTGTCTGCCCGGTAGCCCAGGGCAGCATGTCCTTTGGGTCCCAAGGCAGCAGCAGCAGCTGGGCTACTCCTTGGGGCAGCGATGCTCAACCGGCCTCTCCGCGTCCAGCTCTGTGGCTGTCCGGCCACCTATTCAGTTTAGGCCAGTGGTTCTCCAGTCCTTGGGACCCACTAACAGGCTAGGTTTGCAAGAGAACTGAAATACATCACAGGTGATATAATTTGCTGCTCAGGGATTGCAGTATTCTAGTCTGCATCTCCCCAAGGTAATACTTAAAATTTGGCCTGATAGTGGGTCCTGAGGACAGGACATGAGAACCACCGGTTTAGGCTGTCAGAACCAGGGGGCGGAAACTAGATATCAGCTGACCGTGAAGGGGAGGAGTTGGAGGTGACCCCATCAGCCTGATGTCAGGATAGGTGTCTCTGCACCTGCAAACTCCAGAGCCTGGAACGTGGATATAGTGAGTGCCACTATGCCAGACTATCAGTTCTGTTTGCAAAATAAGACGATTGTAAACTGTTTAGCTGTAATGAGAGCATGTTTTGGTTTGATCACTGTCTCTCTCTCTCACACAATGTGAGTGATGCTGAACATAGGATAACAGAAGTTAAGTGATGACATCAGACATTGTGTTAGAGAACTACAGTAGTGAATTGAAGACAATAGGATACAAGTCGTAGTGAGTGTAACACACTCTCTCTCTCTGTCACTAGTTTGGTTTTGTACGAGAGT
>BLSH010552567.1:220760-231880 GCA_018402905.1 Glandirana rugosa | reverse complement strand
GCCAATCACAGCCATGCCATTAGTAGGCATGGCTGTAATGGCTTCTAGGGAAAACCAGTGAAACGCTTGTTGATTGGCTGCCCTGCAGCTATTCAACATGCGTCATAACATACCAGAACCCAGAACCCGAGCGTTTTCTCAAACGTTCAGGTTCGGTACACGGACACCCGAAGGTTCGGTACAGACCCGAACTTTACAGTTCGGGTTCGCTCAACTCTACACAGCCATTAATATCTAAACCGCTGGCAACAAAAGTGAGTACACTCCTAAGTGAAAATGTCCAAATTGGGCCCAAAGTGTCAATATTTTGTGTGACCTCCATTATTTTCCAGCACTGCCTTAACCCTCTTTGGTGTGGCGTTCACCAGAGCTTCACAGGTTGCCACTGGAGTCCTCTTCCACTCCTCCATGACAACATCACGGAGCTGGTGGATGGTAGAGACCTTGAGCTCCTCCACCTTTAAATTAGCCATTTTCCCTCCCCGATGTTATGTGATTCATTAGTGTTACAGGTCTCAGGTGTGAATGGGGAGCAGGTGTGTTAAATTTGGTGTTAACGCTCTCACTCTCTCATACTGGTCACTGGAAATTCAACATGGCATCTCATGGCAAAGAACTCTCTGAGGATCTGAAAAAAATAATTGTTGCTCTACATAAAGATGGCCTGGACTATAAGAAGATTGTCAAGAGCTTGAAATGTAGCTGCAGCACGTTGGCTAAGACCATACAGCGGTTTAACAGGACAGGTTCCACTCAGAACAGGCCTCACCATGGTTGACCAAAGAAGTTCAGTGCACGTCCTCAGCGTCATATCCAGAGGTTGTCTTTGGTAAATAGACGTATGAGTGCTGCCTGCATTACTGCAGAAGTTGAAGGGCTGGGGGGGGTCTGCCTGTCAGTGCTCAGACCATACACCGTACACTGCATCAAATTGGTCTGCAAGGCTGTCATCCAAGTAGGAAGCCTCTTCTAAAAATGATGCACAAGAAAGCCCACAAACAGTTTGCTGAAGACAAGCAGACTAAGGACATGGATTTCTGGAACCCTGTCCTGTGGTCTGATGAGACCAAGATAAATTTATTTGGTTCAGATGGTGTCAAACATATGTGGCGGTAACCAGGTGAGAAGTACAAAGACAAGTGTCCTGCCTACAGTCAAGCATGGTGGTGGGAGTGTCATGGTCTGGGGCTGCATGGGTGCTGCCGGAACTGGGGAGCTACAGTTCATTGAGGGAACCATGAATGCCAACATGTACTGTGACATACTGAAGCAGAGCATGATCCCCTTCACTTGGAGACTGGGCCGCAGGGCAGCATTCCAACATGATAACGACCCCACACCCCTCCATAGCGACCACTGCCTTGCTAAAGAAGCTGAAGGTAAAGGTGATGGACTGGCCAAGCATGTCTCCAGACCTAAACCTTATTGAGCATCTGTGGGACATCCTCAAATGGAACGTGGAGGAGCACAAGTTCTCTAACATTCACCAGCTCCATAATGTCATCATGGAGGAATGGAAGAAGACTACAGTGGCAACCTTTGAAGCTCTGGGGAAACTCCATGCCCAAGAGGGTTTATGGCAGTGCTGGAAAATAATGGTGGTCACTCAAAATATTGACACTTTGGGTTCAATTTTGACATTTTCCCTTAGGGGTGCACTCACTTTTGTTGCCAGTGGTTTAGACATTAATGGCTGTGTTGAGTAATTTTGAGGGGACAGTAAATTTACACTATTATACAAGCTGTACACTCACTACATTGTAGCAAAGTGTCATTTCTTAAGTGTTGTCACATGAAAAGATAGAATAAAATATTTACAAAAATGTGAGGGGTGTACTGACTTTTGTGAAATACTGTATATATATTTTTATACAGAGTATAGTCCAGTTTTATGGACAAATATTTTGTATGGATTATTTTTGCATAATAACAACATTAAGCATTTTATGTGTATTTTTTGGTTTATGGAATTTTTCATTAGCCATCCAGGAATTACAGAGCTGCAGACTGAAAAGGAAAGGTAATTGTTATAAAATTTAATCACAACATGACGTATGTCGCAATTGTATATGCTATATTATTATTATTTTTTTTTGCTATTTTTTTCCCCACAAAAGTGGAGTTACCCTATCAGAGAGCAAATTTTCCAAGGTTGAGTGAGGGCTGCTCTCCAAGACTTAAGCCCACAATCAGAAAATTGTACGGAAAATACAGCTTTCTAAGCAATTGTACGATAATTGGATCGTTAGTACAGAGCTTTTGAGAGCCGATCATGACAGTTCATCAGATGTTTTCCGTCCAGACATGATCGGACATGCAGGGAAAATTTTCTTGCACGATGCCCGATTGTACATTTTTCGTTTAACCAGGACAGTTATCATTCGAAAATGCAATACGAATACACTACAACACATCACACTGCTTCTGATTTTTTATTCTGTCGTACGATAATTTTCGTGACTAATTTCGTGACTTCCAATTCGATATGAGATTAGCATGCAAAAAAAAAAATGGACGATCATTCGCCCAATAATATCATTGTGTGTACCGGGCATTAGATTAGGAGGGAATGTTGGCATTGATGAACAGAACAGAAATGTGAATTCTTCAAAAAGACTGTATGTGAACACACCAGGCACATGCGGTGAGGTCAGTGGCTGGTGAGGCACTGGCTAATATCAGAGCCAGATAAACACAAGTTGAATACGCCACAAACGTTAGAGCGAGAGCAATAAATCTAGCACTAAACCTCCTCTGTAACTCTGAATATGTAACCTCTAAAAAAATTTAAAGCGTTGTCTATGAAGATTCTTAAGCACTGAAGTTTGGCGCCATTCCACAAGTGTGTGCAATTTTAAAGCGTGACATATTAGTTTATCTATTTACTCAGCGTAACAACATCTTTCACATTATACAAAAAAATCGGGATAACGTTACTGTTTTTTTATTTTTTTATTCATGAAACAGTTTCTTTCCAAAAAAAGTGTTTAAAAATTGCTGCGCAAATACTGTGTAACATAAAGGTTACAATGACTGCCATTTTATTCCCTAGGGTGTCTGCTAAAACAATATATATAAAGTTTGGAGGTTCTGAGTAATTTACTAGCAAAAAATGATGATTTTTACATGTAGGAGAGAAGTGTCAGAATTGGCCTGGGTGGCAAGGGGTTAATTAACATAAGTAAGTAGTATACAAATAATTATTATATATTATTTTATAGGTAATTTACTATATTTTCAAAAACTGTACTCAAGCAGGTGGCTTAAATGACAAATTACTGAAGTTTGAAGTTATAACTTCAAACCAGTAATTTCAGACTAAATAGATAAATAACAAATTATTATCTTATAACATATAGCATAATAGTATATGATTTAGCTTGTACCTTTTCAGCAGCAGCCAATTCTCATTCTCCCCCTGAACTGTTTAAGAAAAACTTGGGATTGTGGGTAAACCTTATACACATAAACCCATGTATTTCCTTGTAGTCAAAGTGGTTGTATGTTCACATTACAAAAAAAAAAACCTGTAAGGCAAAGGCATAATGAGCTAGAATGCGGTGCATGAAATACTTACCTAAAAATGAAGTGCACCATCTCCCGGTCACCACAGAGGGAGCTGACATTTTCCCTGCAGTGTTTCTTCCGGGTTCCCGGCTCCAGCACTGTGAGTGGCTGGAGCGGCGAGACGTCACTCCCGTGCATGCGCGCGGGAACCCATCTTTCCAGCAAGGTCTGGTGCGATACACCGGGCCTTTCGCCGGGACTTCACTACGAATGTGCCATGACGTCAGCAGCTGCATGCAAGGTGAATATCTCCTAAACCGTACAGGTTTAGGAAATATTCATTTTACCTACAGGTAAGCCTTATTATAGGCTTACCTGTAGGTAAAAATCACCAAACATGGGATACAACCACTTTAAGAGGGCTGGGCTGGGAGGGAGTATTTGTCTTTTAGACACATGCCCCTTTCTATGACATTGCAGTGAGGCGTGCCTGCACTGCAACATTTTTATTGGACAGCTTGGGCCAATCATGCTTTACCATCAGTCCCAGACTCCAAGCTGTCCATTGAGCTCAGTGCCCCTGACAAAAGTGAGAGGCACTGTGAGCTCATCCTCTCAGTCTGCTGCAAACACAGTGTGTCAGCTTGGATTTAAACTGGCTGCTCTATATGTAGCTTCTGACAGGCTGCGCAAAGAGCCTCTCCAGAACCATAGATGATAGGAGCCCCAAATTTTACCAGCAGTGGGGTAGGACTTCAGCTACCTACCTACCAAATTTGGGGTTTCTGTGACCCCAGGCCGCCGAGCTACGACCCTCAAAGCCTCACCTAACCCCCCTGACTGCATGTCCCTGGAACGCACTGCAATGAAAGAACACTACCATCCTTTAAACATTACAAAGAATATAACAGAATATGTAAAAAGGAAATCAATGCCGTAAAAATTCAAAACGAACAACAGATTTCAAAAGTGAGCATGACAAACCCCAAAAAATCTTAAATATATTAATAGTAAAAAGGTCAGATCTGAGCATGTAGGCCCTTTACAAAATAATTTGGAGTGGGTGACAGCGGACAAAGAAAAGGTACATTTATTACAATACCTTTTATCATTTCTGTGTATACAAAGCATGGGGAGCTCCTTTAATCCATAATAGAGATATTGACACAGCCCCAAATGAACAACTATGGCTCAAAATTGACATGGTCCAGAAATATTTAGACAGAATAAAGGTGAATAAAGCACCTAACCTGATAGCTTACATCCACAGGTCCTAAAATAATTGAGCTCTCTAATTTTAAAGCCACTGTTTCTAATTTTTAGGGGCTCTTTAATGACTGGAATAATACCACTGGATTGGTCTAAGGCCAATGTGGTCCCAATATTTAAAAAGGGGTCAAATTCTTTACCAAGTAACTATAAACCTGTCAGTTTTACTTCTATAGTTGGGAAGATACTGGGGAGTCTAATAAAAGACCACATAGATGAGTTCTTACTGGAAAAAAATATTTTAAGCAACAGGTAGCATGGATTTATGAAAGTCAGAAGTTGTCAAACAAGCCTGATTTCTTTTTATGGAGAGGTAAGCAAAACCTTAGAAAAAAGTGGCTGTGGATATGGTATACTTGGGTTTTGCAAAAGTGTTTGGCGCAGTTCCCCACACATAGTTAATGTGTAAAAATAAAGGCTACAGACTTGGAAAAATCAGTTAGTAAATGGATAGAAAACTGGCTAAAAGACGGAATTCAGAGAGTAGTAGTTAATGATTCTTATTCTGAATGGTCTAAGGTTATCAGTAGTATACCCCATGGTTCAGTGTTGGGACCCTTACTATTTAATATATTTATAAATGATATAGGGTCTGGGATTAAAAGTAGTATTTCAGTCTTTGCAGATGACACCAAGCTATGCAGTGGAATAACGTCTTTACAGGATGTCTCCAACTTACAAGCAGTGTTAATTTTGGCAGCAAATTTTGATTTAGTTTTAGTCTTAGGACTAAAAGGGCATTTTAGTTTTAGTTCCATTTTTAGTCTTCTGCAGTTGTATTAGTTTTAGTCGTATTTAGTCAACTAAATCTCCAGCACATTTTAGTCGACTAAAATCATTTTAGTTGTCTAAAACTCATTTTAGTTGTCTAAAATCGAATGGGTGTAGTTAAATTGTAATGCATTATTTAAGCATTTCTCTACAATTTCCAAACTCATTATACACTGCTGGAGTGACAAAATGAATGTTATTATTTATGGTATTAAGGTATGAACATGCACTACAGACCAGTGGTAATTTTGACATCAAATTTTAATTTAGTTTTAGTCTTTTGACTAAAATGTCATTTTAGTTTTAGTCATATTTTAGTCATCTCAATTGTTTTAGTTTTAGTCGTATTTTAGTTGACTAAAATGGTATTAATTTAGTCAACTAAAATGTTTTAGCCGATTAAATTAACACTGCTTACAAGCCAACCTCAATGCACTGTATAATTGAGCAACTGTGTGGCAAATGAGGTTTAATGCTGATAAATGTAAAGTTATGCACTTGGGGCTAAGAATATGCATGCACCGTACATACTAGGGGAGTAAAACTGGTGGAATCAATGGTGGCGAAGGATCTGGGTATTCTGTCAGATCATAGGCTTAATAATAGGATGCAATGCCAACCAGAGGTTTCCAAAGTGAGCAAAATCCTTTCTTAAAAGAGGTATAGATGCCAGAGAGAGAGATATAATTTTACCCCTGTACAAATCATTAGTAAGACCTCATCTAGAATATGCAGATCAGTTTTTGGGCACCAGTTCACAAAAAGGATATTGGGGAACTAGAGAAAGTGCAGAGAAGGGCAACCAAATTCATGAGAGGCATGGGGAAAGATTAGCTGAGCTAAATGTATTCTCTCTTTAGAAGAGGAGATTAAGAGGGAATATGATCAACATGTATAAACAATGGCGGCCGGTGGTAATTATTTTGGGAAGGGTGGCAAACAAGCCCCCCTCCCTGTCCGGTCGGTAGGGTCCGGAGCACTTACCCCATCTATGGCGGGCAGTGGGCGTCACAGGTGGCTTCCCCTTCTCTCCTCCACAGGCTTCACGGGTGGTGGGCATCACTGGTCCCCTTCTCGGTGGCTTCCTTCTCCTCCCTGGTGGCCAATTGGAATGCTTCTCCTTTTGACCAATCGGGAAACGGGTTTCAGACCCACTTCCTGATTGGCGGGGAGGAGATTCAGTGAGAAAATAGCGAATATTCATTCGCTATTGTCACACAACTGGGTGGGCTCAGTTCGCAATTCTTGCCCCCAGAGCCCACCCTATTTTGAAGCCTATTAGAGCCTCTGTCAGGTGTGAAAAAATGCTCTAAATTAAGAATGCTTTCAGAATTAGAAGTTAATAGTTTATGAACTATTGTTTTAATGCACAGGACATGGAAACAAGGCTAAGCGAATCAGCTATGCATGAAAGCATACTGTAGGTGCTGGGGTGCAAAAGATGCTCTGGACTGATGAGTCAACATTTGAAACATTTGGCTGTAGCAGGAGGCAGTTTGTTCACCAAATGGCTGGAGAGCAGTACAATAATAAGTGTTTGCAGGCAACAATAAAGAATGGTGGAGCCTCCTTACAAGTTTGGGGTTGCATGTCTACAAAATGGAGTTGAAGATGTGGTCAGGATCAAAATGGTGTCCTCAATGCTGAGAAATACAGGTAGATACTTATCCATCATGCCATACCATCATAGAGGCACGTGATTGGCCCCAAATGTATTCTGCAGCAGGAGAATGACCCCAAACATACAGACAATGTCATTAAAGTGATTATAAAGTCTCGTTTGTTTTTGGATGAAAATAACAAGCATGTTACACTTACCTGCTCTGTGAAATGGTTTTGCACAGAGCAGCCCAGATATTTCTCTTCTCAGGTCCCTCTTTGGTGCCCCTGGCTCCTCCTTCCTGTGGAGTGCTCCCACAGCAAGAAGCTTGCTATGGGGGCACCCAAGCCGGGTCACAGCTCCCTGTTGTAGTGATGTAGTAGTTAATGGATGATTATATAATGCGAGATATTCCAGCAGCAACTCGGTTCTTCCAGAGAATGCATTTATTGAAACTTCAGACAGAACAAGGTCCATAAGATACTTGCAATAGACAACATAAAATTTTTCAGGACAAGCAGACTGCTTGGACATTGAAGAAGGGGAGATACCCCGAAAGCTTGCCCTGAAAAATTTTATGTTAGTGCAAATAAAAAAAGTATCACGGACAGTACTCAATTTTCTCTAGCATTATTGCACTAATACATCTACAATCACCTCAAGCAATAGATGATAAAATCCAACAGAGTTACAGACAAGGTAGACGATGATAGGATATTTGTGCAACATTCAGACACCCTCAGAGAACCCAGTTTCTCCTGTTAATTCCTCAGCCAAACAGAACCTTCACTCTTATACACAAGGACAAGCAATTTGATTGGTCAATTCAAGTCTTTTATTAACCACTTCCTTACCAGGCCATTGTAAAATGGCACCGGCAAGGTGCACTTTCCATCCTAGGTAGATGTCATATGACATCCTCCCGTTTTCGCCACTCCTGCGGGCCCCTGGAGGCCCACAGCACAGCCATCGTGGATGAGGCGTGTCCCTCGGAGAGTCAGTGTAAAGAGACAATAAAAAATGTCTCTTTACCACGTGATCGGCTGTATCCAATCACAGCCGGTCACATGCACTGTCCTCATGCATGGCGCTTGTGCGCGCCCCTAGGGGAGCGCAGATTGGTGATCAGGGACGAGGCAGGTCACCCTGACACAGCCTATCCCAGATTGCGGTAAAGAGCCAATAAGGCTCCATTTTTAAAGGGGAATATATTTTTTTGGATGGATGAAGAGAGAGAGAGAGAGAGAGAGAGAGGAATGTAAAGAGAGAGCAAGGTATGGAGAGAGAGAGGGATGGAGAAAGATGTTAGTGGAGAGAGATCAATATATACTCATACCTGAGAGTGATCAAAAGACGTTCCTCTGGTTGCACACTCTTCCTCATGTTTGTCAGTAGCCCATCAGAGTACCCGAGTACCTGTCATCAGCCCATCTGAGTACTTGTCACCAGCCCATATGAGTACCTGAGTACCTGTCATCAGCTCATCTGAGTACCTGCCACCAGCCCACCTGAGTACTCGAGTACCTGTCACCAGTCTATCTAAATACCTGAGTACCTTTTACCAGCTCATCAGAGTACCCGAATACCTGACACCAGCCCATCTGAGTACCCAAGTACCTGTCACCAGCCAATCAGAGTACACAAATACCTGTCACCAGCCAATCTGAATACCTGAGTATCTGTTGCCAGCCCATTAGAGTACCCGGGTACCTGTCACCAGCCATCAGAGTGCCCGAGTACCTGTCAATAGCCCATCAGAGTACCTGAGTACCTGTCACCAGCCCATCAGAGTACCCAAGTACCTTTTCATCAACACATCAGAGTACCCGAGTACCTGTCACCAGCCCAAGTGAGTATCTAAGTACCTGTCACCAGCCCATCAGAGTACCCGAGTACCTTTTACCAGCCCATCAGAGTACCCGAGTACCTGTCACCAGCCCATCTGAGTACCCAAGTACCTGTCACCACCCCATCTGAGTACCTGTCACCAACCCATCTGAGTAGCCGAGTACCTCTCACCAGCCCATCTGAGTACCTGTCACCAGCCCATCTGAGTACCCGAGTACCTCTCACCAGCTCATCTAAATTCCTGAGTACCCAAGTACCTTTTACCAGCCCATCAGAGTACCTGTCACCAGCCCATCAGAGTACCTGAGTACCTGTCACCAGCCCATCAGAGTACCCGAGTACCTGTCACCAGCCCCTCAGAGTACCCAAGTACCTGTCACCAGCCCATCAGAGTACCCAAGTACCTGTCACCAACCCATCAGAGTACCCCAGTACCTGTCACCAGCTCATCAGAGAACCCAAGTACCTGTCACCAGCCCATGTGAGTATCAAATTACCTGTCACCAGCCCATCAGATTACCCAAGTACTTGTCACCAGCCCATCAGAGTACCCGAGTACCTGTCACCAACCCACCAGAGTATCTGAGTACCTGTCACCAGCTCATTAGAGAACCGAGTACCTGTCACCAGCCCATGTGAGTATCTAAGTACCTGTCACCAGCCCATCAGAGTACCCGAGTACCTGTCACCAGCCCATCTGAGTACCCGAGTGCCTGTCATCAGCCCATCTGAGTACCCGAATACCTGTCACCACCCCATCTGAATACCTGTCACCAGCCCATATGAGTACCTGAGTACCTGTCAATAGCCCATTAGAGTACCTGAGTACCTGTCACCAGCCCATCAGAGTACCTGAGTACCTGTCACCAGCCCATCAGAGTACCCAAGCACCTGTCACCACCCCATCAGAGTACCCCAGTACCTGTCACCAGCTCATCAGAGAACCCAAGTACCTGTCACCAGCCCATGTGAGTATCAAATTACCTGTCACCAGCCCATCAGAGTACCCAAGTACTTGTCACCAGCCCATCAGAGTACCCGAGTACCTGTCACCAACCCACCAGAGTACCTGAGTACCTGTCACCAGCTCATTAGAGAACCGAGTGCCTGTCACCAGCCCAAGTGAGTATCTAAGTACCTGTCACCAGCCCATCAGAGTACCTGAGTACCTGTCACCAGCCCATCTGAGTACCCGAGTGCCTGTCATCAGCCCATCTGAGTACCCGAATACCTGTCACCACCCCATCTGAATACCCTTCACCAGCCCATATGAGTACCTGTCATCAGCTCATCTGAGTACCTGCCACCAGCCCACCTGAGTACTCGAGTACCTGAGTACCTTTTACCAGCTTATCAGAGTAGCCGAATACCTGACACCAGCCCAACTGAGTACCCAAGTACCTGTCACCAGCCCATCAGAGTACACGAGTACCTGTCACCAGCCCATCTGAGTACCTGAGTATCTGTTGCCAGCCCATTAGAGTACCTGGGCACCTGTCACCAGCCATAAGAGTACCCGAGTACCTGTCAATAGCCCATCAGAGTACCTGAGTACCTGTCACCAGCCCATCAGAGTACCCAGGTATCTTTTCATCAACACATCAGAGTACCCGAGTACCTGTCACCAGCCCAAGTGAGTATCTAAGTACCTGTCACCAGCCCATCAGAGTACCCGAGTACCTTTTACCAGCCCATCAGAGTACCCGAGTACCTGTCACCAGCCCATCTGAGTACCCAAGTACCTGTCACCACCCCATCTGAGTACCTGTCACCAACCCATCTGAGTACCCGAGTACCTCTCATCAGCCCATCTGAGTACCTGTCACCAGCCCATCTAAATTCCTGAGTACCCAAGTACCTTTTACCAGCCCATCAGAGTACCTGAGTACCTGTCACCAGCCCATCAGAGTACCTGTCACCATCCCATCAGAGTACCCGAATACCTGTCACCAGCCCATCAGAGTACCCAAGTACCTGTCACCAGCCCATCAGAGTACCCAAGTACCTGTCACCTGAGTCTACCCAACCACTGTCCATGAGTCTACCCGACCACTGTCCATGAACCCATGAGACTACCCGACCACTGTCCATGAACCCATGAGACTACCCGACCACTGTCCATAAG
>BLSH010552567.1:200248-213072 GCA_018402905.1 Glandirana rugosa | reverse complement strand
CATCGCCTACTCCTATAGGGTCTGGTTCCTGCTGTTGCTGTAAGGGACAGATTATTGTTCTAAAATCATTGCCTACTCCTATAGGGTCAGGTTCCTGCTGTTGCTGTAAGGGACAGATTATTGTTATAAAATCATCGCCTACTCCTATAGGGTCAGGTTCCTGCTGTTGCTGTAAGTGACAGATTATTGTTATAAAATCATCGCCTACTCCTATAGGGTCAGGTTCCTGCTGTTGCTGTAAAGGACAGATTATTGTTCTATAATCATCTTCTAGTTCTAAAGGGAGAGGTTCCTGCTGGTGCTGTAAGGGACAGATTATTGTTCTAAAATCATCTCCTAGTTCTATAGGGAGAGGTTCCTGCTGCTCCTGTAAGGGACAGATTATTGTTCTAAAATCACACAGCCATTGGTATACTTGTTTTTTTGAATATGCCTCAATATTTTGGGTGCTACCCCAATTAGAAAAAAAAACCAAACAAACAACAAAAAGTGTTGGCTACCTCCTCCTCCTCCACCACCGCCACTTCCACCTACACTGCCACGGTCACGGCCTAGTCAACCTCTAGGCTCCTATTCCACATCCACCCTTCCCATTTTTATTTTTTTTATTTGCTTTTAAGTTATTTTCCCTATCCCCATTTTTTGTAGGGCACTTGTCCTACTCTTACCTCCATTTTACTTCCTTTTGCAGCCCTGCTAGCACTTGCCAGGACTTTTTTACAGCCATTTTTGTGCCGAAAAGTTCATGTCTCCATTGACTTCAATGGGTTTCGGGGTCCGGGGTCAAGTTCGGGTCAGAAGTTTTTTGCGAAGTTCGACCGGACCCGCCAAACCTGAACATCCAGGTGTTCGCTCAACTCTATCTGTGGTTAGTTAATCTCTAGATGTTTAGAACACCCTACCTGCTGATTCCATCAAAAACTATGTGCAAGTATACCTAGAAGAATTCATGATGTTTTGAAGGCAAAGGGTGGTCACATCAAATGAATTGGATTTCTCTTCTTTTCATTTACTTTCCGTTTTGTTAATTGACAAAAACACTTTTATTTCTGAAAGCATTCTTAATTGACAGCATTTTTCACATCTGCCTAAAACCTTTGCACAGTACTATATATCATACTGCAGTTGCTGCTGCTGGATGGGGAATTAGGCCCAAATGAATACATTTGTAAAGCACCTTGAGCCTATGTTCTTGAATACTTTTAACGAGTGTATTATAACTGTAAAGTCTCTTATCTTTGTAAGATCTTTGTAGGCAAGATCTGCAAAGATGTTCCATTTCATTCCGGAATGTTTTGTCTTATGTGTAATGCTATTTTTAAAACATGTTGGAATCCAAGTTTGTTTGTATGTGCGCTGGTTTCTACGATACCTATTTGCATTCCCCATCGACACAATAAACATGCTTGCTACCAAAAAACACTTACATGTAAAATCAAAGTAAAATAGTTAATACATTTACAGTGAGGAAAATAAGTATTTGAACACGCTGCTATTAGGTTTCATCCTTGATGGATGATTTTGCATGAGTTATGTAACATTGGGATGTATTTCACAACATCAGCAGTCACAGTTGTAATCATCATCTGTCACTAGAAAAAGATAACTGTATGCTATTGTCCTCATTTATAACACACTAATTTAGTAAAGAAACACATGCATAAGAGCATTGTTTTCTGGGATGCATAAATTGGAAAATTAAGACTGTACAGTACATCCACATGCATGCAGAATAGAAAGTTCAGCTATATAAACATGTAATGTGATTGATGGTGGGAAGCAAAAAAATAATTTTACATGACATAACAGCAGGTGTCCATGTGTGTTTCATGGCTTCAGCAATAATCCTTTTATTTTTGTGATATGTAATAGAATGAGACACCTTCTGCCTAGGAAAGTCTTTTTTACTCCAGTCTTTTGCCCACACATAGCTTAACAGGATGACAAGCTGTACTTCTCTGTATGCATGCTAATAATAATTGTAAACTTTCCAATAACCCCAAAAAGTAAGAAGTTATGTAGGATAACTTTAAGAAACTCTCCTGGAAACATATGTAAAACCTGGATTAGCAGAGTACCAAACACCCTATTTTTATTTAATTACCTACAGGTTGTCATTGATGGTCATGATGGTGTGTTCAACAATGTTTAAGGAGAACAGACTTATGCATTTATCAACACAGCATAGGGTTTGCAAATAGGCAACAAACTGTACGTTATTGCTAAAGAGACTCTGGATTTGATTTACAGGGCAAATAGATTGTGCACTTTGCAAGTGCAGTTGCTCCAGAACTTAGTAAATGAGGGGAAGCTCTGCAGATTTCCATCATCATAGGCGTGCGCACAGGGTGTGCCGGGTGTGCCCAGGCACACCCTAATTACCCCATGCTCATTAGTATTATCGGTCTGTGTTCCAGCAGGAAGATGGGGAAAGATCTCCCTCTTACCGGCTCTGCCATAAGAGAAGTGTTTATGCTCTTCTCTTTCTTTCTGTGCGGGAGGGAGATCAATGTGTCGGGGTCATATATATGTAGACACACACACACATGCATGTGTTTGAGCTTTAGGGTGCACACCCTAATGTAACAGGCTGCGCATACCTATGTCTATCATCCAATCAAATGCAAGCAAAAATGCTATTTTTTTTCTTTTCCTTGCACGTCATAGGGTACTCTTTGCAAAGTGAAGCTTCACCTCGTTTACTAAGCTCTGGTGCAACTGCACTTGCAAAGTGCACAGTCTATTTGACTTTAGTAAATCAATCCTATTGCATGTCTTTTCTTCAATAAAAAGCCTGCCTGTTTGCAATTTCCTTTCTTTATATGCCTCCCCAAAGGAAAATCACATTTTTATGGCAAGTTACAGGTAATTTAAAGCTATAGCTTCATTACATACATAAAAAAAAAAAAAGTAAACTAACTACCTGCGTTTGTATCTACAATACAAAAACTGCAGCACCCTGATATTGGAATACATTCCTGAATTAATTAATCATGTGATCAAATTCCATCGATCATGGAAACTCATATAGTACATAATATGTGCAATAAATAAAGTGCAACGTACAATAGCAGAACAAATAAAAAGCGAAACGCCACTTCTGTCAGAATCTGCCCATGTCTACAAGCACTTTGTTCTGTCGGGAATAGTCTTCCTCCCCCCCCTCCCACCCTCGCCCCCAATTGCTCACGATCCATCTGGCTGTCCCTGTAACTGATTGTTCTTGGTTTCTGGTACCGTGCCGTGTTGTCAAGTCTTTTACTGCTATTAATTGTTCGATGTATGACTCTTTAAAATACGCCAAATCACTCCGAGTCGTTATCACGACTCTGAGTTTCGCTATACCTTGTTCTCTATGTAAATCTTTCTGAATAAATTCTCTTGAAAAAAAAAAGCAGAAAATTCTTGAAATAGATATTTAACATTTTTGATGTCCAGTTTCGATATGTGGTTCAGTGATAAAGTTAAAAAAAAATATTCATCAAGCATACACAAAAGAGAGGGCACAAGCATTGTTTTAAAGACAGTTTACTTAAAGTGGAATTAAATTTGCAAAAGAAAAACATTTAAAAAATGGCCCCAGGAGCTTTATGCCATAATGTTCTAATATGCACTGCATATTAGTACATTATGTTGATCCCCTCCATTGATGAGGTGTTTGCGATTTTGGCACAGGTGCTTCCATTTTCCCCCAGTCTTCCTTCTAGATTTAGGCCCCTTTCACACATACGGACCGTTTGTCCGTTTTTCATCCATCCATTGACGGATGAAAAACGGACATTAATGCAACTCTATGGAAAAACTGATGACAACTGATGATCAGCTATTTTCATCAGTTTTCATCCGCTTCCGTCAGCATCCGTTTTTTTGAAAACGGATCGGACGAAAAACGGATGTAAACTGACGAACGGTCAGTTTTTCATCCGTTTTTGCATTGGTAGTGAATGTAAAAAAAAAACTGATGACCACAGATGAAAAAACGGATGAAAAAAAACGGATGAAAAAACGGATGAAAAACAGATGAAAAACGGATGAACTGATGAACTGATGAACGGTCCATGTGTGTGAAAGGGGCCTAAAACTCTTCGCCCACTTGATTGGCCAGGCCACATTGATGTCATTCCTGCGCATCATCAAGGTACAGATGGGGGACGTGAATATACACTAAGCTATGAATGCACAGCTCAGTGTACATTAACGTTGACAGCCAGTGAGAAGCATTTGTGACAGAACAAACTATTCTTCAATCTTTCAAGAGTTCAATCTTTGTTTCATCAGACCAGAGAATTTTGTTTCTCGTGGTCTGAGAGTCCTTCAGGTGCCTTTTGGCAAACTGCAGGCGGGCTGTAATGTGCCTTTTACTGGGGAGTGGCTTTTGTCTGGCCACTCTACCATACAGGCCTGATTGGTGGAGTGCTGAAGAGATGTTGTTCTTCTGGAAGGTTCTCTCCACAGAGAAATGCTGGAGCTCTGTCAGAGTGACCATCGGGTTCTTGGTCACCTCCCTGTCTAAAGCCCTTCTCTCCAGATTGTTCAGTTTGGCAGGGTGGCCCACTCTAGGAAGAGTCCTGGTGGTTCCAAACTTCTTCCATTTATGGATGATGGAGGCCACTGTCCTCATTGGGACCTTCAATGCTGCAGACATTTTTCTGTACCCTTCCCCAGATCTGTGCCTCGATACAATCCTGTCTCGAAGGTCTACAGATAATTCCTTTGACTTGAATTTACCACAGGTAGACTCCAATACATTTGTAAAAACTTCCCAAGGATGATCAGTGGAAACAGGTTGTACCTGAGCTCAATTTTGAGTGTCATAGCAAGGCTGTGAATACTTATGTACATGTGATTTTTTTCATTTTTTATTTTGAATACATTTACAAAGATTTCAAACAAACTTCTTTCATGTTGCGATTGTGGGGTATTGTTTGTAGAATTTTGAGAAAAATAATGAATTTAACCAATTTTGGAATAACAAACAAAGAGTGTTGCGCTAAAAGTGGTTACGTGAATAAAAGTGAACTGCCAATAGCAAAAAGATCAAATTAATATATAACATGTGATAATTAAATGTAGTACTGTGAAACACTAATAAGGTGAAATCAAGTCCAAAAATAATCAGAATAAGGTAATCATAATCACTGTGACATTTTAAACATACGTCCTATTAATTTGCACAGTACAATAGGTGAGGTTGGACTATCACGACACCAATGGTAGTTATACAATGCACCAACAGAATTAAAAATACATCACAATTTTATTCATGATTCAAGCATTTAACATGAGACAAATACATTTTTAACATAGATCATAAAAACAAAACACTTAAAGTGTTTTGTTTGTATAATCTATGTCTGTTAAAATGTATTTTTCTCATGTTAAATGCTTGAATCGTGAATAAAATTGTGATGCATTTTTAATTCTGTTGGTGCATTGTATAACTACCATTGGTGTCGTGATAGTCCAACCTCACCTATTGATCCTTTGGGGATTGGTTGGGGACCTCTCACCCTGACTCACACATAATCCTCAAGACCCAGTAACTCAGTAGATGCTCAGTTGGAAAGGTCTCCAAGTCTGCTCTTGCCCCTAGATATTCCTGCACCATATAATGCAGATGCTGATGATGGTTGCTTGAACCTATCAGTCCTGGGCGCTGAGGACTGAAAAATTGTTTAAAGGAATCAGTCAGCTGGCCACCTCCTCCAACGCTCTTCCTCTGACCGAAGGAAGCCTCAGAAATACTTTGTCCACCAGCAGGAAATGGTAACCTCCCAGGGTTTGGAAAGGCGTTGCACAAACTTTTCTTCAAGCTATCCTGAAGATGTTTCATTCTCTGCTCCCTCTACAAAGGCATGATGAGCTCTGCAACTTTACCCTTGTAATGTGGATCAAGAAGGGTTGCCAGCCAGTAATGATCCCTCTCCTTGATACCACAAACCCTGGGATCTTTTCGCAGGCTTGGCAGAATCAGGGAGGCCCTGCAGTGTGAGTTTGAGCAGACATGAGAGTCCTCTGGGTCACCGAGGATGACATTGTCAGGAACTAACTCCTCCCAGCCACGTACAACTCCTTGGGTTTCTGGGGACTAAAAACCATCCCTTGAAGACTGCTGTGTGTTATCCTCTACATTGATGCTGACACAATCCTCCTCCTCCTCTTCTTCCTGTGTTTTTGGTGGCCCTGCAGGAATGCTATCTGCATAAAGGGTGCCTTGAGAGGAAAGGAGGTCCTCCTTTTCCTCCCTCTGTTCTGCCTCAAGTGCCCTGTCCATGATTCCACAAAGAGTGTGCTCCAGCAGGAAGAATAGAGGGACAGTGTCACTGATGCTTGCATTGTGGCATTGTATAACTCGCAGAAATGGCCACAGACTTTTCTAGCCTGCCTTAGAATATCTAGTAAGCCTGGGCAGCTGGTCAAGAAATGCTGCACCACCAAATTCAGGACGTGTGTCAAGCATGGAACATGTGTGAAGTGTCCCTGTCGGAGAACAGAGAGAAGGTTGGTGCCACTGTCACATACAACCATTCATGACTACCATGGCATCAACCACCTCTGAGCCTGCCCCCGCAGAACTGAAATAATCTCTACCCCTGTGTGGCTCCTGTCCCTTAGGGAGACCAACTCAAGCACCGCATGACATCTTTTAGCCTGACTGCTTGCGTAGCCCCAAAACAGGGGTAGGTAACCTTTTAGAGGTGGAGATCTACCCGGACAACATGGAAGATATCAAAGATCACCAGGTGCCGCGCCATTAAAAAAAAAAAAATTAACTAGCAAGCCCCCAATTAAAAGTAGGGACAGCATAAAGACACTTAGAAAAATCTTATAAATCTAATGCCACTGTAGAAATTTAAACTTATCCTACCTTATTTAGCTTCAGTGAGAAATTCTGCATTCACTATTTTTTTTTCATGTCTGGCGAGTAGTCGGTCACCCCCACAAGACTAATGCTGAAGTTCATCATAAAAACAGAACAGCTGGTACTGCAGGATAATTTATTTAACTAGTTTCAGGCCTCAGTACTATGTAGAGCAGTGTACAGGGGTCAGTAGTATGTAGGGCAGTGTACAGAGGTCAGTAGGATGTAGGGCAGTGTACAGAGGTCAGTAGGATTTAGGGCAGTGTACTGTGGTCAGTAGGATATAGGGCAGTGTACAGAGGTCAGTAAGATTTAGGGCAGTGTGCAGAGGTCAGTAGTATGTAAGGCAGTGTACAGAGGTCAATAGGATGAAGAGCAGTGTGCAGAGGTCAGTAGTATGTAGGGCTGTGTACAGAGGTCAGTAGTATGTAGGGCTGTGTACAGAGGTCAGTAGTATGTAGGGCAGTGTACAGAGGTCAGTAGTATGTAGAGCTGTGTACAGAGGTCAGTAGTATGTATGGCAGTGTACAGAGGTCAGTAGTATGTAGGGCAGTATACAGGGATTAGTAAGATGTATGGCAGTGTACAGAGGTCAGTAGTATGTAGGGCTGTGTATAAAGGTCAGTAGGATGTAGGGCAGTGTACAGAGGTCAGTAGTATGTAGGGCCGTATACAGAGATCAGTAGGATGTAGGGCAGTGTACAGAGGTAAGTAGGATGTAGGGCAGTGTATAGACATCAGCAGTATGAAGAGCAGTGAATAGGGATCAGTATAGCAGAGGACAGGGGGTTAGGAGGGTATGGTACTGGGGGATCAGGAGGGCATGGTATTGAGTGATCAGGAGGGCACAGTGCAGGGAGGTCAGGAGGGTACAGTACTAAGGGGCCAGGAGGGCATGGTATTGGGGGGTCAGGAAGGCATGGTTCAGAGAGGTCAGGAGGGTATATTAATAAGGGGCCAGGAGGGTATGGTATCTGGGTTCAGGAGGGCATGGTACAGGGAGATCAGGAGGGTACAGTACTAAGGGGCCAGGAGGACATGGTGTTGGGAGATCAGGAGGGCACAATACAGGGAGGTCAGGAGGCTACAGTACTATGGGGCCAGGAGGGTATGGTATTGGGGGGGTCAGGAGGACAGTGCAGGGTGTTAGGAGAGCACAGTACTGGGGGCTCAGAAGGGCAGAGTGCAGGGGGGTCAGGAGGACATGATACAGGGAGGTCAGGAGGATACAGTACTAAGGGGCCAGAGGGCACTGTGCAGGAAGGTCAGGAGGGTACGGTACTAAGGGGGCAGGAGGGTATGGTATTGGGAGGGTCAGGAGGATATGGTATTGGTGGGGTCAGGAGGATATGGTATTGTGCTGCTAGAAGGGCAGGGTACTGGGGGGTCAGGAGAGCATGGTGCAGGCAGGTTAGGAGGGTATAGTATTGGGGGTGAGGAAGGCACAACAGTTCTTTACTTATGCAGAGTGGCACAGGGAATCTATCATGGCAGAGCAGAATGACCTGATCTCCACCAGCCCTCCTCTCACATATTACTTTCCAGTTCCTTGGATGGATAGGAGGGGGAGGACCGATGTGGAGGCGCGCACTGCAGCAAGTGCGAGAGCTCGGGCATATTTGGTCACAAGGCCAAACACTCACGAGCTATCTCCAAGGCTTTCCCCGCCCTCTCAAAGGGACTAAATGTCAGCGCAGTAGTGTATCACAGATGGAGGTATATGTCTTTCCCTAAGGGCAAGCCATATGAAGAGCGATCATGGAATAAAAATATATATATATATATATATATAAAATATAATAATAATAAATAATCATATGTTCAAATGGGTACCCTGTACTGTGTTTTGCAATAAACTCTATTATGGTTTACTCTTAGAGGTGCGCGTTTCTCTCTTTTATAACATTTCCCCGCCCTCTGCAGTCTGGGATTGGATGAGCGTGCGCCTGCACGTTCATAAGCTGTGGAGGAACACAGTGTCGGCAACCTGGGGAATCACTTTGTGATCCACCTGTCACTGGCTCAAGGTCCACCTGTGGACCGCGATCGATGGGTTGCCGACCTAGGCCTTAGAAGGCTTTGTGAGCACTGCTAGTTCAGAGGACAATGATGCAGAAGAGGCCACAGAGGAAGAAGAAGAGGAGGGGGTGGAGGAAGCAAATGTCACAGAAACACCACCATTTTTTTTGGAGGTGTGGTGGCAGAACTAGCTCCAACACTGAACCCTGTCCTGCATCCTTCCCAGCTGCCAGCAGAGTTCCCCAGTGCGCCGTGAAGGAAAGGTAAGGTCCCTGATCATGTCTGCTGGACCATGAGTCAGCGGTAATATGAACTTTGTTGCTGACCGCCCTGTCTAAGGAGGCCTTACGTGAAAAGAAATGTCTTTTTGGAACCTGCCACTGTGGTACAGCACATTCCACAACTTCACGAAAGGGGGCAGAGTCTACCAGCTGAAAAGACAGCAGTTGGAGGGCTAGCAATTTGGCCAAGCTAGCATTTAAACGCTGAGAATGTGGATGGCTGGGTCAGTATTTTTTTTACAGTTCAGCAACTGGGGTAGGGAAATGTGCCTACTGACATCAACTGGTGGTGTACTGCTAGCAGATTGGCTGTAAGTACTTGTGGCACCCATTGCTAGAACTTCATTCCTCCCAGTGCAGGCTTTTGAGAGGAATGGAGGTACAGTAGGGGTTGAGGTCACTGATGAAGAACAAGAAGTCCGCTTTATTTTATGATGTGGGTCTTTGAGGTGCTGTTGCCAATGGACTGCATGGCAGGTTGTCATATGTCTTGTCAAACATGTAGTGCCCATGCGGCTACTGTTATGGCCGCACTTGATTCGCTTCAGACATAGATTGCAAACAGCAACGGTGCGATCTACTGCACCAGTGTTGAAAAAAGCCCACACCATTGAAGTTTTGGAAGGCAGCGGGGAGTCAGCAGCGCCCTGCACCTGTGGAGCTCTGTGTTGTGATGCAATAGGGTGGCTGCCCTTAAGCTGGCCCCTGGAGGACATCCTGCCTCATTGGAGTTGTGCCTCCTCCTCCTTACTTTCCTCCTCTCTTCTGTCAGGCACCCAAGTACAGTCAGTGTCCTCATCATCCCTTCCCTCCTTGTCACTGGAGCAAACTTGGCGGTATGCTGCAGCTGGGGGAACATGACTGCTAGTTTCTTTTCCTTCTGTGGCACCCCCTCTCTCTAGGCTCACGTTACTCCCTTCCTCCACCGGGGAAACAACAACGGAGCCTTCAAATTGCTGCGCATTATCCATCAGCATGTAACCGACACTATGGTCGAATAATTCTGGTGACTCCGTGCATGATGGTGGGGCTACGGAAGAAGTAACTGTGGACAAGGAGCGTGTAGAATAGGCCGCTTTGGCAGCTGCATTGTTAAACAAACTAGAATGAGCCTGGGTAACAGAGGATGTTAGTTATCTACGCCACCAACTCTTCTGCATGTTGTGGCGCAATAACATGGCCAACAGCAGAAAAAAAGGACAAGCGTGACCTGCCTGCCGAGGATGCATCATGTCTGCCACCACCACTTTTCACTGTAGACACAGAGGCTGCCTGCCCTCTTTTAATGGCCTGGGAGTGTTTGCCTCTCCTTGGTGGCCTTCCAGACATGATGGGGATTTTTTTCAACAAGGCACTAAACTGTATTATATACTGTACACCATCGAATGGACTGTATATATAGTCTTCACTGAATGCAGCGTATTTTATATATATATATACTATATACTGTATATATACATTCTTATACTGCCTGAACAGACTCCATATACTATACACTGAATGAGCTGTATATATAGTCTACACCAAATGCAGCATATTTTATATATATATATATATATATATATATATACAGTACATATATATTCTTACACTGCCTGAACGGACTCTATATACTATACACTGAATGAGCTGTATATATAGTCTACACTAAATACAATGTATTATATATATACTATATACGGTACATATATATTCTTTAACTGCCTGAACTGACTCTATATATTTATACACTGAATGAGCTGTATATATAGTCTACACTAAATGCAGCATAATATATATATATATATATATATATATATATATATATATATATATATACTATATATGGTACATATATATTCTTACACTGCCTGCACTGATTGTAGATAGACTACACTTGATCTCTATACTACACTGCCTGCACTGACTGTATATACTCTGCACTAGATCTATATACTTCACTGCCTATGCTGCCTGTATATACTCTCTAAATTGTATCTATATACTACACTGCCTACACAGACACCCCTAATTAAACTAGCTATCTAAACTAGATCAACATCAGTTTCCAGTCTCCATGTACACACACTACACAAGTTCACGTTCAAGCAGCTTTATATAGTATGGGGCATGGATGGAGACCCCGAGCCATGATTGGCCAAAGGCACCCTGCCTTTTAGCCAATCATGGCCCTCACAGCAGAGCACGCTGTAATTGGCCAAAGCATGCAGGTCATGTGCATGCTTTGGCCAGTCAGTGGGCGGCATTTTCTGTGCTCTAGCAATGCATTATGGGGCGCTCCAATTTGGCGCGAACGCCCCATAATGGTCTAAATTCGGCAAATTCGACTCGAACCAAGAGCTCATCCCTAGCTGGCAATAGTCACTTATTCCTGTAAGGCAAGGTCAGATGAGAGGAATAGAAGCACTAAGAGAGACAATGTCCAGCTTTGTCTCTGTCACCTCTGACAAAGATTCATCTGTTTTTTTATAATAAACTCACCAATAGCTACAACATAATTTTTTTAGATACAATCACACACCGCAGGCAACAAGGCCACAGGAAACATAGATACCAACAGATGCCCACAGAGTACCCAGGATAACGTGACAACAGAGAAAAAGCATTTGATACACATAATTAATAATACATTTTCATTTTCTGATAGGTACCAAAGTAGAGTCAACCTAAGACCCAAGGAACACAACAGACATGTTCACAACGAGGATATTCACTTTTCATGCTTGATAATGGATTAAACAGAGTCTCCATGGAAAACCAACACCTGGTATAAAATCACTGTTGCCATTACAAGTGTTTGCCCAAGCTTTGAAGTACACAAGCCATATCAAGACATACGATTAGGTTTGAGAGGAAAGACTGCGGTGGAAAATAAGAGTGGGTTATAATATTCTTAGTAAGTTGGAAATATGTTATGAAACATAATTTAATTGTATAGGAAAGCTAGTGGTGGTTGTCCAAAAAATAAAATTGGATACCATGAATATGAGGAGCTGCTATGACCATAAATTGATCTAAACTCCATTTTTGGCATCCAGGCAGGTTTTGTTTCATCTAAGTCAAAAAAGGAAGACAGAAGCAAATGTCTATTTGTATCTTTAGAGCAGTATTAAACCCAAAAGCAAACATTTATTATATTGCAACTTACCAATTCTTAGATATGGTGGCTGTATCCGGTTTCTTTTTTAGGCTGTCTTTCCTTTATTTTCATCTGGTAATCCAGCCAGTAAGTCTGCTGTCCTGCAGATGTAGCTGTTAGAAGGTTGAAGCAAAGCATTTACCACTGACAGGGGTGCTTAAAATGGTTTGTTTTTATTTATTCATGTAAAACCTTTATCCCACAAGCGTCCTGTCGTCTGAATGACCGACCTAATGGTCTACTTTTATTTCCTTTCTGTCGGATTTTTTCTTTGGCCTATGTCGGTGGTATAGATTCTTAACCATTCAACGTTATATTATTTACAAACGAAAACCCAAATTATGACGAGATTTCTATGTTTATCTGTAAACGAAGACAGAAGGAAAAAACTGAATCTACTTTGTTTTGGACGGACCTACGGTTTTTACCTCAAATCTAGTTAAATACCAGTATCGTCGAGGAGTATAAGTACCATAGGTTAAAATAAAAAACCTGTTGGTGGTGATCGAAAGGATATGTTAAT
>BLSH010552567.1:97044-131035 GCA_018402905.1 Glandirana rugosa | reverse complement strand
CACATGAAAGCCTGCATGAAGTTTGCTAAAAAACACCTGAAGGACTCCAAGATGGTGAGAAATAAGATTCTCTGGTCTGATGAGACCAAGATAGAACTTTTTGGCCTTAATTCTAAGCGGTATGTGTGGAGAAAACCAGGCACTGCTCATCACCTGTCCAATACAGTCCCAACAGTGAAGCATGGTGATGGCAGCATCATGCTGTGGGGGTGTTTTTCAGCTGCAGGGACAGAAAGACTAGTTGCAATCAAGGGAAAGATGAATGTGGCCAAGTACAGGGATATCCTGGACGAAAACCTTCTCCAGAGTGCTCAGGACCTCAGACTGGGCCGAAGGTTTACCTTCCAACAAGACAATGACCCTAAGCACACAGCTAAAATAACGAAGGAGTGGCTTCACAACAACTCTGTGACTGTTCTTGAATGGCCCAACCAGAGCCCTTACTTAAACCCAATTGAGCATCTCCGGAGAAATCTAAAAATGGCTGTCCACCAACGTTTACCATCCAACCTGACAGGACTGAAGAGGAATCTGCAAGGAGGAATGGCAGAGGATCCCCAAATCCAGGTGTAAAAAACTTGTTGCATCTTTCCCAAAAAGACTCATGGCTGTATTAGATCAAAAGGGTGCTTCTACTAAATACTGAACAAAGGGTCTGAATACTTAGGACCATGTGATATTTCAGTTTTTCTTTTTTAATAAATCTGCAAAAATGTCAACAATTCTGTGCTTTTCTGTCAATATGGGGTGCTGTGCGTACAATAATGAGGGAAAAAAATGAACTTAAATGATTTTAGCAAATGGCTGCAATATAACAAAGAGTGAATCTGAATACATTCCGTACCCACTGTATATATATATATATATATATACATATATATATATATATATAAATATATATATATACACATACATATTTATATATATATGAAATAAATGAATGTAAATGAAGGAATAAACACACTACAGGGGGTCTAAAAAAATCGATATCTGTATGAAAAAGATAGGTGATCAAAAAATGAGAACTATAAATGAGAAGAAACAGGAAGAAAGTCGAATTATAGTTAAAGAATGGTCAACACCTCAATAGCTACATTAAGGCCACCCGGTGAGAGCATGTCTAGGTTATTGATCCAGAACGTTTCCCTAGCACACAATTTTTTGAAACATTCTCAGCAGAGAGATGTGAAGGTATCTGCTCTATAACCCAGACCTGCAATCTCGCGGTGGATTTTTTTGTGGACCTCCGCAAAGTGTAGTGGGACACCGTGTGGATCTTTTCCCTCTTTAATGTAGCTACGATGCTGCCCGAACCTCTGTCTAAGTGTCTGGATAGTGCGTTCTACATATAGCAGACCACAGGGGCAGATAAGGCCATAAACAACAAAGTCAGAAGAACAGTTGTAGAATTTGTCTAATTTGTATGTTTTTCCCTTACCCGGCCCAACCCAAAGGGCCTATCTTGAAAGTTTTTATAGAGTGGTCTATGCTGATTTTTTAAAACTATGCTAGTCTCCCCTGCCCAAGGCCAATAATCTTTCTCCATTAGAGTCTCAGGCTCTTGACTCGCTGATGAAGAGCAAGGACATCATCAAGTCAGCTGACAAAAGAGGTGACATAGTCCTCCAGGATAGGGTTGACTACATTGCTGAGGCCTCTAGACTTCTTTCTGACACTATCACTTATAATAAACTAAAAACAGACCCCACTTTAGAGTTTTCCAAAGAGGTTGATGCTCTAGTTTCTACAGCACTTACTGAAGGCATCATTAC
This sequence comes from Glandirana rugosa, assembly GCA_018402905.1. Classification (NCBI taxonomy): domain Eukaryota; kingdom Metazoa; phylum Chordata; class Amphibia; order Anura; family Ranidae; genus Glandirana; species Glandirana rugosa. The sequence goes on along the minus strand of BLSH010552567.1, from coordinate 129,263 downwards.
CAAAACTGAGGCTTCTTTCATACGAAAGAACTTCTATTAAGTGTCATACTTTTATCACCTACCAAAGGTGCACACAAGCTTGGGGACACCTCCATTCAGACCCATAGTGGCAGCTATGGAGAATGTAACTACTGGTTTCAGCCTGTATATTGACTAGTTTCTGCAGTCTTTGGTGCACCAACTACAATCGTATATTAGGGATGGCACCCACCTTTTAGAACTCCTATCTCCCTATAGCTGGGCCTTGAATTATGTATGGTTGTCCTTCACATTCATTTTCTTTATACGTCAATCCCGCATAGTTTTGGCATGATGGTGTTGGAATATTTTCTGGCACATGATCCCCTAATTAACCCTCGGCAGGCAGCCTTCAAACAACTATTTCAGTTTTGATGAGGAGTTTAACCTTCAACAACAAGGTACAACAATGGGAGCCAACTTTGCTCCGTCCTTTGCCAACTTGGCTATGGGGTATTAGGAGGTCCATTACATTTGGCAGCAGAATCCATTTTCATCTTGTGTCGTCTTTTTTTGGACGATATATTGATGACATCATTGTCATCTGGTATGGGCCTCCTGAATCCGTGCGTGGTTTTGTCCAGTACTGTAATGACAACTTGTATGGTTTGTCGTTTACGTATGTGATGGATACCCAGAAGTTGGCTTTTTTAGACCTGAAGCTAGGCCATGAGAGTGAGACCATCTTCGCTAGAAACTATACTAAACCCACAGCTGGGAATTCCTTTCTCCACCATCAAAGCTGCCATTACCCTAAATGGATAAATAACATTCCCAAAGGGCAGTTCTGTCGCCTTAGAGAGAACTGCACTAGAGAATCAGATTATGTCGAACAGGCTATGACCCTCAAACAAAAGACAAAGAGTATCCAAAGACTCTAATAGACCAAGCCTTTGAGTACTATTGTAAAGGGAATCCCCCAAATCAGCGAAGGAAGTGGGAGACCACTCCCTCAGGTTTACTACGTTAGAAAGATGAAATGTATCTTGTCCAGTCATTGGAGCATCAGCAAGACCCGCACCTCAATACCATTTTACCTGAGCGCCCACGAGTGACCTACCGAAGGGCCCCCAAATTAAAGAACAAGATCGCCCTTAGCAAACTTAAAACCACCAAAGCTGTTTCCTCTATGCCTGTACTAATACCGCTGGTTGGCATGTATTGGTGGGGTAAGGCCCTATGCAAGACGTGTAAATTTGTTCAACATGGCAAAAAATCTTTTTGCTGTAAGGGAAAAACATACAAATTAGACAAATTCAACTGTTCTTCTGACTTTGTTGTTTATGGCCTTATCTGCCCCTGTGGTCTGCTATATGTAGAACGCACTAACTGGACACTTAGACAGAGGTTCGGACACCATCGTATGTACTTTGAAGAGGGAAAAGATCCACATGGTGTCCCATGACACTTTACAGAGGTCCACAAAAAATCCACCGCGGAATTGCAGGTCTGGGTTATAGAGCAGATACCTTCACATCTCTCTGCTGAGAATGTTTCAAAAAATTGTGTGCTAGGGAAACATTCTGGATCTATAACCTAGACGTGCTCTCACCGGGTGGCCTTAATGTAGCTATTGAGGTGTCGACCATTCTTTAACTATAATTCGACTTTCTTCCTGTTTCTTCTCATTTATAGTTCTCATTTTTTGATCACCTATCTTTTTCATACAGATATCTATTTTTTTTAGATTCCCTGTAGTGTGTTTATTTATTCATTCATTTACATTCACTTATTTATTTTATATATATGTATGTGTGCGTCAGTGGCGGCTTGTGAAGTTTTTGGATGGGGGGGTGCCAGGCCCCGCCCTTCCTTTTGACCCCTCCTACTTCTAATTAGCCCCACCCCTTATAGAATCCACCCACTCTGTCCCCTGTATTCCACATATTGTGTCAGGAGTATACAGCTCAGCATCACAGGACACAGTATACAGCTCAGTATCACAGGACACAGTATACAGCTCAGCATCACAGGATACAGTATACTGCTCAGCATCACAGGGCACAGTATACAGCTCAGCATCACAGGGCACAGTATACAGTGAAACAGGTGGGGGCAATTATGCAGCCGGTGACACAGGTGTGGCCAGTTATGCAGCCAGTGACACAGGTGGGGCAGTTTGCAGCCAGTGACACAGGTGGGGGCAGTTTGCAGCCAGTGACACAGGTGGGGGCAGTTTGCCGCCAGTGACACAGGTGGGGGCAGTTTGCAGCCAGTGACACAGGTGGTGGCAGTTTGCAGGCAGTGACACAGGTGGGGGCAGTTTGCAGCCAGTGACACAGGTGGGGGCAGTTATGTAGCCAGTGACACAGGTGGGGGCAATTATGCAGCCAGTGACACAGGTGGGGGCAGTTTGCAGCCAGTGACACAGGTGAGGGCAGTTTGCAGGCAGTGACACAGGTGGGGGCAGTTTGCAGCCAGTAACACAGGTGGGGGCAGTTATGTAGCCAGTGACACAGGTGGGGCATTTATGTAGCCAGTGACGCAAGTGGGTGCAGTTATGCAGCCAGTGACACAGGTGGGGCAGTTATGTAGCCAGTGAGACAGGTGGGGCAGTTATGTAGGTGTCACGGTAGAAGTCCTCGGACAAAACGCGTCTGACACGGTGCACGGCAATCCAGCAAGGGGAGCAATCATACCCAGACGTTCGCTGCTGGTCGGCTGAGCGCTTGGAGTGTGGATCTCAAGTATTTTACAGCGGGGAGTGTTATCACAAGCTCAGATTCACTACCCATTGGCTGCTGTATGAGCTATCTGCCAGCGTGAAAAGCGCTGTTTGTGAGTACCAGTATGTGTGTTTTTTAAGTAATAAAATTGCATTTAAACGATAACACACTATCTAGTTTGTATCTCTTTTCCCCACATATGATGTGAGTCTGATTGGGAGAGGAAAGATAAGGACAAGACTCAGGAACAACCATAAGAAATTGGAGGAGAAAGATTGGTGCATCTGTGGATAAATAAAACAGCCCATTGTGCCGAGCATGAGAATGCAAGGCAACACCCTCCGGTAAGTGTGATTCCTAATGAGTGACGAAGAGTCAAGAGTGAACACTATAGTGGAGACACTGAATGAAGAAATATATAGTGAAACTTATTGGACTTATTTAGCAGTTCATCATTATATGACCAGCGTGAATTCATGTCATTGCATTATTGGTCATTTTTTTATTAATTGTCAGCGCTGCTATAGTTTGGATACATTTATTCATAAGTTGAGAATTATATGGTTTAAAGTTAATAGCGGCTGCTATTTTTGATATTGATTCATATATACCTCGAATTACCATTGGGCGCGGTGGGTAGATCCTATCAGTGGGAGTGTTTCATTTATTTTTGGGATTTGGTATATTGTGGGGCAGTTATGTAGCCAGTGACACAGGTGGGGGCAGTTATGCAGCCAGTGACACAGGTGGGGGCAGTTTGCAGCCAGTGACACAGGTGGGGGCAGTTTGCAGCCAGTGACACAGGAGGGGCAGTTTGCAGCCAGTGACACAGGTGGGGCAGTTTGCAGTCAGTGACACAGGTGGGGCAGTTTGCAGCCAGTGACACAGGAGGGGCAGTTTGCAGCCAGTGACACAGGTGGGGCAGTTTGCAGCCAGTGACACAGGTGGTGCAGTTTGCAGCCAGTGACACAGGTGGGGCAGTTTGCAGCCAGTGACACAGGTGGGGCAGTTTGCAGCCAGTGACACAGGTAGGGCAGTTTGCAGCCAGTGGCACAGGTAGGGCAGTTTGCAGCCAGTGACACAGGTGGGGCAGTTTGCAGCCAGTGACACAGGTGGGGCAGTTTGCAGCCAGTGACACAGGTGGGGTACATTGCAGAGTCATCCCCCCCACCCGCACTTACCCCATCCAGCAGGCAGGAGTGTTGCAGAGATTCGGCATGCGAGAGCGCGCTGGGTCTCCAGAGTTCGACACACGGAGAGCGGCTGTCCCCCCCTCGTCGGTCCCCGGGCGGTCATGGTCTCTGTGGGAGCGGAAGTCACCTCTGCTGCCACAGTGACCCGCCCAGCCAATCAAGCTATGAGTGTGCGCCTGCTCAGCGCACACTCATAGCTTTTAATGGCCAACCAATAGGCTCACTACTTGGCTGTCATGTGACAGCCAAGGAGCCGAAAAAAAAAAAAAGAGAAAGTCAATGTACCGGCGCCACCTGCAGTTACATATGATATACATTAATTTATAATTATCTATTAGCACTATTTATCGGTGTATCGTCAGTGCTGTGTCCTTTAACCACTTCAGCCCCGGAAGGATTTGCCCCCTTCCTGACCAGAGCCCTTTTTGCGATTCGGCGCTGCGTTGCTTTAACTGACAATTGCGCGGTCGTGCGACGTTGTACCCAAACGAAATTTGCGTCCTTTTTTTCCCACAAATAGAGCTTTCTTTTGGTGGTATTTGATCACCACTGCGTCATTTCTGATCGCCGCTATAAACAAAAGAAGAGCGACAATTTTGCAAAAAAACCCACATTTCTTACTTTTTGCTAAAATCCAAATCCAAAAAAAAATATAAAAAAACATTTTTTTCTATCGGTTTTGTTCGATTTATATTCTTCCTCATATTTTTGGTAAAAAAAAATCGCAATCGGCGTTTACTGATTGGTTTGCGCAAAAGTTGCCGCGTTTACGGATGATGAGAATTAATTTCTGGGGTTTTTATTTTATTTTATTTTTTTACTAGTAATGGCGGCGTTGTACCCAAACAAAATTTGCGTCCTTTTTTCCCCACAAATAGAGCTTTCTTTTGGTGGTATTTGATCACCGCTGTGTCATTTCTGATCCCCGCTATAAACAAAAGAAGAGTGAGAATTTTGCAAAAAAACCCAAATTTCTTACTTTTTGCTAAAATACAAATTAAAAAAAATATATATAGAAAAAAAATGTATTGATTGGTTTGCGCAAAAGTGGCCGCGTTTACGGATGATGAGAATTCATTTCTGGGGTTTTTATTAATTTTTTTATTTTTTATTAGTAATGGCGACGATCTGCGATTTTTAGCGGTACTGCGGTATTGCAACGGGCATGTCAGAACATTTTGACACTTTTTTGGGACCATTGGCATTTATACAGCGATCAGTGCTATAAAAATGCACTGATTACTGTGTAAATGCCATTGGCAGTGAAGAGGTTAACCTGCAGGGGGCACTCTAAGGGTTAACTGTGTTCCCTGGGCTTGTTCTAACTGTGTGGGGACTGCCCTAGCTGGGGAAAGGGGATGATCACAGCTTTCACTTACAGGAAGGCTGTGATCATCGTCCTTCCCCCTTCAACAGAACGGAGGTCTGTGTTTACATACACTGACCCCCGTTCTTTCCGTGCGGGGGAGCCATCGCGGGAAGCGGGCGGCGATCGAGTCCGCCCTACCCGCTCCCTGGCTCCCCCGAACACAGTGAGTGCGCAAGCGCGCCTCCGGCGGCGCGCGCTCACAATGCTAGTTATCGCGGCCGCCGTCCTGTGACGGCGGTTCGCGATAACGAACCACCTTGTCTCCGTCACGCTGCGGCGGGCGGTCGGCAAGTGGTTAATGATATTGTCATATACACACTATATAGGCTATATCCCTTTGCCTTCCTCATCCTTTTCTCCCCTCCCTTCCTCTTCCGGCCCCTCTGTTGTTTAGTTACGTTCTTGAAACCCTACCCCTTTTTCCATTGGTTCCCACCCTGCCCCTTACTTTGCACATAAAACAAACCCCTTTGGTCCTGACCTATAGCTTGATAAAGGACCGCGTTTGCCACACCAATTGCAGCACGCCAGCTCAGATAATGTGTCGCTGTCCAGTGACGTCATCATTCCGGGACTCTAGGTTCCACGGAACCAAGCCTCGTTTCCAGATTCCACTGTCTCCGGCCGGTTACCAGCTCACAGGGATGATTGCTACAGTTCATGATGGTGCTATGAATCCTGGCTTATGGATGTCTCACTGATGTTACTCCTTTCGGGACCTGCTCATGTGCCTTTTATCTTCTGTCTCATGTGAGTTGCCAATTGTTGGTTTTATTAAACTATTTTAAAGTCTGCACTTAGAGGTGCCTCTTTTGTTCTATTTTTTTTAACTCTTTATAGTCAGTACTCATAACAAAGTGCCCGAAACACCACTTTCCATTGATTAAAGTGCATCCACGTACACATTTACATATCTTTATTACATTTGATTAATAAGCACCCCCGCTCAGGGGCGTAACGATAGGGGTTGCAGGGGTTGCAATTGCAACCGGGCCCCATGGTCCAGGGGGCCCATGTGCCTCCCTTGTACACCTGAATAGGAGGGATGGCGGGGGCGGCATTTAGAGGACCCAATCTCCTCCATTTTCCTCTATCCAGTTTACTTGTCTTCTGCTGTTCCCAGGGCCCCTGTGTGCTTGTGAAAGGGCTCCACTGCAGTACAGTAATAAAGGGACCCACAATAGGAGTAAAGGACCCCAGCATCAGTGGAAAGAGGGAAGGGCCCTGGCCAGGGGTCAGGGGGCCCTTCATAATTTCTTGCACCGGGGCCCTGAAGGTTCTAGTTATGCCTCTGCCCCCGCTCATCATTTCAGGGAGGAAAACAAGGAGCGGCAGATGTTCCCATGGCACTGTAAGGGGTCCAGAATTGTATGTGTCCATAGGCAAAGGTGTACATGGTCAGTCCTCAGGCAGGGCATCTTTTCCTCTGTTTAGTGATGTTTCCCGTGTTATCCAGCCACAGCATGCAGAGGAGGTGGTGGTCTGGCTTACTAAACCGTCCTCATCCTAGTCATCCTCCGTAACCCAAGCAGAGACTAGTATGCAGTCCCCTGCAGCTGCCAGAGTGGCTAAACCTGCCTCTTTGTCCACAGCTATTCCTGCCATAGCCCCAGCATTAGGCATGGAGGAATCAGCAGAGTTATTTGAACACAGCATCAGCCACTTGCTCCTTGACGATGCACAGCCATTACTCAATTCAGATGTTGGTTCTGAGGTTGAGGAAGGCAGGAACATGAGCCTACAGAGAGGGGAGAACACTGGTACACAAATTGGCATTCGTGTTCCCCCAGCCACAGTGTATTGCCAAGTTGTCTCCAATGGTAATGAGGATGGAGGAGATGATGATGAGGTCACTGATGCAACTTGGGTGCCACATAGAGAAGAGGAGGACAGTGAGGATGAGGCACAATCCCAATAAGGCAGCCATCATGGAAGACCAGAGAGCAGCCAACCTATTCCATCACATTGTAGAGCTGTTATCTCCTGCCCCACTTCCCACAGCTCAGCTGTCTGTGCCTTTTTTAGTACATGTGCAGCCGATCGCACTGTTACTATTTGCAAACTTTGTCTCAAGCACATCATGTGGCAAAAACACCAGCCATTTGGGTACCACATGCTTGACAAGGCATTTAACCTCCCACCACTCTGCCCGTTGGCAAGAGCACCTAAAAACCACACAAAAGGGGCACAGATCTGTCCCTTCTCCTCTTTACTTACCTCAGTCTGCCCCTGCTATGCCTCATGACCTCTCAACAGCCTACACTGACAGGGATGATGGTATAGCGCAGGGTGTCCCAGGTCCTTGCAGCACATCTGCTAGCAGCACACCACCAGTTGTAGACTATAGCCAGCAAATTTCTCTGCCCCATCTGCTGCAGCGAAAAAAAATACAGCCCTTGCCACCCACATGCCCAGCATCTAACTACAAGCTTTTCAAAGCTGATTCCTCTCTAACTTCTGCCTTTCTGTCTGGTGGATTCTGACCCCTTCTGTGAATTTGCAGAATGTGCTGTACCACAATGGCAGGTTCCCAGTTGCTATTTATTTTCATGTAAGGCCATTCCATCTCTCTACCACCACGTGGAAGGCAATTTTGTGGCATCGTTGGGCAAGACAGTCAGCTGCAAAGTCTAGGTTACTGCTGACACGTGGTCCAGCAAGCATGGGCAGGGACAATATCATTAATTTACAGCACACTGGGTAACTCTGCTTGCAACTTTAAAGGATACAGGACAGGGCACAGTGCTGCAGCTTGTTGTGCCCCCACGTCTCCATACAGCTTATGATGATGCAGGATTTGTCAGCTCTACCCCCTCCTCCTCCATGCCCTCCTCTGATGAATTGTCCTATGTACCTCAAGTACCCCCTAAGTGTTCAAAGGGCTGCTCAATGAGTCAGGCTAAAAGGTGCTATGCAGTGTTTCAGCTGGTGTGTCTAGGGGACAGGAACCACACTGGAACAGAAATTCTTGCAGCTCTGCATGGACAGGCCCAGAGCCAGCCAACTGGAGCCAGGAATGGTGGTGTGCAATAATTTCACAAACATCCTGTGTGCCCTTAGACAGGGAAAGTTGTCACATGTGCCATGCCTGGCACATGTCCTGAATTTGGTGGTGCAGCGTTTCCTAAATAGGTACCCTGGTTTGGAAGATCTGCTAAAGCACACCTGAAGAATCTATAGCCATTTCAGGCGGTCATACATAAAATTCAGCTTAAAAAACGGCCCGATTTGTGGCATGCCCACATGGTGGAACTCGACTTACTTGCAGCAGAGGGCCGTCAATGAGTACCTGTGTGAGTATGGCACAACGACAGGCTTGGCTTTTTTTCCCCACGCCAATGGCTGCCCATAAATGATGCATGCACTGTACCATCACCATTTGAGGAGGCCACAAGGAGGGTGAGCTATGACAATGCATGCATCAGTGACATAATCCCTGTTGTGTTCCTGCTGGAGCAAACTCTGTGTGGAATTATGGACAGGGCACTGGAGGCAGAGCAGCGGAAGGAAGAGGAGTACTTCCTTTCCTCTCAAGGCCCACTTGATGCAGACACCATTGTTCCTATGCCACAGAACACACAAGAGGAGAGAGTGGAATAGGAGGAGGATTCTGGCAGTTTCGGAGGCATTGAAGCAGAGGAAGACATACGTTAAACAGTAAGCAATGGTTTTCCATCCCCGGAACACTTGGGAGTAGTGCGTGGCTGGGAGGAGGCAGTTTCAGATACTGTAACCCTCGGTGATCCAGAGGAGTCTGCTTCTCATGCCCCCACAAATATGCGATGCATGGGCTCCCTCATGCTTCAAAGCCTGCGAAAGGACCCAAGAATACATGGCATAAGGAGAAGGATCACAATTGGTTAGGAACCCTCCTTGACCACCGTTATAAGGGTGAAGTCTTAGAACTCATCCCATCCCCACAGAGAGTGCAGAAGATGAAATCTCTTGAGGACACCTTAAAGAGGAGTTTATCAAATGCTTTTCCTGGCTCTGGTAGGTTACAGTGTCATGGAAAATGTAGTTTTGAGGCTTCTGTTGGTCAAGAGAGGAGCGGTGGAGAAGTCGGCCGCCTAAGTGATGCATTTCTCCATTTTTTTAGTCCTCGCCGCCCAGGGCTGTCAGCTTCCATATCCCATCGGCAGGGTCTGCTTCACCAGTGGATCTCTGTTTTCTAGGGGCGAAAACAGAGATGGAGAGCTTTCCAGTCGACAATCCACTGGGTTACTGGGTCATGAGAATAGACCACTGGCCAGAACTTATCTTGTTCATAGAACGTGTCTGTCCACAGACTCCGTGGACCGTTTGACTTTTATCAAAATGAATCAGTCCTGGATTACCAGCAGCTATGAAGCCCATGGTGCCAATGTCGCTGATTAAGTGTTTTTGGGATGTGGAATCTCTGCAGGACTTCTAGGCTGCCTAGTGTTGTGGGTGTTGATTTCATCTGGAAGAATATTTTTGGTGTAGATTTCATAGGAACAATTAACACCCAAAGACCAATTTTTCTGCACGTTTGACAGGTGCATATCATTGCAATTTTTCACAGCAAGGCCAACTCTTGCTTTCATCAAAAGTACCTCTTATAGGGTTACAGTGTGAAGGCGCCACCAACACCCATAAAAAACAATTTTTCCACACCTATTTGACAGGTGCATATCATTGCAATTTTTGACAGCAAGGCCAATTCTTGCTTTCATCAAGAGTACCTCTTACAGGGTTACAGTGTGAAGGTGCCACCAACACCCAAAGACCAATTTTTCTGCACCTGTTTGACAGGTGCATATCATTGCAATTTTTGACAGCAATGCCAATTCTTGCTTTAATCAAGAGTACCTCTTATAGGGTTACGGTGTGAAGGCGCCACCGACATCCAAACCAATTTTTCGCACCTGTTTGACAGGTGCATATCATTGCAATTTTTGACAGCAAGGCCAATTCTTGATTTCTTTAAGAGTACCTCTATAGGGTTACGGTGTGAAGGTGCCACCGACACCCAAAGACCAACTTTTCCACACCTGTTTGACAGGTGCATATCATTGAAATTTTTGACAGCAAGGCCAGTTCTTGCTTTCATCAAGAGTACCTCTATAGGGTTATGGTGTGAAGGAGCCACCTTCACCCAAAGCCAAATTTTTCCTCCCCGTTAATTATATCCAAAGTTTGCAGAAGAGACACCAGAATTTGTCAAAACAATCTCTAATCTTGTTCCCAGTGCACTACATTGGGGCCTCATCATACAGATTGGCTCCCCAAGCAAAAATAACGGAAGCTTGAGGGAAAATGTCATTTTTTGGGCTTTATAAGTGCAGTTATTGCTGCAGCAGATTCTATAAATGGTACAGATGTGCCATTTTCCAGGTAGACTAAGGGACCCCCCAGGCACTATATTGAAATTAATTTTTCATTTTTATGCTTTCACTTTAAGCATCAATAAATCACTTCTCATTTAAAAATTATGTTTATTACAAACTTTTTTTTCATTGATACATGTCCCACAGGGTAGTGCCTGGACCCCCATAACCATTGCATGCCTAATTACTTACATATAAGCCTTCAAATTGGGTACTTTTGATTTTTCAAATTCGGGTCACATAGACTTCAATGGGGTTCGTTATCCAGTTCTGAACTTTCCTGATGTTCGAAAGTTCTGGTACGAACCACACAGGGGGTCCTTCGGCCTATCCCTAATCATCACGATCAATCAGGATCTTGGTAGTGAAACCCCATCTGTAGATAATTGTGTAATATCTTTGTAATGGAGTTCAGATTTTTGCGTGCCAGGATAGTAAATAGAATAATTCTAGTACAAGGATCTGGTAGAGGTGAATAGCATTGAGCAAATTGCATCAATTTGTCTTTAACATGAAAAAAATGTATCTTTGCTAGTACATCTATTGGCAATTTTTCAGGGGTGTGTGCAGGCTTAGGAAGCCTGTGTGCTCTATCAATCACAATATCGTATGAAGTGACTGAGGGGAGCAGATCTGTAATCATGCATTCGATAAAGTGTTTCAGGTCTGTAGGTTTAATCATTTCAGGAATCCACAAAAATTTCACATTATTCCTATGTGACCTGTCTTCAAGATCAACTGCCTTAAGTTTGAGTTTTGTAATCCCTCTTCCAAATCAAGTTGTGCATCTACTAAGTCATTATGTACATCAGTAAATTCTTCCATATTCTGTTCAATATAATCTACTTTTTCTCCCGTGTCATTTAGATCTTTCCTTGTCTGATGCATAAAGTAGATCATGTCCTGTTGTAATGCCTCTTTCAGGGACACAAGCATTTCCTTTTATGTTGAATCAATCACTGGCTGTCCAGATGTAGGAAAGGCATCTAGTTTTTCACCATATGTATTATTCTCTATCCTAGGCACACAGTCAGTATTAAATTCACTTACGTGACCATCAGCATCCATTGGTCTTCTCCTCTCAGGGGCGGTGCTACCACTAGGCGAACTAAGTGGCCGCCTAGGGTGCACTGCCTCCTAGGGCGCCCGGCCATTGGTTTCCCTACTCTCCATCTCCCACCAGTCTCTGCGCTATGTAAGTTTTCAGTGCGGTTGCGGTGCTGTATAATGCAGGGGATGCCGTCCGGTGCCTTTGCAGCATGTAACTAACTCAGGCAGGTGCTCTGTCCGACCGTAGTGTCATTAGAGGCGCAGTGCAGCACTGGGGGACATATCCCGAGTCTCCCACCTGAACAGAAGCAAACATCTCCTGCCGCTGCATGCCTCTATGATTAGATCAGTGACCTATCTGTCTCTCTTGAGTCTCTCTGGTGATCATCCCAGTACTGCCAGCTCTGCCTCTGCCCATACATGATTCAGTGACTGTGAGTCCTATACTGAGTCATGTGCCCTCACCCCCTCATGTCACCGTCATTTGTAGAGGCCGACTCTCCCTCCCGGTGTTCTGCCGCCTGTCCTGTACGGTGCAGACCTGCTATAGCCCATCGAGTGGGGGCGCTCTGGGGTTGGTGCCTGATGAGTGGTGACAGCTGGAGGCACCAAGGCAGGGTTTGTGCCTGACAGAGTCATTGGATGCAGAGCAGAGCCCCAGTGAGTGAACTTGAAGAACACTGACATTGTATTACTGTACAGTGTGTATAGACTGATCTGTCATGATCATACCGAGCACATGGCCTGAATGTAAGGCTCCCTCTCACCCTCTTCCCCTTCCCTTATCCTCCCCCTCTCCCCCTCCTCCCCCCTCCTCTCCTCCTCCCTCTCCCCATCCCCTCTCCTCCTTTCCTTCTCCCCTTCTCCCCTCCTGGCCCCTCCCCCCTCCTGTACTGGTATAGGGTGTCTGTCCATCCATTGCTCCATATAAATTGGTGATGTAATGCTGCCAGGGCCTATTCTTTTCCTATGGAGGTCCTTCACACACAGGACAACCTTCCCAGCTGTCATCTGTGCCCAGCTGCTGAGGAGTGGAGGCCTGCACACATCATCACACAATGCATCCCTTACAGAATGGGTGCCCAACCACTGGCCCGTGGCCCACATGTGGCCCACGGCACCCTCTGATGTGGCCCGCACAACCTCCTGTTCTGGGATGGTGGGTCGGCAGGCCCAGATTGCGGGTTCCAAACTAGCCATCCTGAGCATCAGTGTGAAGAACGGAGCTGGCACTAGAGGAAGCAGAGCCGATGATTCCTGTATAGTGCCGGCTCTTGTCACAGGCGGAGTGATACCAAATGTACTCTGCCTATGACAGGAGCTGGGGCTATACAGGAAGCATTGGCTTTGCTCTCTACTGCAGCCGCTTGCTTCCTCCAGTGCTGGCTCCTGTCACACTGATGCTCGGGGATGGTGAGTGGAGAACCAACAATCTGGGACAGCAGCCAACAGGGATACCCTTCAGTATTACCCACCAGCAGTAAAAGCCAGCAGCACCAGCCAGCAATACCTACCAGCAGTACCTACCCTGGAGGACAGCCATCTGCAGCCACCAGCCATAGCTGCCTGGGGGACAAGCAGCAGCCGCCAGCCATAGCCACTGCAGGTCAAAGGGGTGGAGTCAGGGGCGGAGCCAATGGGGTGGAAAATTGTGGTTTCACCTAGGGTGTCAAAAATCCTTGCACCAGACCTGTCCCCTCTGCATAGCTGGGCTGTTAATTTAAGCTTGGGAAGAGTTAGTCTGATTTGGGTGATCCTGTTTGTCTCCTCTCCCCTCCTCTGTAAACTGCAGAGTGTCTGTGTGTCTGTGCGAAAGCATGTACTGGAGCCATCTTGCATTTCATGAGTTCCAGCTGGTGAATTCCCCCAATTTGTGGGGTCTCTCTTGGGATTTTTGTTTCCCCGTCTGGATCAGTTTGTTCCTTGGCTCCTCAGCTACAATTAGGTGGTCTCAGGATTGCTGCAGGTCGCTCTGAACAGCTTCTGGGGGTCCCACTGTACAGAAGCTCACTTAACAAGTGTCCAGCACTGTTACCTGTTATATCACCTAATGAGCGAGGGGGTGTTATAAAAATGAAGTTAAAGTGGTTTTAACCACTTGACCACTGGGCACTTAAACCCCCTTAACAACCAGACCAATTTTCAGCTTTCAGTGCTCTTACACTTTTAATGACAATTACTCAGTCATGCAACTATGTACCCAAATTATTTTTTTTCTTTTTTTTTCACACAAATATAGCTTTCTTTTGGTGGTATTTATTCACCTCTGGGTTTTATATTTTTTGCGCTATAAATGAAAAAAGACCAACAATTCTGTAAAAAAAATGCAATTTTCTTTGTTTCTGTTATAAAATTTTGAAAATTAGTAATTTAGTAAATATTGCTACATGTCTTTGGTAAACAATAACCCAAATATGTTTATATTATTTGGTCTTTGTGAAGGCTATAGAATCTACAAGCTATGGTGCCAATCACTGAAAATTGATCATGCCTGATGTACTAACAGCCTATCTCATTTCTTGAGACCCTAACAAGCCAGGAAAGTACAAATATCCCCCAAATGACCCCTTTTTGGAAAGTAGACATTCCAATGTGTTTAGTATGAGGCATGGTGAGTTTTTTGAAGTTGGCATTTTTACCCACAATTTTTTGCAAAATGAAGATTTTTTTCACAAAATTGTCATATTAACAGGTTATGTCTCACACGCAGCATATGCATACCACAAATTACACCCTAAAATATATTCTGCTATTCGTCCTGAGTATGGCGATATCCCATGTGTGAGTCTTTTCCACAGCCTGGCCACATAGAGAGTCCCAACATGCAAGGAGCACCGTCAGGTGTTCTGGTGGCATAAATTTCAAATCTAATTTGACTACCTATTACAGTAGTGTGAGGCACTGTAGTGGCGCAGATGGGCACTGTAGTGGCATGGATAGATACTGTAGTGGCACTGATGGGCACTGTAGTGGCACTGATGGGCATTGTAGTGGCATGAATGTGGCATGAATAGGCATGAATGAAGCATAAATGAGCCGTGGCTGGGGATGGCTGAGCACGAATGGGGATGGCTGAGTATGGATTGGGATGGCTGAGCACAGATGGGGATGACTGAGAATGGATGGGGATGGCTGAGCATGTATGGGGTTGATTGAGCACAGATGGGGATGGCTGAGCACAAATGGGATGGCTGAGCATGGATGGGGATGACTGAGCATGGATGGGGATGACTGAGCACGGATGGGGATGGCTGAGCACAGATGGGGATGACTGAGCACAGATGGGGATGACTGAGCACGAATGGGGATGACTGAGCCCAGATGGGATGGCTGAGCATGGGTGGGGATAACTGATGGATGGCTGAATGGATGGGGATGACGGATGGATGGCTGAATGGATGGGGATGACGGATGGATGGCTGAATGGATGGGGATGATTGATGGATGGCTGAACAGATGGGTATGACGGATGGATGGCTGAACGGATGAGGATGCCGGATGGATGTCTGAACGGATGGGGATGATGGATGGGTGGCTAAATGGATGGGGATGATGGATGGATAGCTGACTGAGCCAGTCAGACTTAGAATTAAGAAACTACCCTGTAGCCGTCAATTGGCTATGGGGAGGTTGTTAAGTGATTAAGAAAGCAAAAGGTTTTTACCTTTATGCATTGTATTCTGATCTCGATCCAGCAGTGTGCATGAGAGCAGAGGCTTTATCTCCTCATTGGCTCAGACACAGCAGTGGGAACCATTGGCTCCTGCTGCTGTCAATCACAGCCAGTGAAGAGAAGGACAGGGCCAAGACACCTTCTGTGTGTCTTATGGCTGGATACCCCTGATAGTTTTTTTTTAATTGGTTTAGCCAGCAGGCTAATGGAAAAACCTGTCAGAATCCTCCATCTGCCTTGTTTGTGTGGATGAAAGAATCTGACAGATTTTTATTCCATGCCACTGCACCTAGTCAGTCAGTGTTTGTTTAGTTTCACTTTTAAAGGACAACAGTATTCAGTACATGGAACAGATTTGCCCAGGTCATGGTCTCCAGTCAGAATAAATACAGGAGAGCAATGAAAAATTGTTTGGCCAGGTGGCATTGAGAGGAGTTCTAGGATTTATTTGATACTGCTGACAATGGATACCAAGCATATCTGAAATCACTGAAGCCACTATATAATTCAGTGAATTTACAAGGAAAACTGAAACTCTCTGAAAAACAAATCTGCACGATCTTAACCTTGAAATTTGGAATCAATAAGGCCCTTATGTTAAGCCCACTGGATTATACAAAGGGGTTCAGACTATACGTTAATCAGTCTGAAGGCCATACCTCCAGAGTACTCATCCGGGATCATGGAGGATCTAAGCCCGCTAGGTACTTCTAAGATCTACCAATATAACACTAAAAAGGTACGCAACTTGAATCCAGCTACCCTACTGCTTGAAACTAAGCAATGGGTAATAGAGAACTATGAATGTAATGAAGAAATGGAATATCACTGTGGAAACAGAGTGAATATACTCCTATTAGGGGTCTTTGTGGATGGTTCTCACAACAATATAGAAGAGTCTCTGGATATTTTGTGGTCATCAAGAATGATATCTTCTTTCAAGGAATATCATCTGGAAACCAGGCAGTCCAATTGTCAGAGCTAATGGCTCAGATGCAGACCTGCATAATAGGAAAACTAAATAAAATCATGCGTACACTAACTTATGATATATATACCTTTGAAATGTGCTATGATTTTGGCCAGTTTTGTAAGCTGACATGCTCTCCTCTAAACTGACACAGTCCCTCTCTTGATGTCCTCAATTTGTGTGGACACCCTTATTGAAAAGTCTTTTTTTGTAAGACTAATATAATTTCATAAATGTGATATGGAAAAGCTTGAATTTCATAAAAAATTGGCTCTCGGCTCATATATATTATATAATGATTGTTTTTAGGATTCATAAAATGTACCATAGATCATAATAGTATCAATAAACATTGTTTTTGTTTTTTTATGTTTTGTGTTTGTTTCTCAGGTTCTTCCTTGGTTGCTCCTGCAGGTGCGATGGAGTTCTTTCCTGTGGCTCCCCGGCATGCCCAGAGAGGGAGTCGGTGAGAATTCCATTTCTTCTCCCAGCTTTCCTCCTCTCTTCTTACCCCTCAGTGTTGCTTTCCACCATTGGGGGCCATGTTGCGTGCCGGCGGCATCTTGTGGCTGTCTCTGAGCGCCGGTGCTTGGTACACGTGCGTATGATGTCACAATGCTCTTTTTGCACAGATTCAATGGTGACGGCTTGGGAATATCTTCCCAGGACACTGAGGAGTCCACACGATGCATGCATTTAAGTGCTTATGCAAGGTGGCATTTTGCAGTGGATATGTTGGAGGTGCTGATGTTAAAAAAAACAATTTCCAATACATGGCCACTTATGTCCTGCCTCTCCTGTGGGCATATCTGAATGGGGATATATAAAGCCTTTGTGCTCTGGACAAACCATTCTGGTGTTTTCTGATGTGGCATTAGGATCTTGTTACTCTGCACTTGAGGCTGCTGGCAGTCCATGAGTAATTAAGAAACATATTTCCCCGATTGCATTTTGCCCAACCCACTATGTTTTCAAGGTATGATATTGAACAATTGTTGTATGATACGATGCTATGATTTTTATGTAAATGATGGAAACACTCTAACATCATGTTTTTAATCTAGATGTCCTCATCGCCCCAGGAAGTTTGATAATCGAAACGTGTTGAGGTTATCATGGACAGGTGTATTAATTATTGTAAATTCCTGTTAACAGCTATTTGTCTATAGGACATCAGTTTTTTGTAAATTGGGGCACAACAGAGCTTATATTTTAAAACTGTATGTGGATCTGAATTTGTAACGTCTATAATAATAAAAATCTTGACATTATAATTATTTGTACATTCATTGTTCCTGCTGCCTAAAAGCTCTTGGGAGATTTTTTTTTGGTATTTGCAATAATTAGCAGGGCGAGCAGCACCTCTTATACCTAGGCTTCTGGGTACCCTTTTGCATAATGTAAACAGTTTTACCAAGGAAGTTTTTTGAAAGGTATATTAGTGACCAGAATTATGGAGGGCCTCTAAATTGAGCAATAATTTCACACCACATATCACCCCTAGGTTTCAGGGAAAGTTGAAAAGTATAACAGATTAATGAAGACAAAATCTGCAAAAATCTGTGAGCAGACATGCTTTACTTGAGTACAAGCCCACACATCCCCAGAGGTCCATAAAATTTGTCTCCATTTGAGATCCTGCTTGCTACGGACCCTATGATAGAACTATTGAAACTACTATGAAACTGATGCATTTTTCATTGACAATGTTTGTGCAAGAGTTGCATGCTGAGGTTTTCTATTCTTTTCCAGATCCAAACTCTGATGCTGAATTACATTCTCTGCAACTAGGAGACTGTGTTTAATACGATTAATATGTTCCAAAGAAAAGGACTAGAGCCAATGTTTGATGACCCCATCTAGGTGTTGCTTACCATGTCTGCTTCAGTAAAACTAGAAGCCACCTGATCACTTTTACAGGGATTGAAAGGGAGCCCCCCCAGGAAGCCCCCCCACCACCACCGCCACTACTGTTGATGTTCCCGGCCTTTCTTGTCCCACCTGGGAGCCCGGGACCACTGCAAGTAGTCGGATCAACTGAGCACAGAGAAAAAAGAGAAGCATGCATTCCCTCCTCTCCCCTGTGATGAATGAACCCAGAAGCAACAAGGGTTTCGTCATTTCCATTTTTTTTCTTTTTTTCGTTTACCTGGTGGTTACTGGCCTAGGTGTATGGCATGCATTATGCCCGCTGTGCCGCATATCCCAGGAGGCATAATCCTTCATTGAGAAAGGAGGCAGTCCTAGCGCTGCACCATCATGTAGCCTGAAAGCTGAACCTGGAAGAGACAACGGGCCTCTCTATTACGTCACATAAGAAGATGGTGGCATCGACTGATCAGGGAGAGGATTCTGCAGGACAACGCTGGATCCACTGGGTGGGTGAGTATCTGAAATATTAAGAACTGGCAAAAAGGTATACAGGGCTTTGAAAAAAAAAATGGAGTGCGGAGGGTGGAGATCTTTTACATATGGAAAGGCTTCTTTACAGTAAGAGCTGTGAAAATATATAATAGAGCTAGTTCTAGCCAGCTCAGTAGATTGTTTTAAAAAAGAGCTGGATGCATTCCTATATGCACAAAATATATGTGGACACTCATTTTTAGAGGTAATAACACCAGGGGTAGTTTATCCAGTGAATATCTTATTGCCTTCTGGGGAATCAGGAAGGAATTTTTGTCCCCCACTGGAGAGGGTTTTTTTTGCCTCCCTTTGGATCGACTATGGGTATAGGATAGTGTGTAAGGAGGTTTTCTTTTTGTGGTTTTTTTTTCATTGAACTAGATGGACTAATGTCTGTTTTCAACAGTAGTTTCACCACGCATGCGATGTATCATCGCAAAAGAGAGTAAGAGCAATGTAAGAGCAATAATTCCAGCACCAGAGCTCATGTTTAGCTTTAGTCTGGTAACCTGTAAATGCTTTTACCCTCCCTGGCGGTATGATTATTTCAGATTTTTGGTGCTGAAAGTGGTACATTATTTTGCATGGAAATATGGCGTTTTATATTGTAGACCCTCACTTAAATCTGTCCAAACAAGAGTCTAGTAGACATCCCGGGTATGATAAAGTTTGAAACATGAAATCATAAATTATAATATAATAAATAACTAAAAATAAATATCAAAAATAATAACGTAATAGTAATAAAAAAATTATTCAATAATGTAATCAAACCAAAAACACTGAAATTTGCTCAGTTTCAGAATTGTCGCTGTCGTCATTTTCAGTGTCTGATGATAAATTTCCCCAAAAATCAGTATCACTCAATTCTGCAAATGATTCTTATTTACTATCGGTGTTTTCTAGCTGATCAAAAACCACTTTTGACGTAAAGGGACACTTTTTGGTTGCCATGGACATTCTCAAGTTTCCAGGCAGAAAGAATGACATAAATAATATAAAAGTGCATGCAGGGCACTGGGCAAACCACTAGGGACAAAGAGGATGTGAAATGATTTCATACAGTAATGCAATCTTACAGATTACAGTGTATTTGCGCTGGTCTCCGCCCCCATGCGACGCGACACTCACAGGGAACAGAGCCTGGCACACAGAGGCATCGGGCAGAGGACAGAGCCCGCAGACACAGCGGGGGACATCACTGGATCCAGGGGACAAGATGAGTAACGATGCCTTGGATCCAGCGATGCAATCCCAAGTGTGGCTCGGGGTTACCGCTAATGGTACTGAAATTCCACCCCGAGCCACACTCGGGAATACTGCCAGGAAGGTTAAAGCATCATCTATGGAAATTTTTAGGTACTGTTGTTTGTTGCCATTTCAAAATGTGCAAAATGTTAAATCCTAATATGCTTGCCATCAATTTAGTTTGTGCAACATCATCTTTTTTAGTCTACCAAAAAATTGGGTATCATGTTGTGTTTGTGTCCACTAAGATGCATTTGAGTGATTGTTTATCACCAACCCCACAATCTCTTTTCCAAATTTGTCATAGATTTTACAGGAATTCTCAGTCCTATCTGGTCTCACTATCAATATTACAAAGTCTATAGGGATTCCTATTAACATTTCAGATGCCCAGTTTCAGGTTCTAAGAAATCCCTTTAATTTCCAATCATCCCAAGTTTCCCTCTCATATCTGTGGATTCACTTTACCCCCAATTTAGGCACTTTATTTCTGAAAAACTATCCCCCATGATCGCCAAGCTTAGGCAATCACTTAAACTTTGGAGATCTTACTGTGACAGCCCCCGGAACTCAAGAGGAGTATGTCCGCTGTATAAGCTTCTCTTGCCCGATAACATAACAATACCAGATTCTGCAGCCCATCTGGTAACTTGTCGATACACAGCATAGGGTGGTGAAAAACATAAGACTACTGCTTATTGAAACACAGGCACAAAGAGATATAGACTTCTGTGCATTATGCCATAGGGTGGGGTAAACTATACATCCAGTA
Organism: Glandirana rugosa; assembly: GCA_018402905.1. Lineage (NCBI taxonomy): Eukaryota > Metazoa > Chordata > Amphibia > Anura > Ranidae > Glandirana > Glandirana rugosa. The sequence goes on along the minus strand of BLSH010552567.1, from coordinate 108,550 downwards.
ACATGAGACATAGGTACATTCAAACTTATGATTCAATCAGTAACTGGGCACATAGACAGCCTTATCAACAGGAAGGACCATTGGAGAAATCCCCCTCTAGCAACTAATAGCTGACAATTATATTATTAACCTGAGCTAATTAACTAGTCGCCTAAACCAGCCTAGGTGACAAGACTATTTGGCACCTACAATTCTGAATACAAAATGCTGTACAATACACATTATTATAAGCATAAAACATTTCATCTCACAATAGTTCCATAACAAGTTAAAGCGGAGTTCCACACGTTTTTTTTGTTTATTAAAAGTCAGCAGCTACAAAAAGTGTAGCTGCTGACTTTTAATAAACACACACTCACCTTTCTCTCGGTCCAGCGATGGCTGCGCCCAAAGCCTTGCTCGTCTCCCCCCTCCTCCCGACGGCCCTGCCATTTCTACTGTGGGCACCCGGCCTGGCTTCACGGCCGGGCACGCACTGCGCATGCGCGAGTCATGCTGCGCATTCCTAGTGGCCAGGCAATCTTCTGGGACCTGTGACGTGTCCCAAAAGATTGCCAGGAGGGAGGGGCCACCTAGGAGGAGATGAGGAGGCGGCCAGGCGACAGAAGGAGGAAGTGTGACAGGAAGTACCTGTCAAAACAAGGTACACACTCCCAAAAAATTACATGCCAAATGTGGCATGTAAGGGGGCGAGGAGTGCTTAAAGCGGAAGTTCCACTTTTGGGTGGAACTCCGCTTTAAAGTGTTTACAAGATTAATCTCATCTACAAGAGCAATTAGCAATGGAAGAAAGACACTTAAGAATAAACACATAACAAACCCCACCCCACCTCAGACTATCCAGCAAAAAAGTCTACAACAGTCTGAGACAAATTCCTACAATATTCCAGCAATCTGAAGAGGTGGAATTTATTTATCTTCATAGATTTCTTAAGGGATATTGTTGATAAATATTTCTGTCCCATGTGAATGTGCCTGTCCAACCCAATCTGCAGGACTGCCACCATATTCCCTCTGACCATTAAACTGTACAAGATTAATATTACCTCTAGAGTTGAGCAGACACCAGGATGTTCAGGTTCGGCGGGTTCGGCCGAACTTCACAAAAAAGTTCGAGTTCGGCCCCGAACTTGACCCCAAACCCCATTGAAGTCAATGGTGACCCAAACTTTTGGGCACTAAAATGGCTCTAAAAAAGTCCTGGAAAGGGCTAGAGGGCTGCAAAAGGAAGCAAAATGGGAGTAAGAGTAGGACAAGTGCCCTACAAACAAATGTAGATAGGGAAATAACTTAAAATCACATAAAAAAAATAAAAAATGGAGGAGGAGGTGGATGTGGAGTAGGAGGTTGAGGAGGTGGTGACCGTGGCGGTGTAGGTGGCGGTGGAGGAGGTAGCCAACACTGTTTTTTGTTTGTTTGGTTTTTTCTAATTGGGGTACCCACCAAAATATTGAGACACATTAAAAAAAAAAATAAAGATCACTATCTGCAGACAAAGCCAGATATATTCTAGCATGGGTTCACTTTTTCCATATAAAATGTACCATGGTTTATTTTTCATCTTTCTCCTGTTACAAATTCCAATAAAGACTTATGTTCTATAAAAAAAAAAGAAGAAGTTCACTCAAGTATACCAATGCCTGTGTGAGGCCAGTATAAATGTCTATTCTGCACAAGGTACAGACAAGTCTTGTGGCATCCATGCCTGGTTCATTTTAATAAACGTTAGCTTGTCCACGTTGGCTGTGGACAGGCAGCTGCGCATGTCCGTGATAACGCCCCCTGCCATGCTAAACACACGTTCAGACAATACACTGGCTGCAGGGCAGGCCAGCACCTCCAAGGCATAAAGGGCAAGCTCAGGCCATGTGCCCAATCTGGAGGCCCAGAAGTTGAATGGGGCAGACTCATCAGTCAGTACGTGTAGGCTAGTGCGCACATACTGTTCCACCATGTTGCTGAAATGCTGCCTCCTGCTAAGACGTTGCCCATCAGCTGGTGGTGCTGTTTGTTGTGGCGTGCTGTTGACAAAGCTTTTCCACATTTCGGCCATGCTAACCTTGCCTTCTGAGGTGCTGGCGGTGCCACAGCTGTATTGGCGACCTCTTCCTCCTCCTTTGCCTTTGCCTTGTTCTTCCACTGAGCCCCCAGTGTCATTTGGGAATGCCCTCAGCAGCGCGTCTACCAGCGTGCGCTGTTAGTCGCGCATCCAGTGAGGGAATTAAGGACGGCACGTTGTCCTTGTAAGGGGGATCCAGCAGGGTGGCCACCCAGTAATCAGCACAAGTTACAATGTGGCAACTTGGCTGTCGTTGCGCAGGCACTGCAGCATGTAGTCGCTCATGTGTGCCAGGCTGCCCAGAGGCAAAGACAAGCTGTCCTCTGTGGGAGGTGTATCATCTGTGTCCTCCGTATCCCCCCAGCCACGCTCCAGTCATGCCCACGAGCTGCGTTGGGTGCCACCCTGCTGTGAACACGTTTCCTCCTCCTCCTCATCATCCTCGTCCTCCTCATCCTCCAGAACTGTGCCCTGGCTTGAAAATTTTTTACCTGGCCTATGCTGGTGCAGGAACCCACCCTCCGAGTCACTTGTGAATGACTGGCCTGATAACTGTGAAAATGACCTCCTCTTCCTCCTGTGCCACATCCTCTTCCATCATCGCCCAAAGTGTTTTTTCAAGGAGACATAGAAGTGGGATAGTAACACTGAGAACAGCGTCATTGGCACTGGCCATGTTGGTGGAGTACTCGAAACACCGCAATATGGTACACAGGTCTCGCATGGAGACCCACTTGTTGGTGGTGTAGTGGTGCTGTTCCGCAGAGCGACTAACCCGTGTGTGCTGCAGATGAAACTCCACTATTACCTGCTGCTGCTCGCACAGTCTCTCCAGCATGTGCAAGGTGGAGTTCCACCTTGTGGGCACGTCGCATAGGAGCCAGTGAGCAGGAAGGCCAAAGTTCCGTTGCAGCCCAGACAGGCGAGCAGCAGCAGGATGAGAACGCCAAAATCGCGCACAGACAGCCCACACTTTCTGCAGCAGCTCTGACATATCTGGGTAGTTTTTTAGAAATTTCTGCACCACCAAATTCAGCACATGCGCCAGGCAAGGGATGTGTGTCAAACCGGCTAGGCCCAGAGCTGCTACGAGATTTCGCCCATTATCGCACACCACCAGGCCGGGCTTGAGGCTCAGTGGCAACAACCACTCATCGGTCTGTTGTTTAATGCCCGTCTACAGCTCCTGCACAGTGCGGGGTTTATCCCCCAAAGATATCAGTTTTAAAACAGCCTGCTGTCGTTTCCCCCTGGATGTGCTGAAGTTGGTGGTGAAGGTGTTACGCTAACCGAATGAGGAGGTGGTAGAGAAGGAGGAGGCAACAGGAGGCAAAGAGAAATGCCCTGCAGTCCTCATTGGCAGAAGGACATGCGCCAAACTGCTATCAGCCTCAGGCCCACCCGCCACTACATTTGCCCAGTGTGCAGTTAGCGAGATATAGCGTCCCTGCCCGTGCTTACTGGTCCACGTACCAGTGGTTATGTGGACCTTGACACAGATGGAGTTGCACAGTGCACACTTGATCTTGTCCCCGACTTGTTTGGGAAGGGAAGGGATGGCTCGCCTGGAAAAGTAGTGGCGGCTGGGAACCACGTACTGTGAGACAGCCACCGACATCAGGTTTTTAAAACTGTCCGTGTCCACCAGACAGAATGACAGCATTTCAAAGGCCAGAAATTTAGAAATGCTGGCATGCAGGGCCAGGGATCGCGAGTGGGTAGGGGGGTACTTCCTCTTTCTCTCCAGTGTTTGGGAGATGGACAGCTGTAAGCTTCCATGGGACCGTGTGGAAATGCTTGGGGACGGTGGCCGACATGGTGGCGTTGCTGTCACATCGCCTGTTTGCTGGGTGGCAGGTGACACTGTCACTGTAGAGGTGGAGGAAGAGGCCGAGGCAGCAGCAGAAGAGGAAGCAGGAGGAGCCCGAGACCTTTCTTGGATTTTGAGGTGCTTATTCCACTGCAGCTCGTGCTTTGCATGTAGATGCCTGGTCATGCAGGTTGTGCTCAGGTTTAGAACATTTATGCCTCGCTTCAGGCTCTGATTGCACAGCGTGTCTTGTCGTCAGCACATTATCTGAAGAACTGCCACGCCAGGGAACTCCTTTGATCTGCCTTTGATGTGCTAGGTCCCTGGGTGCGGTGGGTAGTAGCAGGCGTACTGTCTAGGGGATGGTCGCTCCGCTTTTGCAACCTGCTTCCTCTTTTGCTGTGCTGGTGCCTCTGTGCGACCACCACCTCTTCCTCCAAACTTCACACGTCACTCGCATGACCTTCATTCCATGTGGGGTCTAGGACCTCATCATCCTCCACATCATCTTCCACCCACTCTTCACCACTGCCCTCCTTGTCAGTCTGCACACTGTGGAAAGCCGCAACAGTTGGCACCTGTGTTTCGTCATCATCAGAGACATGCTGTGGTGGTGTTTCCATGTCCTCATCCTGAAACAGAAATGGTTGGGCATCGGTGCACTCAATGTCTTCCACTTCTGGGGCAGGGCTATGTGGATGGCCCACGGAAAGCACACCAGCAAATTCATCAAATAGCATAAGAGACTGCTGCATGACTTGGGGCTCAGACTGCTTGGCTGATTTACAAGGGGCTGAGGTGAAAGACAGATGGCCATGGGGTTCAGGTGCCAACTCTGAGCTTTCAGCAAGGGACCGGGTGGGAGACAACGTGAAGGAACTGGAGGCATTGTCAGCCACCCAATCTACTATCACCTGTGCTTGTTCTGTCCTCACTATTCGTTGAGCGGCATTCGAGCCTATCATATAACGTTGAAGGTTCTGTCGGCTACTCGCACCTGAGGAAGGTGTTTCACTTGTGCATGTAGCTGGCACAGATCGACCACATCCTCTCCTTGCAACAGGAGCTTCACCAACACCACCAACACCAGCAGCACCACGACCACGTCCTTATTTGACGCTCTCCTCATTCTGGACGCAAATGTACTATTTAGCACAAATTTAGGAACCTCTCCATACACCAGTATGAGATGATTTTATTTAAACCGGCAATGTAGACACACATTTTAATTTTGTGCAAGAAATGCACAGCAAGGTGCAAATGTACTATGTAGCACTATTTTTAATTTTTTTTTAAACCAGCAATGTCGACGCACTTTTTAATTTTGTGCAAGAAATGCACCGCTGGCCGCAAATGTAGTATTTAGAATTTATTTTTTTTAAACCAGCAATGTAGACGCACTTTTTAATTTTGTGCAAGAAATGCCCCGCTGGCCACAAATGTAATATTTTGCCCAAAAAAAGCAGTATTTAAATATGCCAAAATGTTGCCAACTGAACTAACAGAACACGATTAAAGTAGTGTCCCTGACACACAAGCAGTTGCAAGTGCACTGCACTTGCAAAAATGGCTGCAAACGCCCACCTAACAAACAGAGAAATTGCTTAGGTTTTATATGAGGCACTTTGCTTAGCAAACAAAATGTACTCTAGCAAACAAAAATCTCCTCTAGCACCCACCCACCAATAAATCGCTGTTTTTAACAGATTTTCTAAAGCTAATCTGTCCCTCACAGCAGCATCCTCTCCCTACACTAGTATGAGATGCTATATAGAGGCTGGGTCACATGATGCACTGGCCAATCACAGCCATGCCATTAATAGGCATGGCTGTGATGGCTTCTAAGGACAAACGAGTGAAACGCTTGTTGATTGGCTGCCCCGCAGCTATTCAACAGGCGCGAAAAAGCGTGAAAAAATACCCGAACCTGGACTTTTTCTCAAATGTCTGGGTTCGGGACACGAACACCCTAAAGTCCAGTACAAATCCGGGTTCGCTCAACTCTAATTACCTCTTTTCATCCACACCAGAAGGAGAGCTTTTTTGTCCTTATTCAGAGAATTAACCCGAACCACACTCTGAGCATCCATTAAGTCGTTGTCCATCATTTTTTCGGTCACCCTGTGCCCCTAATAGACACGAGGTGACTTACACATAAGAGGGGCCTGGGGACCTGAAAAAATCTGGGTTCCATGAGCCCACCTCCCAAAGTGACTCCTGTCACACTTACCATATATCATTTTTAGGCAGATTTACAGCAGCCAAGATGACAGTCTTACCAAAACTATTGTACCTCTTCAGAGCACTCCCAATTAAAATGACCAAATCATTTGTTTCCTCCTGTCAATGAGACTTAGATAAATGTGGGCTGACTCTCCTCCCAGATTTTCTAAAAGGGTATTATATACCTCCACCTCTAAAGGAGGTTTAGGGGCCCCTAATTTATGGCATTATTATTTAGCCTCCAGGTTTCACCATTAGCACAGTTGCACATAAGTAGTTCTAGGGTACCCTGGGTAAAGTTTGATTCAGATTTGATTCTCCCACATTTTTATGGGCTCTCTTCTGGTCTTGTGGAGTTTCAGCTTCCAATTTACAGCCCCTAAATACTTTAGTGGCACAATCATTCCAATTATGGCAAGGTTATAAAAACAAATTCTCGATATCATCTCAGGCCCCACCTCATGCAGCTTTTTTGGGAGGCCCAGTTTTTCCCCCAGGTCTCACTAATCTCCCAGATTTTGCCTGGTGGATAGCTTTGGATGTCCGCTTGTTACATAAATTGGTTGAAAACTCTGAGTTTATCTCCTTCCAATCCCTGCAGTCTAAATATCATTCCCCAAATAAAGAAATGTTTCATATTTTGCAGATTAAGCATTTTTATTTGTCTCGGTTTAAGATAGAAACAATGTCAAATCCTACCCTGTATGAACACATCTACTTGCATAATCTCTGAGGCTAGGGTCTCATTTCTGAAATCTATACATGCCTTAGTAATAAGAATGCAATATATTCTCTAATGTACATGGCAAAATGGGAAAATAATTGCTCCTTGGAGGAAGGGGGGAGAGGAGGAAAGACAAGGACAGAGCAGGGCTGCAGATGACTGAGGCACATAAACTGACCACAGTGTCAGAGCTCAGCAGTTCGGCCCGCCTCTACGTTCCTCCGCCCCCCCCGGGCCAGTCAGAGAGTGCAGTGCGCTTCTCGCATGTGCAGTAGGGAGCCAGCTGTGAAGCTGAAAGGCCACAAATGGTGGCCGCAGCGCCCGAGAACTGATTGAAAAATCAGCTGAGGTGCCAATATTGCTGGATTCTAGGACAGGTACATTTCCTAATATTAAAAGTCAGCAGCTACAGTATTTGTAGCTGCTGACTTTTAATTTTTGGTGGTAGGGGGGGGGGGGGGGGGGCTGGAGCGCCGCTTTAAAGAAATGCGATATCTTAATATCAGGAAAATAGCTGTTAAACTCCTTTCAAGGTGGTATCGGACCCCAGTTAAAGTCTACTCTATCTTCCCTACAGTGCCACCCTTATGTTTTAGAGCATGCCACGCCTCTAGCACATTCCTTCATCAATTCTGGGAGTGCTCTCACATGGTTCCGATTTGGAGAAAGCTGATCACCTTTACCTCTACGTTAGCTGGTGCTCAGCTCTCTCTTACACCAACACATTGTTTATTATTTGCTCCAATCGCAGAGGTTACCACATTACAGATGAGACTAATCCACACAATCTGTGTTGCTGTCCATTGGGTAGTCCCCACACATTGGAGAACTCAGTCGATGCCAGTCTCTCAGGTTAATCTTCGGCTAGAGTCCATAAGTAGAGTGGAAAAACTTTTACACCTTATACCACACTATACTTTAATATGAGTGTAAATTGTCTCCTTGGTTTGATCATTGCACTATCTTTGAGTGATTTATTCTTCATGTTTAGAACTGCATATATATTAGTAAGTTAATGTTGATGTCTTCTAATACTTGCATTATCAACATCAGTGTTCACATTTGCACATTGATAATTGTACACTTTTATAGACTGGGCTATCTCAGTAATGTTTTGCACTTTTTGTCATTTTCTGTATCGATATGATATTCTGATGTTTCAAAATGCTAATTTCTCTGTACCACCTTTTGAAACCTTCTAATAAAAAAGTTTGTAAACAAAATATGTATTTGAGTGTATTTTGTCCATTTGATAAATGGCTGCTCAAGTAACGTGTGACATAAAACAAATCAGCGCCTCTGTGTTCTAAAAAATATATAAGGTTGGGGGATTCTAGGTAATTTTCTAGCAAAAAAAAATGCTGATTTTAACATGCATGTGAAAAATGTCAAAATCGTCCTAGATGCGAAGCAGATAAATTAAACACTCCGTCCTATTGTTGTATTGTTTTCAGTAATGATTTTTATATTCTTGCTACAACAAGTTATGTGTTTTAAATTGGTTGTAAACCTCTGACATGAAAAAAGAACAAAGTATATTCTTCTACAGTGTTTACTTGCCTCGATCTAAAGCTTTGAGTGTGATTTCTGTCTGCAGTCTGGTTCCTCTGCTATCTGCATGAGCCATTTCTAGCAGGCAGTGCAAACTCTAAGGGATCTAAGGGGATGGGGGAGCTCCAGAACACAGCCTCTGATTGACAGCCTCAACTGTGCATGCTTCCCTATGAGAGAATATAGAGATGAGTGTGCCCCTTCCCTCTTCCCTCCAATCAGGTCTAAAATTATACTCAGAAAAGTTGTGTAAATTCTGGACTTTAACAGTGGCAGAGAAGAGAATGCTGCAGATAAACAAGTACAACTTACGTAGGAGGTTTTGTTTCATCTGTATATCACCTGAGGCCAGTCACTTCACTGAGTATATGTAGGATTTAAAACCATTATAAGATTAGAAAATGAAATGCTAAAGCTGAAAAGGTGTATACCACTGCTAAATACCTTCTTCTCCTGAAGTGTAGCAATAACAATAATGTTCCTCATTTGGGACCTGCGGTCTACAACTGTATTATACAGCCTCACCCTAGTTTAAAGGCAATCATCCACTCTGGGAACATGACTTTGCCCCATACCCTGTGAAGAAATATCCTTTTAGGTTTGAAAATACCAGAGCTGGCTCTGATTGTTCTTGATAAGTAGGGGATGGGATATAACAGGTACTTGTTTTAATTGCATGCTTATTGAAATGTTGGAATAATCATTGTTTCTATCTTCACCTGATTATCTTTGCTATATTTAATCTATCTAGTCAACTTCCCTATGAACCTTCCAGATTTAATCCATTCTTTGGACAATTTTAGGCATTATTAAAAATCCCAAAAATGTGTCCATGTATACTAAAATTACAGGGAAAGCTGGCTACATGTTTAAGCGCTGAAATGAATACACTGTATATCTCCATGTTATGATGTATTCTGTGGCCACCCAATCTGGGACATATCTTACTCTAATTTACTTACCTTTTAATCCTACGCATTTGATCTAAGAATCGGAACAATTACCATTTATTGTTTCCATAGGTCTTAATACAAAACTTTGCTCAGTATAGCAAGGATTCCTTTGTTCCTGGAGAAAGGTGTAGTCTGCATTTCCAGGACATCAACATTAGAACTGCCCTAAAAGTTTAAATAAAATTGGTGGCTGTGGGCAAATAAATTTTATAAGTTAAAATGTATTGATGCATAAGGTTTTATATGAAAAATATGTTGGAATGATCAGAAATCCTCAAATATGTGCAACTTGCACGAGAGTCAAATGCATGCTGTCTCATGCCATGCCATTATCAACTATTATTTGCAAAGAAGGACAGATTAATATTACAATGGAGAAAGTGAGGCATTTGTTTTATTGTGATTGCATTGGTTATTTAAATGTTCCCAAGAAACGGTTACTTTTCCATTCTTATCTTTCACCAGTTTTATCATTCTTATCTTGCAATGCAAAAAAGTCTCATTACAAGGTGCTGCTGGAGAGCTGTAGACTAAGTTCAAATTACAGGGAATCCTGAGGTGCACTGATAGTACGATATAATACATTACAATGACTCACAATAATTAGCCCTTGAGGAAACCCTTTGTGCAAAACAACACTCACTAGATGGGAAAATCCCACGGCCAGATCACAGCTCTTATTTTCCTATTCAAATGAAGGAAGCATTTGTTTATGCTGACAAGCATTTCAAAATACACATTCTTCCATAAAAGATGTAGGCAGGTAAAAATTACATTAGATTGAAGACTTCAGCGATAACATTTTGGAGAAACGTATCAATTTCTTTCATGTTTAGATAGATATTTACATTTTTTAAAGTAATGATACAAAAGATCAAGTTTCCAATGCCTTAACTTGGATTAAAGGCTAAGTTTACCTTTAAGGAAAAAATAATAAATGCACAAATTTTGCATGAAAAAAATGTGCATTTATTATTTTTCCCCACAGGAGCCTGCAAAGCATTTCTGCCTGTGATCAGTGGATTGCAGGTGCAATGTTAAGCCCGGTGCACATGGGTCAAATAGCAGCTATGAGCTGGTTCAACAGAAACCGGGCGACATTCTGTGAACACCAGCCGGTCTGACAGTTGAACGGGCATACTGGAAAGCCAGCATCCAATCAGTCTCCGATCAGCCCTGTGTGTTCTGGTGCGGGGGGGGGGGGTGGAGGTGCAACCCCCCCTGTCAGAACACAATAGCTCTGCAGGGAGATTGCTGTACTAACACTGGATAGAACATAAAACTTCCAACTCAGGGCTGCTGTCCCCATCATAGGTTGCTAGTACACTGTTGGCTGTCTAAATCCTAGTAGCCAGTGTTGCTCTCTGACCTTCATCATAGGAACCAATGATGCTTTGGGCTCGCACAGCATCATTGGTTGCAAGGACAAAAATGGCTGGGGCCAAAAAGCAGCTTATGAAAACAAATATGCGGCACTGAAAAAAAATGTAAAGTGCAAAAACAGTGCAAAAATGCATAGTTCATAAAGTGTCCCAATAATCAAGTAATGAATTCTGGAATCTTCAAAGAACAAAGCTCTCTAGGTGGAATGCTCACTCACCAGCTCAAGATGCTGTCTCAATAAAGAGAACAGCAAAATCGCTTAGAGAAGACCACTGTGATGGACTGGATCATAGAGATGTCTCTCTGTTCATGATTTATCCCATATAGGAAAACGAAAAATAAAACAACATAGTGCAGTACGTCTATACACTGGAAAGTAAAAATGGGCAGTGACAGTACTCCCGTGAAGATGAAAAAAGCAACTTCAAGTGATATGACACCACCACCACAAGCAATGCACACTCACCAGAAGTACACCTTATTACACAAACAATAGTACCACCGGTACAAAGACGATACGGAAACCTCGTAGACACATACAGGACCTGTAGATAACCTGACCTCTGGATAGTACCCTTAGTTTGGTTGACCGACGTAGGTACGTCCGTGATTATTCCACATGAAGACCACTCACACGTAACGAACACCACCACCACAGTATAGTGAACTTCAACGAAAAAAGTAGAAGTGCCCTCATGACAGTGACGGGTAAAAATGAAAGGTCACATATCTGCATGACGTGATACAACAAAATAAAAAGCAAAAGGATATACCCTATTTAGTACTTGTCTCTCTGTAGAGAT
>BLSH010552567.1:82812-94306 GCA_018402905.1 Glandirana rugosa | reverse complement strand
CCCCCCCCCCCCCCAAGCCTAACATTCCCAACATTCCCATAAATCTTGATAGTACAAATGAAAAATAATATATATGGGGAGCTGTATACTACGTCTTTGTAGAACTGCAGATGAACCGAATTACTCAGTATTTCGCTACTAAATGTTCAATATCTTCCCCTTTTGGCCCTTTTCCAGAAATCCTTTCTTGGGGATCTGACTTTGGATCTTATAGTCTTCTACTGAACTGCAATTGTGCTTGAGGCAACAGAATTGGCTGTAAGGAATGTTGGAAATTTATCTTTTATGACGTCAACTCTCTCTATGTAGGTAGTTCCTTGCTGTGGGCTTGAAATGTGTGCTGGAACAAATCTTTGAATCTTTGCAATTTCGTTTTAGATGTGACTTTTGCTTTGGTACATTATAAAGTTATGCCACTTCATGTGCTTGTTTAACCATTTCCATACTGCAGAACGTCATATGATGTCCTGGGCTTTCAGTGGGGATATCTGAATGATGGGTGCAGCTGCAGGCATCATTCAAATATCATTTGTTTCAGCCGGCGATTGCCTTCACCCTAAGAACATTCTTATAGGCCCTCTGGTGCTTCTGCCGGCTTGCGCATGCGATCGGCGAGCTGGAGAACGAATTCACCAGCGCTGGAAGTTAGTCATAGAGAACACCAAGGGCCAGATGGTCCCCAGCAGTCTCTCGGAGGTCTGGGCGCAACGATATGATGTCACGTACGGGCCGGCGGAAGTAAACAATGCCGGGGACTCGGATGGAAAGCCTGAGATCCTTCTTTATTTTATCTCAGGCTTTCCAGCCTGGAGGAGAGATGTGGGGACATATACTTATGTCTCCATAAAGAGGACCTGTCACGCACTATTACTATTAGGGATTCTTACATTCCTTGTAATAGGAGTAAAAGTGACCAAAAAAAAAAAAAAAATTGAAAGGGAAAGTGTAAAAATAAAAAAAATTAAATAAACAATAGAAAAAAAATTAAAGCGCCCCCGTCCCTGCATGCTTGCACGCAGAAGCGAACGCATTACGTCCGCATATGTTAACGACATTCAAACCACACATATGAGGTATCATCGCGAACATTAGAGCGAGAGCAATAATTATAACACAAGACCTCCTCTGTAACCCTAAACAGGTAAAACAGGTAAAATTTTAAAGCGTCGCCTATGGAGATTTTTTAAGTACCGAAGTTTGACGCCATTCCACGAGTGTGCTTAATTTTAAAGCATGACATGTGAGGTATCTATTTACTCAGTGTAACATCATCTGTCACATTGTACAACACAAATTGGACTAACTTTACTGTTTTGTATTTTTTATTAATGAAAGTGTTATTTCTCCAAAAAAATTACATTTGAAAAATTGCTGCACAAATACCGTGTGACATAAAAAGTTGAAATGACTGCCATTTTATTCCCTAGGGTGTCTGTTAAAAATATATATATAATGTTTAGGGGTTCTGAGTAGAGTTGAGTGGACACCTGGACACCTGGATGTTCGGGTTTGGCAGGTTCGGCCGAACTTCGCGAAAAAGTTTGAGTTCGGCCCTGAACTTGACCCCGAACCCTGAACCCCGAACCCCATTGAAGTCAATGGTGACCCGAACTTTTGGGCACAAAATGGCTCTAAAAAAGTCCTGGAAAGGGTTAGAGGGCTGCAAAATGGGGGTAAGAGTAGGACAAGTGCCCTGCAAACAAATGTGGATAGGGAAATAACTTAAAATCACATATAAAAAATGGAGGAGGTGGATGTGGAGTGGGAGGTTGAGGAGGCAGTGACCGCGGCGGTGTAGGTGGTGGAAGTGGCGGTGGAGGAGGAGGAGGAGGTAGCCAACATTGTTTTTTGTTTGTTTTTTTTTTTTTTCTAATTGGGGTAGCCCCCAAACTATTGAGACATATTAAAAAAAAAAAAGGATAAGTTCACTTAAGTATACCAATGGCTGTGTGAGGCCGGTATAAATGTCTATTCTGCACAAGGTACAGACAAGTCTTGTGGAATCCATGCCTGGTTCATTTTAATAAACGTTAGCATTTCCATGTTGGCTGTGGACAGGCGGCTGCGCTTGTCTGTGATAACGCCCCCTGCTGTGCTAAACACACGTTCAGACAATACACTGGCTGCAAGGCAGGCCAGCACCTCCAAGGCATAAAGGGCAAGCTCAGGCCATGTGCCCAATTTGGAGACCCAGAAGTTGAATGGGGCAGACTCATCAGTCAGTACGTGTAGGCGTGTGCACACATACTGTTCCACCATGTTGATGAAATGCTGCCTCCTGCTAAGACGTTGCCTATCAGCTGGTGGTGCTGTTTGTTATGGCGTGCTGCTGACAAAGCTTTTCCACATTTCGGCCATGCTAACCCTGCCTTCTGAGGTGCTGGTGGTGCCACAGCTGCATTGGTGACCTCTTCCTCCTCCTCTGCCTTCTCCTTGTGCTTCCACTGAGCCCCCGGTGTCATTTGGGAATGCCCTCAGCAGCGCGTCTACCAGCGTGTGCTTGTAGTTGCGCATCTTCTGATCACGCTCCAGTGAGGGAATTAAGGACAGCACGTTGTCCTTGTAACAGGGATCCAGCAGGGTGGCCACCCAGTAATCAGCACAAGTTACAATGTGGGAAACTCGGCTGTCGTTGCGCAGGCATTGCAGCATGTAGTCGCTCATGTGTGCCAGGCTGCCCAGAGGCAAAGACAAGATGTCCTCTGTGGGGGTGTATCATCTGTGTCCTCCTTATACCCCCAGCCATGCTCCAGTGATGCCCACGAGCTGCGTTGGGTGCCACCCTTTTGTGAACATGTTTCCTCCTCCTCATCATCATCATCCTTGTCCTCCTCATCCTCCAGAACTGTGTCCTGGCTTGAAAATTTTTTACCTGGCCTCCGAGCCACTTGTGAATGACTTGGCTGATAACCGTGGAAATGACCCCTCTTCCTCCTCCTCTTCCTCCTGTGCCACATCTTCTTCCATCATCGCCCGAAGTGTTTTTTCAAGGAGACATAGAAGTGGGATAGTAACGCTGAGAACAGCATCATCAGCACTGGCCATGTTGGTGGAGTAGTCGAAACACCAGAATATGGTACACAGGTCTCGCATGGAGGCCCACTCGTTGGTGGGGAAGTGGTGCTGTTCCGCAGAGCAACTGACCCATGTGTGCTGCAGCTGAAACGCCACTATTGCCTGCTGCTGCTCGCACAGTCTCTCCAGCATTTGCAAGGTGGAGTTCCACCTTGTGGGCACATCGCATAGGAGGCGGTGAGCAGGAAGGCCGAAGTTCCGCTGCAGCGCATACAGGCAAGCAGCAGCAGAGTGTGAACAGCGAAAGCACGCACAGACAGCTTGAACTTTCTGCAGCAGCTCTGACATATCCGGGTAGCTTTTTAGAAATTTTTGCACCACCAAATTCAGCACATGTGCAAGGTAAGGGATGTGCATCAAACCGACTAGGCCCAGAGCTGCTACAAGATTTCGCCCATTATCGCACACCACCAGGCCGGGCTTGAGGCTCAGTGGCAACAACCACTCATTGGTCTGTTGTTCAATGCCCGTCCACAGCTCCTGCGCAGTGTGGGGTTTATCCCCCAAAACAGCCTGCTGTCGTATCCCCCTGGATGTGCTAGAGGTGGTAGAGGAGGAGGAAGCGGAGTAGGAGGAGGAGGCAACAGGAGGCAAAGAGAAATGCCCTGCAATCCTCGGTGGCAGAAGGACATGCGCCAAACTGCTATCCGCCTCAGGCCCACCCACCACTACATTTCCCCAGTGTGCAGTTAAGGAGATATAGCGTCCCTGCCCGTGCTTACTGGTCCACGTATCATTGGTTATGTGGACCTTGCCACAGATGGCGTTGTGCAGTGCACACTTGATCTTGTCCCCGACTTGTTTGTGCAGGGAAGGGATGGCTCGCCTGGAAAAGTAGTGGCGGCTGGGAACTGTGGGACAGCCACCACCATCAGGTTTTTAAAACTGTCCGTGTCCACCAGACGGAATGACAGCATTTTAAAGGCCAGGAATTTTGAAATGCTGGCATTCAGGGCCAGGGATCGCGAGTGGGTACTTCCTCTTTCTCTCCAGTATTTGGGAGATGGACAGCTGTAAGCTTCCATGGGACCGCGTGGAAATGCTTGGGGTCGGTGGCGGACATGGTGGCATTGCTGTCACATCATCTGTTTGCTGGGTGGCAGGTGACACTGGCACTGTAGAGGTGGAGGAAGAGGCCGAGGCAGCAGCAGAAGAGGAAGCAGGAGGAGCCTGAGACGTTTCTTGGATTTTGAGGTGCTTATTCCACTGCAGCTTGTGCTTTGCATGTAGATGCCTGGTCATGCAGGTTGTGTTCTGGTTTAGAACATTTATGCCTCGCTTCAGGCTCTGATTGCACAGCGTGCAAACTACTCGTGTCTTGTCGTCAGCACATTGTCTGAAGAACTGCCACGCCAGGGAACTCCTTTAATCTGCCTTTGGTGTGCTGGGTCCCTGGGTGCAGTGGGTAGTAGCAGGCATACTGTCTAGGGGACGGTCACTCCGCTTTTGCAACCTGCTTCCTCTTTTGCTGTGCTGGTGCCTCTTTGCGACCACCATCTCTTCCTCCAAACTGTACACGTCACTCGCATGACCTTCATTCCATGTGGGGTCTAGGACCTCATCATTCTCCACATCATCTTCCACCCACTCTTCACCACTGCCCTCCTTGTCAGTCTGCACACTGTAGAAAGCAGCAGCAGTTGGCACCTGTGTTTCATCATCATCATCAGAGACGTGCTGCGGTGGTGTTTCCATGTCCTCATCCTGAAACAGTGGTTGGGCATCGGTGCACTCAATGTATTCCACTTCTGGGGCAGGGCTATGTGGATGGCCCATGGAATGCACACCAGCAGAGTCATCAAAAAGCATAAGAGACTGCTGCATGACTTGGGGCTCAGACTGCTTGGCTGATTTACAAGGGGCTGAGGTGAAAGACAGATGGCCATGGGGTTCAAGTGCCAACTCTGAGCTTTCATCAAGGGACCGGGTGGGAAACAATGTGAAGGAACTGGAGGCATTGTCTGCCACCCAATCTACTATCGCCTGTACATGTTCTGGCTTCCCCATTCGTTGAGCGGCATTCGGGCCTACCATATAACGTTGAAGGTCGGCTACTCATACCTGTAGAAGGTGTTTCATTTGTGCGTGTAGCTGGCACAGATCGACCATGTCCTTTCCTTGCAACAGGAGCTTCACCAACATCCCCAACACCAGCAGCACCAGCAGCACCACGACCATGTCCCTTATTTGACGCAAATGTACTATTTAGTACAAATTTATATTATTTTTTATAACGCTAATCTGTCCCTCACGCCAGCAGCAGGATCCTCTCCGTACACCAGTATGAGATGATTTTATAACGCTAATCTGTCCCTCACACCAGCAGCAGGAACCTCTCTCTACACCAGCATGAGATGATTTTATAACGCTAATCTGTCCCTCACACCAGCAGCAAGAACCTCTCCCTACACCAGTATGAGATGGTTTTATAACGCTAATCTGTCCCTCACACCAGCAGCAGGAACCTCTCCCTACACCAGTATGAGATGATTTTATAACGCTAAACTGTCCATCACACCAGCAGCAGGAACCTCTCCCTATACTAGTATGAGATGATTTTATAACGCTAATGTATCCCTCACACCAGCAGCAGGAACCTCTCCCTATACTAGTATGAGATGATTTTATAACGCTAATCTTTCCCTTACACCAGCAGCAGGAACCTCTCCCTATACTAGTATGAGATGATTTTATAACGCTAATCTGTCCCTCACACCAGCAGCAGGAACCTCTCCCTACACCAGTTTGAGATGATTTTATAACACTAATCTGTCCCTCACACCAGCAGCAGGAGCCTCTCCCTAAGAGCCAACGCTATCCAGAACTCTCCCTCCTGATTGGCTGAGACACACCAGCGGGCGCCATTGTCTCCCGCTGCTGTCAATCAAAGTCAGTGAGCCAATGAGGGGAGAAAGGCGACAGGGCAGAGCCATGGCTGCATGTCTGAATGGGCACACAGAGCAGTGGCTCGGCTTAGGTGCCCCCATAGCAAGCTGCTTGCTGTGGGGGCACTCGGCAGGGGGGAGGGGCCAGAAGCGCCGACGAGGGACCCAAGAAGAGGAGGATCCGGGCAGCTCTGGGGAAAACCACTGAACAAAGCAGGTAAGTATAACATGTTTGTTATTTTTAAGCAAAAAAAACAAGACTTTATTATCACTATACAATTTCAACTCTACAGACAACCTGTTAAGGGAGGGGGAAGGGAAGCTACCTGCTACTGGAACTTACCCACCCCTTCTACCTCCTGCACATTCCTATTGGTCAGTGAGGATTTCTTTAAATTATATCCTTTATTAGCCATCCCAAGTTTTTAAAAATGCATACTTCTGAAACACATAGGGTTGCTTTGTTGGGCATTGTTTTTATACATTTTAAAAGCTTAAGTCCCCAAAATCATCAATTGGCCCTGAAAAGGTCTCTCTTTTGTCCAAAATCTTTTGCTTTGACTGATGGCTAACATGGCATTACACTCTGCTATTTACAAATGGCTTAAATGCTTATCAAAATATAGGAAATGTTGGCATATGCTGGATCTGGCAAATGTAACTGTGTATAAAGCATACCAAAAAAAAGCCTTGAGGGTGTGACAAACAGCTGAACCTCTACTGGGGTTGTAAAAATATTAAAGTCAGCAGCTACAAATAAGTTATCTGCTGAGGTTGTAGAAACAGACACTTACCAGCCCATGGAGACCAGCACTGTCTTCCCCACAGCCAATTCTGCCCAGTGCTGCAGATCCCTTGTGCCGCCATCTTGGATTTGGGAGCTGGTTATAACTTCATGATGTCCCCCAGTGGCTCCCCACTGTGCATGCATTGTGCAGTGAGTACAGTCATTGCAGTAAAGTCTTACAGCCTCTTGGGATGTGTAATGGGGGAGAGGGGGGCATGACTGAGGAAGTACCTGCTTCCCCCCCCCCCCCTCAAACAAAAAGAAAAACCTGAAAATTAGCAAAACTTTGACTTTTGGTCTCTGCATTTCTGTACATCACTTAATTACCTTCAACATTTCTTCTTTGAAGTACTTTAGTAGCATGCTTTATAACATTTTTCTGTTCATGTCTTTTCTGCGTGACACTGATTATAAAGTATTGTGTCCTATTGTTGTAAAGTATTGTCCTATAGAGTTGTTCTTCCATTAGTTACCAACTTGTTAGTGGTGACGCCAGCAAAATGCGTCATTATAATCTTCATTGTTTGGTAAGAACTTATTCTGATCTTTAAAGTGATACTAAACCCTCACGTTTTTTCGCCTATATCTGTTACTAAATAATAGCATTACATGAGAAGTCTAACCTTTTGTGTCATTTTCACTTCTAAGTTGTTTTATTCAGGCTCCATTTTTCCCATTTCCGGTTTTCCTGTTTGCTGGGTGACCCGTGTATTGCCGATCTCATAGTGTCACCCATGCATGCGCGCTCACACCTACACTTGCAATCAGAAATATTCAACCCCCTCACCTCAATAGACAATACAGTGATGTTGATGAAAAATAATGAATATAAATGCAAAATAAAAAAAACTTGTGAAATAACAAACAATATTTATTGATACATATTTGAGTTATTTTGTCAACAGAAGGCATCACGTTCTTCTTCAAAATGACCTGGTATTTCTAGGAATCCATGATGCCAGGTACACAATCAAGATTGCCCGGTCCTGACGCGGAAAAACAGCCCCACATCATTATTGACCCACCTCCGTGATTCACCGTGGGGATGGTATTCTTCTGGTCATAAGCCTGACCTTTTGCACGCCAGACATACCGCTGGTCCATTTTGTATGTCCAAAAAGTTCCAGTTTGGTTTCATCAGTCCATAGAACTGTCTCCCAGAACTCTGTAGTTTTGTCCAAATTCCTCCTGGCATATTCTAGTCGATTCCTGATGTTCCTTGAGGTGGAGTGGAGTGCGTCTTGGGGTCCGGCCATGAAGTCCTTGATTATTCAGTGCACGTCTTATAGTTGCCACTGAAGCACTTGTACCAGCCTTCATCATGTCATCATGTAGCTGTCTTGCAGTCACACGGGGGTTTTTCTTAGCTGTCCTGACTAAGTTGCTAAGGGCCCTTGATGAAATTGTGAGAGTTTCAGCTCCACTTCAGGCCATAAAAACTGTCAGAAAGCTTTAGAAATAACAATATTATATAGGGGTTGAATAATTGTGACATGGCGATCTTAACAAAATATACTGTTACACACAAATACTACATCATACATTTTCTGTGTTAATTTTATGTATCACTAAACTCAATAAGAAGCCATCCAAAGCAGAATCCTGCACTTTGAAAAGATTTTTATTTATAAATCCTTAAAACTCTTTAGGGGTTGAATATTTCTGAGTGCAAGTGTATGTGAATACAGCCTGTGTAGGAACGCCGGCTGTGCCCGCACTCACTGTGTCCCCGGGCACAGAGGACGCTGTAGCTCTGCCTCCCATGTGCTTTGACACTATGAGATCGGCAATACAAGGGTCAACTAGCAAACAGGACAACTGGAAATGGGAGAAACGGAGCCTGAATGAGGCCTGATTCACACCTATACATTTTTAGTGCTTTTTTGCATTTCGCTGATTTGCCCTACAGAACGTGTTTCATAGGAAACCAGATAAAATGGACTGTAGTGCAAATCTGCAAAATGCAAAAAGCACTAAAAATGCATAGATGTGAATCAGGCCTAAAACAACTTAGAATGACACAAAAGGTTATTTTTAGTAACAGATATAGGCGAAAAAACGTGCGGGTTTAATATCACTTTAAGTTATATGTATATTATCTTTAAATGTGATGGTCTGATGTTTTCCTAATGTTGTATCACAATTAGAGTTGAGCGAACCCGAACTGTAAAGTTTGGGTTTGTGCCGGACTTTAGGGTGTCCGTGTCCCGAACCCGTACACTAGAGAAAAAGTCCAGGTTCGGGTTTGGGTACTTTTTCACGCCTTTTGAATAGCTGCAGGGCAGCCAATCAACAAGCGTTTCACTCGTTTGCCCCTAGAAGCCATCACAGCCATGCCTACTAATGGCATGGCTGTGATTGGCCAGATTAGCATTATAAAATCATCTCATACTAGTGTAGGGAGAGGTTCCTGCTGCTGGTGTGAGGGACAGATTAGCGTTATAAAATCATCTCATAATAGTATAGAGAGAGGTTCCTGCTGGTGTGAGGGACAGGTTAGCGTTATAAAATCATCTCATACTAGTATTGGGAGAGGTTCCTGCTGCTGTTGTGAGGGACAGATTAGCGTTATAAAATCATCTCATACTAGTATAGGGAGAGGTTCCTGCTGCTGGTGTGAGGGACAGATTAGCGTTATAAAATCATCTCATACTAGTATAGGGAGAGGTTCCTGCTACTGGTGTGAGGGACAGATTAGCGTTATAAAATCATCTCATGCTGGTGTAGGGAGAGGTTCCTGCTGCTGGTGTGAGGGATAGATTAGCATTATAAAATCATCTCATACTAGTATAGGGAGAGGTTCCTGCTGCTGGTGTGAGGGACAGATTAGCGTTATAAAATCATCTCATACTGGTGTAGGGAGAGGTTCCTGCTGCTGGTGTGAGGGATAGATTAACGTTGTAAAATCATCTCATACTAGTATAGGGAGAGGTTCCTGCTGCTGGTGTGAGGGACAGATTAGCGTTATAAAATCATCTCATGCTGGTGTAGGGAGAGGTTCCTGTTGCTGGTGTGAGGGACAGATTAGCATTATAAAATCATCTCATACTGGTGTAGGGAGAGGTTCCTGCTGCTGGTGTGAGGGACAGATTAGCGTTATAAAATCATCTCATACTGGTGTAAGGAGAGGTTCCTGCTGCTGGTGTGAGGGACAGATTAGCGTTATAAAATCATCTCATACTGGTGTAGGGAGGGGTTCCTGCTGCTGGTGTGAGGGACAGATTACCGTTATAAAATCATCTCATACTGGTGTAGGGAGAGGTTCTTGCTGCTGGTGTGAGGGACAGATTAGCATTCTAAAATCATCTCATACTGGTGTAGGGAGAGGTTCCTGCTGCTGGTGTGAGGGACAGATGACCGTTATAAAATCATCTCATGCTGGTGTAGGGAGGGGTTCCTGCTGCTGGTGTGAGGGTCAGATTACCATTATAAAATCATCTCATACTGGTGTAGGGAGAGGTTCCTGCTGCTGGTGTGAGGGACAGATTAGCAGTATAAAATCATCTCATACTGGTGCAGGGAGAGGTTCCTGCTGCTGGTGTGAGGGACAGATTAGCGTTATAAAATCATCTCATACTGGGTGTAGGGAGATGTTCCTGCTGCTTGTGTGTGGGACAGATTACTGTTATAAAATCATCTCATACTGGTGTAGGGAGAGTTTCCTGCTGCTGTTGTGAGGGACATATTAGTGTCATAAAATCATCTCATACTGGTGTAGGGAGAGTTTCCTGCTGCTGTTGTGAGGGACATATTAGTGTCATAAAATCATCTCATACTGGTGTAGGGAGAGGTTCCTGCTGCTGGTGTGAGGGACAGATTGCCATTATAAAATCATCTCATACTGGTGTAGGGAGAGGTTCCTTCTGCTGGTGTGAGGGACAGATTAGCGTTATAAAATCATCTCATTCTGGTGTAGGGAGAGGCTCCTGCTGCTGGTGTGAGGGACAGATTACCGTTATAAAATCATCTCATACTGGTGTAGGGAGAGGTACCTGCTGCTGGTGTGAGGGACAGATTACCATTATAAAATCATCTCATACTGGTGTATGGAGAGGTTCCTACTGCTGGTGGGAGGGACAGATAAGCGTTATAAAATCATCTATTACTGGTATAGGGAGAGGATCCTGCTGCTGGTGTGAGGGACAGATTAGCGTTATAAAAAATAATATAAATTTGTGCTAAATAGTACATTTGCCTCCTGAATGAAGAGAGTGTCAAATAAGGGGAGTGGTCGTGGTGCTGCTGGTGCTGCTGGTGTTGGTGATGTTGGTAAAGCTCCTGTTGCAAGGAGAGGACGTGGTCGATCTGTGCCAGCTACACGCACAAGTGAAACACCTTTCACAGGTGCGAGTAACTGATAGAACCTTCAACGTTATATGGTAGGCCCGAATGCCGCTCAACGATTGGTGAGGCCAGAACAAGTACAGGCGATAGTAGATTGGGTGGCTGACAATGCTTCCAGTTCCTTCACAGTGTCTCCCACCCGGTCCCTTGCTGAAAGAGTTGGCACCTGAACCCCATGGCCATCTGTCTTTCACCTCAGCCCCTTTTAAATCAGCCAAGCAGTCTGAGCCCCAAGTCATGCAGCAGTGTCTTATGCTTTTTGATGACTCTGCTGGTGTGCATTCCGTGGGCCATCCACATAGCCCTGCCCCAGAAGTGAAATGGTTGTAGTGGTTGTGGTCGTCGTGGTCGTCGTGGTGCTGGTGAGGGGAATAAACTGTGAGAGAAGTAAGTCCTCCGTTTA
>BLSH010552567.1:52945-68178 GCA_018402905.1 Glandirana rugosa | reverse complement strand
ATCCAAGAATAGTGATAGATTCAAAGCCTCCCGGCCTTTCCATTTTCTCAGAGGGGCTACCAGGAGATTAGGACCTCTGTAAAGGTCATTGGTGAGGTGGAGAGTCCTGAAAGGAAGGCAAATGAACTGGAAATGACTTTCTCCCACAATATCTCCATTTCTTTAAATAGAACACTGGTCTCCAGTCCCTGGGTTTCTTTGTACAAAAAACAGAGGAGAATAAAAGCCTGTAAATCTCTTTGAGAATGAACTTGAAAGGATTGCTCTTTGCACTCGTATAATGTTAATGTACTGAAGGAGGACATCCACCTTCAGATCCAAGTGATAACTTCCCATCATGCCGCTGCTTACAACTGTTCTGCTTGAGGATGGGTCTGTTCACCAGGGTCTTAGGGCATATAGCCCTTTTCATTGTCAATAAATGTAGCACAGCCTTAGAAGAACATTGATAACAACAAATGCTACTTTTTTTGTGGAAATTTCTTTTTATTACATTTTCAAAATAATACAAAAACAAAAACAGATACACATTGAAAAACAGCCGGACTTCCAGGCAACACATTTCAACAAGACCTCAGCACTAGGCCAATAGTACAGCTCAAAGGCAATTATAAACTGTAAGAACCATACTTACATTACATCTTACACAAAAGCTTAATGTGTTATATATAATGTCTTCACAGACTCTCTAATCTTATAACTATCTACTGGTCTATAAGAGTAAATAACAGACTCTGGATATAATACCCAAATCTATAAAGACCACTATACAGAGACTCATGTTAATATCAATATTTACACCTAAACTGTATGAACACTATTTAGAAGTCATTTAGAATATACCCACTCAGTCAGACAACGTAGAAACACTATTCGCCCATCCCCCCCACAATTTATTAAATGTATTGGGTATTCCCCTACTGGTGTATGTGGCTTTGTACAAAGGGAGGGTTTTATTAATACGTGACTTCCAGGCCAAGGCAGCAGGAAGGGAAGGTTTTTTCCAAGAGAGAATTAACATCTTTCTAGCATAGTAGAGTAGTAGTGTCAACAGGGTACGTGTTACTCATTTAGGAGCCAGAGCATCAACTAATCCCAGGAGACACACCTTAACAGTGGGTCTAACACAGAGAGTAGTTACTTTCTCTATACATTCAGCAACCTCCACCCAAAACTTCTGTACAGCTGTACAATTCCAAAAAATATGCATAAAATCCACCCCAGGTGAGGTACACCACCAACAGCAGGACGACTGGAAGGGAAAAATCCTAGCCAATCTGGCTTGAGTAAGGTATATTTGATGTAGGAATTTATATTGGATGAGATGGTCTCTAGCAGAAACCAGTCTGGAGAAATTAATTTTCCAGATCTCATCCCAGTCATCCCTGTCCAACTGAGGGAACACCTCCTCCCAGGCCACCCTGAAAGGTGTGAGGATCCTGCTGACATCCACAAACAGCTGCTTAGAAATATTGGACAAAGCTTTGTCTAACTGAACGTCCCTAAGTACGAACTCTATATCGCTTTCCTGCAGTGTGAATGGTGCCGTATTAAATTGAGAGTTGTATGCATGATGCAGTTGTAAATAGTGAAACAGGTGAGAATTAGGGAGGTTGAATTTAGATTTCAGAACATAAAATTGCAGAAGTTTGCCATTCCTAACAATATCCTCCACCTTTTTAATACCATATTTGGTCCATATGACAGGGTCAGGGTACTTATAGAAGTGCGAAAGCTGAGGATTTTTCGATAATGGGGTGTGGGGGGAGATTACCTGATGGTCTGTTGATTCTGCCTTACCAGCCACCACCCTTTCTCTAACAGTTGCCCGCATGTAGTAATAGGGCATAGGGCACCACTGCCCCTGAGCACAAGATGCTTCAGAGCTTCATAGGAACCTACTATAGCAGCCTCCAAAGCGACTGCTGCATCGTCGTCCAGGAGGGTTAACCACCTATGAACAAAGACTAATTGCCCAGCCAGGAAGTAATGAAGAAAATGTGGTAATGCCAACCCCCTGCTTCCAGGGTTGCTGGAGCACCTGCAGTTTGATCATAGTATTGCGCCCCCTCCACAAGAAGGTAGATACTAAACTGTCTATGGTCTTAAAAATATATTTCGGTATCCACACAGGTGAATTACGGAATATATACACAGAAAAATATTCATCTTTAGTAAATTAACTTTCCCAATGAGCGTTAGGGGGAGATTTTGCCAAAGCTTGCAATCTATGTTTTAGCTCCTGCAATAATGGAGTGATGTTCAAGGTAATAAAGTCCAGGACTGAGCTAGAAACATAGATGCCCAGGTATTTGACCCTACCCACCTGTTGTAAGGGGCAGTTGGCTGAAACCCTGCAAGAAAGAGAACGGGTCCTAAGTGGAAGAATCTGGGTTTACTCCAGTTCACTTTCAGTCTGGAAAAAACAGAAAAGGTATTCAAAATGGTCAAGGCTGCCGACAGAGATGTAACAAATGCTACTTTATTCACAAAATCTGCCGAGCACTTGAGCCCACCAAGAGTAATAATAACCTGCTCTTTCAGCAATTCCACTCTTGACCAGATGCATAAAGGTAGTGTCCACACCTTTGCGGTAGAGTGCATTGCTGTAATGTGCAGCTGCAGCTAATCCACAATGTGGACCCTCGTCCTCAAACCCAAACCCAGGAATCAGATGGTGTGAGAGCTTGCATCAATGCTCAGGGAAGCCACAAGAGATTACCAAACAAATAAAAGCCTCATGCAGCCTAAGTTAAGAAAAGAAATACAGGGTTAAGACCACAGGAATAATGGGAAGGGAGAGTGAAAAGGATAGTATAAAAGAAAAGCTGACCATACAACACTGACTCAATGCATCCAAGCACCAGCTCAGGTGAACCACCAGAGGTGTAGCATCTCTAGTTAGAGAACACCTCAGCCCCAAACGACCTCCAGAAGGAGCTCCCTGCCTTATTGGTGCATTTAACAACCTAAGATTCTGGATTGCACTTGGGAGAGGCTGAACCTAGGCGAAAGCTGACCAAGTCAGTAAGTAAGGGCCTTATCTCAGTGTCACGGTCTTACAGGTGTAGATCTTGAGGTCAAAAGGGAGAATGGGATGGATCTCTCTTTACTTCCTTTTATAGCAAAGAAGGAGATAGAGGAAGTTTTGGGACTTTAAATGAAGCTGTGGCCTGGTAAGGCCCTATGCTTCCATCCATGGCAATGTGTAAAAATAATTTGCATAAAAATACAAACAACAGCGGGTGATGGGACTTTATATGAAGTATGTGGTGGTCCTTGTACACATTGATGGATACATAAAAGGTTATATTTAAAGTTTTTATTAATTCATATACTCATATAAATACATAGTGTCTATTTCGATCTTAAAACAATAAAACATGATAATGTTTTTTAGTAATCAGATAACAGTACATGATAAGATTCCCCAATCCATCAATTTCATATATATACACACATAAGTGGATAGCAAGATATTAACTGCATGGCCCATGACCTCATATTTCCCTAATTTGTTGGGTACAAAAATGAAAGCATAAAAATCTACTGAACGCATGATTATATAAAAAATGCAACATCTGGTAGCTCTACTCATTTTGTGGCTAGAGGGCCACTCATTAGGAGAAAGTGAGTTGTATTCTGTAATAAAAAATGAATGTCCACTTGAAGAAGGATGGGGCATACAGAGCAAAGTATATAGCCCTCTCCAAAGAAATGTGGATTACTTACACAGCTTGTGCATGGGCAGTGAAGCGCCAGACACAAAGAGTCACCCGGGAACATCATGGCCGGGAGCTGTGGCGGCTAGTCAAGCGGCGGCAACCCACACAGGCAGCCATCAGAGCTGGAATGGGCACCAGGATGTGGAGTGAACCGATGGGTGGGCCAATATGTGGAATATCTGTGAAGGAAAGGTGATCAATGAATAGTCAACTGAAAAATCCAAAGTGATGGAGGAAGTGAAAAAGTGCAAACATGTGAAACTGGGAGTGTGAAGAAAAAATATAGGGAGGGAGTGTAGGATCCACCGATCAGAATAAAGAAAAAAAGAAAAAAGGTAGAAAGAGCATGAAGAGAGCATGAAAGCAGTGACACTGAGAAATAATAACCTGTATTGAGTGAAGAGGACCGTGATCCAATTGTTGCGAGTGCAATGTGCAGCGTGCCTCAGTGTCCACCCCACCCAAAGATGATGCCAATGTATAGGCGCCGCCACCAGACCTCCCACCAGCGTCACACATGCAAGCAGAGTGAGAGGGAGGCGCCCCCACACTGGTGCAAAATCACCCAGTGGTCCTGAGCTGTCAATCATCGGGATCAGTGGCCGAGGAAGCAGCTGATGGAAAGCAATCTGTGTTCTATCAGCTACAGACAGGTACAGGGGAGACATCTAGGGTCAAACAGACCATGAATGTCTCATAAAGAGAACCTGTCACCTATATGCCATTACATGGTGGCTATTGGTCCCCTATGTGATAGCAATAAAGTCATGAAAAAATAAGTTTTAAACATTTAAAGGGACACATAAAAAAAAGAAAATTAACGCCTACGCCTATGTAGGAAAACAGCGATTGCCCTAAACATGTTAAATATCATCACGTACACTGGAGTGAGAGCAATAATTCTAGCAGTTCTTGTGTAATTCTAAACAAATGACCTGTAGGGGCTTTTAAAGTGTTGCCTATGAAAAAAAATATTGGGTACTGAAGTTTTTCATTGTTTCACAGGTGCACGCAATTTTAGGGTTTGACATGTTGTGTATCTATTTACTTGGCACAATCTCATCTTTTATATTCTACCAAAAAAAAATAGGTAATATATTGCATTTATGTGCCCAAAAAGTCACTTTAGTGTATTTTTTACTGAATTTACTTTCGCCTGTGTAGACAAAAATCCTTGCACTGAGCCTGATTATAGGAGTACCTAATGCAAAATAAAAAAAAAAGCAAAATAAAAATAGTGAGGTCCCCAAAGAAATACTATTTCTATATATGATGCCTGACTCCCACCAAACAGGGGCCCAGATGGGCGAAAGTTCGGCTGTTCACTTGAACACCCAAACAGCCAAAGTTCACTCTGAACCTAGGTTCAGACCAAACCATTGCCTCACCCCTAGTGATGAATGCAATGCTGGCTAAAGTTCCAAAAAACAATTGCATCCTGTAGGTCCTATAGATATACTTTAATTGCTCCTCTCCTAGCTGCTTATACTCATCTGCTATTTGCTTCTCTCTTGCTCCGTTCACCTGCCAGTACAAAGAGAAATACCCAGACCATCAGAATCATTCAGGCCCACCCCTATGAAATTTGTCCAATGGGCTTCCTCAGGAATGCGAAATGCATAGAGGTGGACTTGAACGATTCTGCCATCACCTTTGCCTTACTGTGGTTTAGGCTGAACTAGCATGGATTGCGAGCCAGCTCCTGTAACAGGTGGAGCGCCCAAAATCTCTACAGTGAATTGAGCCTGACTGTGCTGATTACATATAGGCACCAATAAATGTGAGTGCATTACTTGTGTTTATATTTTAAATAAAAGTATTGTACAGTTTTATGTGATGAGTACTTCCTTGCTTTCTCCTTATCCTGCGAATGGAATATTGGAGGTGTGAGGGCATTGAGAGCACACCCCAATTCCTACAAAGCTTGTTTGACCTTTGTTGTGAGGGTCCAACCCTTCTAATTCAAGCTGTCTAAAGGGTGTACATGGGGTTCATATCACCTCATTAATAGCGAATGGCGCACTAATGAATTTTACATTTTGGGTGAAGCACCATGTGGGAATTGTTTGACATTTTCACTATTTGGATCAGCATATTATGTGCTGAATATCACCTTGTGAATGAGGTAATTAGGACACTTTAATTGGATTTGCACTGGACTTTATGTTTTCTGATAAGTTATAACACACTGTTTTCACATTTCCTATCTGTTATATATTGTGGTTTTTACATGTTTAACCACTTCAATAGTAAGCACTTAAACACCCTTCCTGCCCAGGCCATTTTTCAGCTTTCAAGGCTATCACATTTTTAATGACAATTACTCATGCAACACTGTACCCATATGTGCCCAGAAAACCTTCGCTCTGAATTGGTTAGCTGACTTCATGAGCGCCACTTCCCGGACAACTTTCCACCTTCTGAAACAGGCCGGGAACGCAAAAAAAGATGCCGCGTATGCAGCAAAAGAGTATTCCACAGAGATACCAGCACCCATTGCCCCCAGTGTCCCTCCGAACTGGGCCTTTGCATTGGTGAATGCTTCAGACTTTACCACACATCCCTAAAATATTAGCCCATATATTTCCCCATTTTCATTTCATCATCTGTGCTGACCATTTTCCATGTTTCCCCAAATAACCATGCCACTTCCTTCCACGTGAACTGACCTTGGCCTGTTTTTCGACTATGCTTCTGCCTAATGTTTGGACTGCTTGCACGTGAACTGACCCTGGCCTGTTTTTTCGATTATGCTTTTGCCTACCGCTTGGACTGATCTGTTGCCCTGCTACTGTAGCGCACAGGGGTCTCACATATGTGAGGGGCACCAGAATTGTTTTTCCGGATGGAGAAAACAAATTATTTGTTTTCTCCAGGTTTTGTAATGTCCGGATTAGAGTCTGGTTGCTTCAAAAGCGTTTTGGGTGCGAGAAGCCTCTACCCCTGTGCCCCTGACTTACAGTATTGATGGGCACTGATAGATGGCTCTGGTCAGTACTGATGTGCACTGTGTAGGACCTATGTCCCTCTAACAGAAGCCGGTTGACGGCTTTCTGCTTTTCTTCATGCTGACAGCGTGGGGGAAATAAAAGCTGATAACTGGCTTCTGTTTACTTCCATGATCAGCTGTCATTGGCTGACAGCTGCTCACATGGTAAAGTACCCACTGTAATTGGCCCCTTACCCTTTCTGTGATCAGCTGAGTCCCAAGGACACGACGATCACAGAGCATGCCACGCGTACAGCAAGAGACAGGAGGATGTCATGTACGCCCTCCCAGCATTTTAAGCCTGCGCTATAGCCCTCTTAAAGCTATAGCACGGGCACCAAGTAGTTAAAGTTATCATACAAATATATATTTGAATTGAAATCTTTATTATTTTTGGCAATAGCATGGTGTGAGATTTCTGTCAGTAACAGGCTGTGTCATGCCCCTCCAGTTTATATCTAAGAATAACAGGGAGGTGAAGCTCCATCAATCAAGATGTAATATTCCTCCCCCATTGTGTTTAGCTGGTTAGTGGGCATAGAGGAGGAGGGAGAAAGTAGGCTGTTATTTACCATTGTGTATACGCCGACATGTGTGATTCTATAGTCAAATGGGATGCTTGAATGTGATTGGGGGGAAATGCTTAGGGTAGAAATACACTGAAAACTGAGCATTTGCGCTAGCTGCCAAGACTGCTCTGTAAAATACCCAACTGCAGTGGGCACATGGACAGAAGCTGGAGACAGAGAACAGCAGAATCAAACAGGTTTTTTTGCAGAATACAGAAAATGAATCCCACAGTGACTGAGTGAGTATGTAAGCATGTAATACAGCATTTATTGATATTTTTTACTGATGTGGGTTTAATGACGGGTTAAAAGTCCCCAACCTATTAAAATCGTCCCAGCCCATCCCCTACTGCAACCAGTTTTTCTATGGTAACTGGTCTAATCCTGACAAATTGTTCTCCCTCCCAAACATTTTTCTGAGCATTTCCGTTTATTCAGAAGTGAACTTTTCCTTTTATGGACCCAGCTATTTCTTGTCTTCACAAAATACTGACCATTCCTGTTGAGAACGTTCTAGTGTTTAAGGATCCAGAAGAAGAAAACTGATAAACCCTTTCCAAGTCTGGCAGGCCCTGGCCTGCAACTTGCCATTGCTGTAATGCCTATTTGCCAAACTGTGGCAGACCCCAGAGATTTGACTAGAGCAAATTAGTCTATTCTAATTGGTCCTTCAGTTTTGGAGCAGCTGGGATTCTTGTTTGTTGCCCTACACTACTGTGTGGATTTGCATGTCTCATATCCAGTATGAGTCTTCTATGTATATGTGTGACTGGCTTAAATGAAGAGTAGTGCCAAAAACACTTACCAGGGATATTCTGGAGGGAAAAACACCCTCTTGCTCCAGCAAGAGGTCCTTTCATATCTCACAGGCCTCCAAGGCAAGGTCTTGAACAAGTTCCATCACAAACCTTAGACTCACAAGTCCTCAAAATCTACAAGTTCCCAGGCACTAAGGATGGGCTTGGGTGTGTTCATAACTGCACATGCCCGAGCTCGCCAAGAAGTTTTCACTGTGCAGCGCTAATCATAGGCAGTGTGACATTTCCCGATGAACGGCTGCAGCGATTGGGAAATGTCTCACTGCCTGTGATTAGCGCTGCGCAGTGTAAACTTCCTGGCGGGCTCGGGCACATGCAGTTGCGAACAAGCCCAAGCTCATCCTTACTAGGGACTACAAACTAGAATATCAATCTCTACCTCTGCCCCACTTCATGTCCTGAAATCTACCATCATCAACCCTGGAGAACAGGAGCCATCCAATTAACTTTTGCATGAGAATTATGAGTTTGATGGTAGCCTCAGTTAAGGCAGTTCTGTTTGCCCAAGTCTGTTCCAGAGCACTGCGACTCAGCATTCTGTCAGCATGTGACAAAAAGGGTCAATCTCTGAATTCCCCGATTTGCCTGGCACCCAAGACCAGGTTGATTCTGGTGTGGTGGCTCATGAATCTAGCCCTGATGCCAGGAAAATCTTTCCTTTCATCAGTATGAAAGATTCTCATGACAGATTCGTGCTTGACAGGCTGTGAGAGGAGAGTCCTGAAAACCCTTTTGGTACAGGAGACCTGGTCCCCAGAGGAAACACACCTCCCAAACAACATACTGGAGCTCTTGAGGTCCTTCAACACTGGACTTCTCAGCTGCAAGGTCATTTGACCTGGGTGAAGTAGAATAATGCTGAAGCTGTCACACACATCAAAACTTTTGCACAGGGTGTTGCTCACATAGTTCCACTTGTACTTGCACCTGTGACTTCAATGAATCTCTACTTTGGTTCTGTTTTTTCTTCATTTCTATCACCACTGCATGGTAGCTATGGGTCTTTTCTTGCAAAGAACTCTTCTCTTGTGTTACACTGTGTCTCTGTGTGGTTTCTTGAGGCCAACAGCCTGCCTTTTCCTTAGGGTGGTTTAACCCCTTCTACTTAAATAGGACATTGTGCTTCCATCTAGCTGTCCTGCTCTGGTACATCCCAAGGATATTTCTTTTGTTGTTTG
This sequence comes from Glandirana rugosa, assembly GCA_018402905.1. Taxonomy (NCBI): domain Eukaryota; kingdom Metazoa; phylum Chordata; class Amphibia; order Anura; family Ranidae; genus Glandirana; species Glandirana rugosa. Next base: position 58,899 of record BLSH010552567.1, on the reverse strand, counting down.
AATGTGGTATGAGCTATTCAAGTTTATCTCTCAGCCACTTCTTGCATCAGATGGGCTGACTCTTTTTTGTCATTTCCCTCAGAGGATTGGCTGCATCTCATTTCACTATCTCTAGGTGGTTTCAGCTGCTTATGCTTCCTGGCTATGGGCTTAAGGAGAAGGTTTCACTTTTTCCTGTCAGGCTTATTCTATTAGGCTAGGTTCACTCTATCCGACATGAAAACGGCCCGACTTTGATCCTACTTTGCTCTGCGACTTGTGTCCTACACCGGACCAACACTGTACCTACATCTGTCCGACTTCTGTGAATGGGATCCAACTTTGATCACATATTGAATACATATTGGCCTAAATTTATGAAGATATATATATATATTAATTGTCTGACATTTTTTGTTTATAGCGCAAATAATAAAAAAACACAGAGGCCATCACAAACCACTAAAAGAAAGCTCTATTTGTGGGAAAAAAAGAGCATACATTTTTTTTGGGTACGGTGTCGCACAACCTCGCAGTTGTAATGCAGTGCCACATAGAAAAAATGGCCTGGCCAGCAACGGGTAAATCTTCTGGAGTCAAGTGGTTAAAGCAGCCTATACACAGAGGAAATTTCTTTCCTGCAACCTGTGGCGGGAAAGAAATTCACTTTATTCCCCCAACAACACAGAGAATGTTGACAGGGGAATTCCTCCCATCAAGCCATTGTATTCTCCAGTGGGGACGTCTCCTATACCAGTCGCTAGCGATAATCACATGCAAAATCTGGCAGGATGGTTGTTGCCAAGTTGATTGATCCTGCATAACCAGCCGAGATTCGAACCCTGTATGGTCAGCCAAGACTATTCTGTCTACAGGGTTACAATACGGCTACGGAATTTGCCTGAAGAGTAATCAGCGTTGTCATCCTATTATAGTTAGTGTAAAAACACTGGATCTACTAATAGGATTAATAAATAATAAAACTATGATACAAGGGGACCCAGAAAAAAACAAAACTGCTGTGAACTGCACCATACGGTATACAGTATGTTGTTTTGTTTTGCTCAAGGTGTACTTTTTTTCGATAAAGTAGAGAAGGTTTAGATCCTCCATTGAGTTTTTATTGTTATTTCAATTCCCACTGGAGACATTTACCCTCTCTACTTGACCTGAGGACTATGGTCACTGGAACTAGAAGGGAGGAAAAGTCCAAAAATTTAGCTTGACAATGGAATAGAGGGGAATTGCCTTCCTTTGGTAAAACATCTCAATTTATGTTGTGTCTGCAGCATAGGAAAAAGAAAGGGAAATCACCCTAAGGCAACTCATCTTTGTGCTCTCATTCCTTTTACTTCAAGGTGGTTACATCCTATTATATAATCTATCTGCATGTTAGCACAGAAATTCATTTTAGACATGCAGTTCTTTTCTTTCATCAAAATGGTAGGTGGTCCGACCATTATAAACTAAGTTAGCAAAATATATTCTTTTAAGTCAGCACCAGGGACTGCACTTACATTGGATGAGGAGCGCCCCTTGGTGGCTGCTATGTTTTTTTAAATTTTTATTTCTCTGCCCCCCTTTGCTGTGAGGGTTAATTAAAATGGCTGGCACTTGTGGAAAGTGCCAACTATGACCGACCTTTCTCACCCCCTGCTTCATTCATAAATTTGTACTGTCACTTTCAGGATTGGCAAGTTATCTTTTAATGATGGGGAAAAACTTTTAACAAGTGCATGTGACAGGTCCAGCTGTTTCTGTTAACTTCCACAGCAGCAGAATATCACAGCTGTGGGGATATTCAGGCAGGGGGGAAGAGAACTGAAGATTTCAATGAACAAAGCAGCCACAAGCAAAAGGGGCATTTCTTATTTCTCAGTAATGTAACTACCATCCTTTGTGCTGATATAAAAAAATAAATCAATACATTTAATGCTCATTCAGATGGGTGCTGATACCCATAGTCAGTGAATAAGCACCTTGTTTATGTGGCTTCAGGTGCCAGGTGCTGCATGCAGGTAGCCCATTTACGTCTATGATGGTGAGCATTCGGGGATGCTCACCCACGCCTACACGGCTGTAAATATGGGACAAACAGCTGTGTCTGTGCAGCCACTGCATTCTCATAGACATGAATGGGCTGCCTGCACACACCTCCTGGTGGCTTATTTATGGACTATGGGTGAGTGTCAGCGCACAGGTGAATGAAGCCTTAGGCTTTAACATTCTACTGACAACAAAGTAGTTAAAAAATATTTTGTAAACATTGTTTTAACAATAGTTCAGTGGGGGCCTGTCCATTAGGGGCGCACGGGCTCCGCCCCCCCCATCCATGCATCTGGATTCCAATGGGAGGAGTGTTTTTTTGAAGCACGGGATAAGAGCAAGAGGCTCTAATAGGCTTCAAAAAAGGGTGGGCTTGGAGCGCAGAGCACTGCACCCTAAACGCACACAGTTGTGTGACACTAGCGAATGTATATTCGCTATTGCCACACTGATTCTCCTCCCAGCCAATTATGAAGTGGGTCTGAGACCCATCACCCAATTCGCTGAAAGGACAGGCGATCCTATTGGACTCCTAGGGGAAGGAGCAGCATGACAGAAGCCGCCATGTTGCATAGAAGACACAGGAACCTGCCCGCCACCCATAGAAGCCCGCTCCTTCTGCTCTGAGAAAGGCATCCGATAGGATCGCCTGTCTTCTCCGTAGATCAGGAAACCAGTAACATACCGGCGCTTCCTGATTGGCTGGGAGTGGTTCCGTCTTAGAAAGGCAAATGTTTATTTGCCTTTCTAAGGGCTTGTGGCAGCACGCTCTGCTCCACAAGCCACACTTTAATGAAGCCTATTAGAGCCTACGGCTCTAGTGGGATGCTTCATGGAAACCCCCCTGCCGTGGTAATTCATGCGGCCGGTGCCTCAAAGGGGCCGGCCGCATGAATGGGGGTGTGGTCAGGGCAGCCATGGATAGATGCATGCTATGCATGCATCTATCCATGGCATAGAGGAGGTGGCAGGAGAGAGGGGATGGCGCCCGTGCGCCCTAATGGACGGGCCACCTCTGCTGTATATACTATTAGAGGAGATATAATGTATACACTATTTGAGGAGATATACTGTATATACTATTAGAGGTTGAATCTGGTAAATATCATCAGACTCAGAGATCAAATTTTTTATCTAAAGAAAAAAATTAAAGACTGGTTTGCCGATTTTCAGACAGAACTGTAATGTATTATATGCTGGCCATACAAAAACAATGTCTTCCTTCAAAAATAGAACGTTCGTTCGATTTTCTAATTGTTAGTGGGGTCAAATTGACGTTCTTTTTCAACCACTGTGGCGGGAAAATTTGAAGGAGCAGAATAGAAAAGTTCTTGGTCAAAGAAATATTCAGACAGTGTATGTGGTTTTTCGTTCAGAAATGACATTCATTTTAAAACTGAATGTTAAAAGCAAGTGAAATTTTCAAATTACATTCTTTCATTCAGCAAATGTACAAAGATTTTTCATATGTATATTCTCGTCCAAAAATTGATACTTGTATGGCCACCATAAGGCACCTATGCGGTTTGCTTTTGATCTGTTTCTGCAGCGCTTTTTGCATACGTGATTTTGTTTCGATTTGCGTTTTGCATTTTTTATTTTTTTTTTGGCCAATTTGTTGTTGGACAGATAAAAAAAATGCAAATTGCTGCAAAAACACACTACATGCTTTTCTGCAGCTTCTCCATTGAAGTATATTGAATCCAAAAAAAGCACCGTTTTGCATTTTGACCCTTTCCAAATACACTGAAAAAAAGCATAGATGTGAATTTGTCCCATAGGAAACCATGTTAAATGGACTGTAATGCTTTTCTGCAAAAAGCACCAAAAAATGTATAAGTGTGAACCAGGCCTAAAACGTTTAGTAGCAGTAGCATGCTTTTTTTTTTGTATCACCTGTCATAATGGGGTTAAAAAACTAAAATTAGCCCTTTATCTTACAAAAAGACCAGATAGTCTCTACTATAATATATATTACTTTTATCATATTTAATAATATATACACCCAGAAGTAGGATATATGAGCATTTTAACTAGGAATCAGACATGAAGCGATGGTGTACTGCATGGCCGTCTTTAAGGCAAGGCAAAAGGGGCAGCTGCCCTGGGCCCTGTCATTTTTGTGGTGCCCAAAGCAGCTGCCTCATACTTGCCAACTATCTGGTTTAAATTCCCTTGTCCCTTGAAGTTTTAGTCCCGTGCTGTGTCCCGATATCTCAGTGTAAAATGCTGCTACTAATGCTGCCAAGCTCTGCCCTATTGTTGTGTACACATGACTCACCTGCAGACCCTGTGTTTACATGTAAATAACTTGCATTAATATGTAAATAGTGGCGGCCGGCGGCATTGATATGTAAATAGAGGTGGCATTCATATGTATATCATGACCCCCTGAGGTCATATCCACCATCACCTATACTGAATGCTGCCCACTGGGGAGACAAAGAGGCATGCTTAAAAGTCCTGCCTGCAACTGTGGTCATTAAGCCTAACATCAGCCTGTTCTGCAAAGGTAAGCAAATTGGTGGGGGGAGTGTAGTGTGGGGTGTGCAGAGGTAGGCAGAGAAGGAATTACAGGTTGGGGTGCACAGGTGAGCAAGGAGGGGATGTGTAAACGGAAGGAAGGTGGGTGCAAAGATGAGCCGAGGAGTCAGGTAGAGTTAAAAGGGGGAGGGTTGGAGTGGAGCGGATGGGGGAGGTTTGGGTTGCAGAGATTAGCAGGGGGTTTTAGGAGACAAAGGTGTACTGACAGGGTGGATAAAGATGTAGGTCGCGTATATGGAAGCCCATTCATTTCAGTGGGCTGCTCTGTGCTCTAGAAATGCAGAAGAAAGTCCCTAACCCTTTTTCAAAATCGCACGGTGCCACAGCACAAGTCAGCAGATGCGTGGTGGTGTCATTAACAATTGATGGCACTGCTGTGTATCTGCTAAAGGGCAGCGCGTTTCTGTGGTGTCAGGAAAGTGACTTTGCATTCCCCAGTCCATAGTGTGCAGGCAGTGAGGAGATGATGTGCTGTAATCTCTAGCAACCAATCAGTGAGCAGAAATCATGTGCTGTAATCTCTAGCAACTAATCAGTGAGCCATAATGTGTGCTGTAACCTCTAACAACCAGTCAGCAAACGGTAATGATATGCTTTAACCTCTGGCAACCAAGCGCAATCAATGCCTGATCTGAGTAAAGTCAGTGTAACTGATTAACTAAACAGTAAACTGATTTTGAGTCTAGCTGCTATTTATTGTATGTCTCAGAGCAGGGGGAGAGCGAAATTGCATGGGGGGGGGGGGGCAAGCAAATGTTTGCCCAGGATCCAATCAATATTAAAGACGGCCCTGATGTACTGAGCAGTATGTGTGCTGCGCTGTGTCTTCCAACATGTATGGATGGTGAACTGAGCTGTATGTGTGCTGCACTGTGTCTTCTAATATGTAAACAAATAATGCATTCTGTATGCAGGCCAACTAATTGGCTGGCCGATTAATCAATTATGAAATTAGTTGACAACTATTTTCATAATTGATTAGATGTCGATTAATCGATTAATTGTCTCGGCCCTACACCAGTGTTTCTCAGCCAGGGTTCCATGAAAGGTCCCCAGGGGTTTCACCATGATCTTCCGACAGGCTGAAGAGCGCAAAGGAAAATGATTGACATCACTGTCCCTTGCCAATCTCAGCTGGCCTTCTCCTTCTCTTCATCCAAGGTGCCTGTGTGAGACATCACTCGGGAGGGACGAGAGAGGAGGGCGGCCGTGAGATACAATCCAGCAGTTTTCCTGAGCTACTCTGCATGGGGAAAACCACTACAGATCTCAGTATTGTGCCCTCCAGTTTTCTCCTGGCCCCCCTGTACTATACTGTTCTCTCCTGCCCCCCCCATACCCTCTTGGGACATCACCAAAAGGGGTACGTCTCATCGAGTCCTTTT
>BLSH010552567.1:37015-51678 GCA_018402905.1 Glandirana rugosa | reverse complement strand
TTTGTGCTCTCCTGTCCCCCCTGTACTGTGCAGTGCTCTCCCGGCCCTCCTATACTGTTCTCTCCTGGCCCCTCTATACTGTTCCCCTCCCCCCCCCCCCGTAATGTTCCCTCCTGGATTCTCTGTGCTCTGTCCTGCTGACCCCCTATACGGTGCTTTTCTCAAGTTTGACCCAGAATTGAGCATCGGTGCGAAAAAAAAAAAAAGCTAGCACAAGTTCCACTTTATGGAGGTAAGTATTTATTCTATTGTTTAATGCTATTTCTAAGAATAATTGTTGTTATATCAACAGCTCGCTGATCACATCAATGTTCCGTGAGTTGTAGATATGAAAATTATTTCAGCCGTTCCCTGAGATCTCAGACTTTTTTTTGCCAGGGGTTCCTCAAAGGTAAACAGGTTGGGAAACACCGCATTACACCATTCACTAGAAATGTCTACAGAAGAGGAAACAAGGTAAGGGATTTACTTCTAAATATGATATAAATAGCTCTGCCTGTAAGGCATTTATTTAATGTATGGTAACACAGTGATTATTACATAAGAAGGCACTTGCTGTCACCCACAGACTATTTATGATGTCACGTATTACACAACCATAAAACATGCCTGACAGAGCATGCTCTTGCACCCAGAGGTGAATGGATTCACCACACTAAACTTTTTCTTTACAGATGTAGAAAGTTTAATGCGTGAACACAGCCTGAGGGATATGAAGCAATAGGTTTTGGTATTGACTTTAGCAAATCTGAGACATTTGTTATTTTTCTAACCTGGTATTAAGCTGGAATGGATTGGAAAAATAAAAGCAACACATAAAGGGTATGTAAATGTAATAGTGCCATCAAGTACTCCATAAAGAGGGATTAGGTATATCCCAAGGAGCTTTATATGGAGGGTGTTATTTTTACTGGAATAAATGTTTGCATATTATCTGCTGATGAGATTTTATCACTTAGGCCTCATGCACACAGGATGTTTTTGACTGTTTTACAGCAGCTGTTTTTAGCTGCAGATGTTTTTTTCTACAGTCAATAAACCCTCCATCATGTTATCCTAGGTGTTCATGCACACAAAGGCTGTTATCAACTGTTTTTAGCAGTCACGTTTTTGAGCTATAAAAAAAAACCCAAGACCAGAGGGTTCTGAGCATAGGCGTGCGCACATAGGGTGGAAGGTGTGCCTGGGCACACCCTAATCACCCTGTACTATGCAGATTCCCCCTGCTACCTGGCTGCAGAGAAAGGGACTGGGGAATCTGTGTCTTTTCTCTTTCTCTGTTTAGACCCCTGATATTTCACCAAACCCCCCCAGCAGGGCTCCTAAATAAAATTGTAAAAAAATAAAATATAATATTGTAAAAAATAATTAAAAAACAAAATTGTAAAAAAAAAAATAATAAAATTAAATAAAAATAAACTACTGACACCTATCTCTGCCCTACTGACACCGTCCTCATCTCTTCTGTCCTGATGCATTCTGTGTCGCGTTTCGTCACAGAATGACACACACATATATATACACACACACTCATGTTTGTTTGCACTATGTGGTGCACACCTTAATGCAATAGGAGGCGTACACCTATGGTTATGAGAGATGTTTTTCAGCTGTAAAAACATTCAAACGCTCAAAAACGCTCAAAAACTCAGCTAAACGTTGATCCCCAGCATTTTTGGACGTTTTAGATCAATTGAGAAAAAAAAAATGCTGGCCCTTTAAAAACGAGAAAAAAACGTACAAAAACACCAGTAATATAACGCTGGTAAAAGCTGAAAAAAATCACTGATAAGCTACTGAGGTTTTTAGGATGTTTTTCTAACATCCTGTGTGCATGAAGCCTAAGGGTCGGTTCACACTTGAGCGGCGCGACTTTGCGCCCCGTTCACATCTAGGCGAATTGTCAGGCGACTTGAATCGCCAGACAAGTCGCCTCAATGCTGTGCAATGGAACCATTCTAATAGGAGCGAATCGCTTCTCTCCGACTTCGGAAAATGGTTCCTGCACTATTTTCAGGGCGATCTCAGCGCGGCTTGCATTGACTTCTATGATAGAAGTCTCCTTACAAGCCGAGTTGAGATCGCCTCGAGCAGGGCGACTTGCTTCGCCCTGGCAAGTCGCGCCGCTCAAGTGTAAACCGGCCCTAAAAGAGAGCAAATCTAAGATCGTAGTGCAGGGGAAATCCCTAAGCTCCATGAACCTGGACCTTTTTTTTTTTTCAAGACAGAGGTACTAACCCAGTAGGGGTCAACATACTTGATAAAGAGGGTCTCAAGTGCTGTTCCTGACTTCAGCAAAGAGCTGCCCATGATATTCAGTGAATGTAATGCCACGAAAGGACTAAAGACATGCACCATGAAATGGTCAGACTGCAAACGTGCTGTAAGAGTGGTTGGGAAACTGGAAGCATGTCTCGGGGGACAGCCATTGACTGGAGACATGTTACAATAGACTACAAATCATTGTGGCTATTACAGTCTATTTGCTAGTCAACACTTCCATAATTATGCTCCCTACAGCCCTCATAAAAATTACTTGTGCCACTTGTGATATTTCTCTTAGCAAGATCCAATATAAAAGATCTAAAAAAAAAAAAAACATAAAAAGAGAAAATGGATGGACAGTAATTAAAAAGTAAGATATTGTGAAAGAGAAATAAACTAAACTAAACTAGAAAAAAAAATTCCACTTTCATGGAAAAAAAAAAAAGCTAATAAAAAAAGTATATTGTACTGTATAGCATAAACAATGGCTATACAAGCCATATTGTAATTGCCTTTCCGTTTTAACCACTTAAAGACATAAGCCACTTTTTGAGATCTGTTGTTTACAAGTTAACCACTTGCTGACCGTATAACGACGGGGGCAGGTCGGCTCTCTTGCAGGAATCGCCGTAGCTGTACAGCAGCTCACGCAGGCGCGGTTGCGGGCGGGCTCAGGAGCGCACCCACGGATCGGGCTGACTCGATATCCGCTGGCGACCTGCGATTGCCTAGTACAGAGGCAGAATGGGGATCTGCCTATGTAAACAAGGCGGATCCCCGTTCTGACAGGGGACATGACAGAGATCTACCGTTCCCAGTCATCGGGAACAGTGATCTCTGCCATGTCCTTGCCAGCCCATACCCCCTACAGTTATACATACTTAACCCTTTGATCGCCCCTAGAGTTAACCCCCTACTGTTAGTGTCATTTTTACATTGATCACTGCATTTTTATAGCACTGATCAATGTAATGATGTCACTGGTCCCCAAAAACTGTAATTTGGGGTCAGATTTGTCCGCCGAAATGTCGCAGTCCTGATAAAAATCACTGATTGCTGCCATTACTAGTAAAAACAATAAATAAGTAAACGCCCCTAAATCTATCCCATAGTTTGTAGACGCGATAACTTTTGCGCAAACCAATCAATATGCCTATTGCGATTTTCTTTACCAAGAATATGTAGAAGAAAATATATCGGCCCAAACTGATGAATAAATTCGTTTTTTTTTAATTTTTTTGTTTGGATATGTATTATAGCAAAAAGTTAAAAAAATGTTGGTTTTTTTTTCAAAATTGTCGCTCTTTGTTTGTTTTTAGCACAAAAAATAAAAATCGCAGAGGTGCTCAAATACTGCCAAAAGAAAGCTCTATTTGTAGGAAAAAAAGGACGTCAATTTTGTTTGGATACAATGTTGCACGACCTCTCAATTGTCAGCTAAAGCGATGCAGCGCCGTATCGCAAAAAATGACTTGGTCAAGAAGTGGGTAAATCCTTATGGGGCTGAAGTGGTTAAAATCTGTTTTTTTTGCTAGAAAATTACTTAGAACCCCCAAACATAATATATTTTTTTCAGACACCCTAGAGAATAAAATGGCAAGTGTTGCAATAAAATGGCAAGCGTTGCAAAAAAATTGCGCCCCACTTGTGGAATGGCGACAAATTTTGGCACTTAAAAATCTCCATTGGTGACATTTAAAAATGTCTACAGGCTACCAGTATTGAGTTACAGAGGAGGTCTAGTGCTAGAATTATTGCTCTCGCTCTAACGACCACGGTGATACCTCACATGTGTGGTTTGAACACCATTTTCATATGTGGGTGCGCCTTACATTTGCTTTCACTTCTGCGCGCGAGCTCGGCGGGACAGGGCGCTTTATTTTTTTTTTTCTTATTTATTTTATGTTTTATTTTTTTATTTTTGCACTGTTCTTTTAAAAAAAAATGTGGGTCACTTTTATTTCTATTACAAGGAATGTAAACATCCCTTGTAATAGAAAAAAAGATGACAGGACCTCTGTAATGTGAGATCTGGGGTCAAAAAGACCTCAGATCTCACATTTACACTTAAATGCAATAAAAAGAAGAAAAAGTATTTTTTTTATATAAAAGGTTTCCCCTTTTAGACCATCGGGCGGAAGTGACATTTGACGCTGCTTCCGTCATCCAATGATATGGAGCCGAGTGGGGGTCATTGTTTCCCTCACTCAACTCATGCCTCGCAGGGGAAAGGACCCAATCATCTCTGCCTGCTACCGATGGCTCCGGTAAGCGGCGTAGACCACCGGGGTGCGGCGGGGGGCACCTCTCCTGCACCTCTCCTGCTGCCCATAAAAGTGATCTTGCGGCGAATCTGTAGCAGAGACCACTTTTATCTGGAAGCGGACCGCACATTGTTTTAAAAAATGCCGGGGTTTTGGCAGCTATCTGCTGTCATAACAACTGTATTTAATGTAAAACAGCTGGCATATAATGACAGCGGGTGGTCCGTAGGTGGTTAATCTGCAGCACTGTCGTTATCTGTACAATTCAATGCAATATGGCCACCCGTTGGTGTACAGAACGCCTTCAAGAAAATGCTGTTTGTGTGATTGGCTCACTGATTTTCTCAAAAATCTGTACTAAGATACAAGTCACATTTTAGGCACTCTGCAAAAAGAATTTATGTTTTGGTGAGATACTCTAAGCGATAAATAATTCTAAAGGGGTGCAGTTACTGCAGTTTTCCTCATTAGATCACTTATGGGGAAAGGACCTACTTTGCCGGTGGGGGTACCTTTCACGCGGCACACGCACACACATGTGAAGAATCTAACATTAAGGCAATTTCCTGACTTAGACATGAGTCTTGAATGTGTGCAGTAAAATATCCCATGTCACTACACACTGCAACTTGTAGGTTGCATTAGAAGGGACATGCTGAGCCTGTGCCCACTCCACCAGTCTAGTATACCCCTGTTACCTACTCCCAGTAACAAAATGGGGTTCCGCCGAGCACCTAGCACAGACCTCATGTGTGCACTTATTAACTACTTCACTTCCCGTATCTTGTGACCAGGCCATGCATCTCCATCGCCATGTTTGGATGGATACCAACTGCTAGGGAGGACCATACTATGCCTAACAACTGGTTGCATGTTTCTTGAATTTGTACTTGGTTAGCTACACTCCCTACTTTGTCCTGCCAAGTTAACCCTTGTGTAACAGTGTTACTTCATACTCTGTTGTGCGTTTACAGACCCTGGTTCTTTTGATACGCCAGAACTTACATGCACCCTTTTTGAGTAACTTCAGACCAGAACGGTTAATGCAACATTACTGAAGAAATGTAGCATAACGGTTCAATCTGAACAACGTCTTTCCCCTAACTCTAACTATAATAGTGTGGCTGCCCAGGCATACCTCTGTGAGGTGAGAGCTCATTCTGGCATTGTCCATGGCTTGGATGTCTCTGAATGTCCCAGTATCTTCAGCAGCAGACACAATCCTGTGTACAGACAGACCCCAGTCAGCTAGGAAGATCCGGCCAAGAAGGATCCTGGACCTCAACCTTCCCCCTTTTTTATCACAGGTGGGCTGGCTATGACCAAAAAGCCCGGGAACAGAACTTCTACAAGTTAACTTTTCCCCTGGCCTGGGCCAGCTGTTAACTCACTAGAACCAAACACAATTCAGCCTACCTACATACTGAGAGTGCACCAGGTGATTATAATGAACTAGTCCCTTCTATTCAGATTAAGGGCCTGTTCACATCTAGCGATTCGAAATCACAGACGGAATCGCTTTGATTCCAAATCACACTGCAATGCTGGCAAAGTACTTTGTGCAAAGCTTGTCGCCCAAAAAGGCGCAGGAGCTTCTTTTGGATGACACGCAATGTGGTTTGAGACGATTGTCGCGTTATAACTCGTGCAACAATCGCAGCAAAACCATACCACGTTGTGGTACTATTAACCAGTTCCTTACTGAGTCATATTAAAATGACGTCGGCAGGAACCACTCGTCGATCCTCTGGCCCGCAGAGCGGTAATCGCGGATAGATCGTGTGCTGGGGGGTCGTGTACCCCCCCGATCGGGGTAAAGAGCCAATAAAATTGGCTCTTTACCACGTGACCGGCTGTGTCCAATCAAAGCCGGTCACTACCGATCTTCCCGTGCACACCGCTCGTGCGGGCCCCCGGGGGCGCGCAGAGCGGCGATCGGGGCTGAGGCTTGTCCCTCAGACAAAGCCCAGCTCCGATCGGTGTAAAGAGCCAATAGAATTAACTCTTCACCACGTGATCAGCTGTGCCAATCACAGCCGGTCATGTGATGTAAACAGACCAGGGTAACGAGCTGTTACCGCGGTTCTCCCTGTCACACACCGATAGTACACCAAGCACACTGATTCCCCCCCTGATAAGGAGGACCTGTCACTAGCCCATCAAAGTACCTGTCACAGCCCATCAGAGTACCTGTCACCTGTCCATCAAAGTACCCGAGTACCTGTCACCTGCCCATCAAAGTACCCGAGTAACTGTCATCTGTCCATCAAAGTACCTGAGTACCTGTCACCTACCCATCAAAGTACCTGAGTACCTGTCACCTGTCCATCAAAGTACCCGAGTACCTGTCACCTGCCCATCAAAGTACCTGAGTACCTGTTACCTGTCCATCAGAGTACCTGAGTACCTGTCACCTGTACATCAAAGTACCCGAGTACCTGTCACCTGTACATCAAAGTACCCGAGTACCTGTCACCTGTCCATCAAAGTACCCGAGTACCTGTCACCTGCCCATCAGAGTACCCGAGTACCTGTCACCTGTCCATCAAAGTACCTGTCACCAGCCCATCAGAGTACCCGAGTACCTGTCACCTGCCCATCAGAGTACCCGAGTACCTGTCACCAGCCCATCAGAGTAACCGAGTACCTGTCACCAGCACATCAGAGTACCCAAGTACCTGTCACCTGCCCATCAAAGTACCCGAGTACCTGTCACCTGTCCATCAAAGTACCCAAGTACCTGTCACCTGTACATCAAAGTACCCGAGTACCTGTCACCTGTACATCAAAGTACCCGAGTACCTGTCACCTGTCCATCAAAGTACCCGAGTACCTGTCACCTGTCCATCAGAGTACCCGAGTACCTGTCATCTGCCCATCAGAGCACCCGAATACCTGTCACCAGCTCATCAGAGTACCCAAGTACCTGTCACCTGCCCATCAGAGTACCCAAGTACCTGTCACCTGCCCATCAGAGTACCCAAGTATCTGTCACCTGCCCATCAGAGTACCTGTCACCAGCCCATCAGCATACCCGAGTATCTGTCACCTGCCCATCAGAGAACCTGAGTACCTTGCACCAGCCCAGCAAATTACCCGAGTACCTGTCACCTGCTCATTAGAGTACTCGAGTACCTGTTACCAGACCATCAGCGTACCAGAGTACCTGTCACCAGACCATCAGCGTACCAGAGTACCTGTCACCTGCCCATCTGAGTACCCAAGTACCTGCCACCAGCCCATCAGCGTACCCAAGTACCTGTCACCTGCCCACCTGAGTACCTGTCACCTGCCCACCTGAGTACCCGAGTACCTGTCACCAGCACTTTAGAGTACCCGAGTACCTGTCACCTGCCCTTCAGATTACCCGAGTACCTGTCACCAACCCTTCTGAGTAACCAAGTACCTATCTGCAGCCCATCAGAATACCCAAGTACCTTTTACCAGTCCATCAGATTACCCGAGTACCTGTCTCCAGCCCATCAAAGTACCCAAGTACCTATCTGCAGCCCATCAGAATACCTGAGTACCTATCTGCAGCCCATGCCTCATAGAATATACCTCGGGTGTTTGCTTTCCAAAATGGGGTCATTTTGGGGGTAATTCCACTGTCCTGGTGCTCCAGGGCCTTCAAAAGTGTGATAGGTATGAATGAAATTTTAAGTGTAATTTATGCTCCTAGAACGCCTGACGGTGCTCCCTGCATGTTTGACCTCTCTATGTGGCCAGGGTGTGAAAATGTTTCACACATGTGGTATTGCCATACTCAGGACGAGTAGCAGAATATATTTTGTGGGTTAATTTTTGCTATGTACATGCTATGTGTTAGAAATATCTTATAAATTGACCACTTTGTGTAAAAATAAAAGCATTTTCATTTTCTTTCCACATTTTCAGAAGACTTGTGAAAAAAAATGAACAATTCAAAAGACTCATAATGCCTCACAGAATATACGTTGGGGTGTTTGCTTTCCAAAATGGGGTCATTTTGTTGGTAATTCCATTGTCCTGGTGCTCCAGGGCCTTCAAAAGTGTAATAGTTAAAAGGAAACAGCCTCCCCATGGCTGATGGGACTTTAAATGAGGGCCCTGACATTAAAGGCAGGGGTACCGCCATCCCTATATCGGTTCAAAGGAAAGGGAATGAGACTTTAAATGAAGCAAGATTTCCCCACATAGACCACATTGTATATATCGAAATTATTTATTGTTGTACACAAATCATGAAACATAGAAAATTCATTAGCATGGTATAGTACATCATTCCATCTATAAACCTATACATATGACAGAGAATACATGGCAGGGTATGGCCGGTAAATAATAATCCATGTAGATGATGAATGATTGAAAAGCGTTGAAGATTCTAGTATATATAACATTTCAATAAAAATTGTTAATAACTCAACCAGTCGAGATAAGTAAAAGAACGCATGATAGATAATGTGTAGCTCTACGCGTTTCGTGGTTTGTACCACTCGTCAGGAGCATAGCGTAAAAATATCTAGATGGTAAAAAATAAAAAAATAAAAAAGAGTAATAAAGGACTGATGAAAGTATTAAAATAGAAAAAACAAAGGCGAATACTCGCCCTTCGTAACAAAATACCTGGATTAATGTTCTTAAGTAAATGGCAAGGAGCAGGCCAGCAGCAAGGCCTCTATTGGGAGCTGAGGCGGCGAGATTGGCAAAGGAGCGCCTACAATCGGGCAAGCAAGTGGGGAGGGGGCCCATCAAAACCGGACTCTTCCTGGGGTACATCAAAGTTCGTGGTATAATCTAAAAAATAGTACAATAGAATGCATCTGTATGAGCATGTATGGTACAGCTAAGTGAAGTAGGTGATCAATACCAGGGTAATACGTGCTCTAAACGGAGAAAGTAGTGAAGAGGGGGACCCTGCCCAAAAAAGGGGAAGGGGTGTGCACGAAGGAGCAGTGTAGTGAAACAAGAGTTGATCCATCCTAAAGGACCAAACATTACCTGATGTTGTCTGGACCGAAGGTGAGATAGGTACGTCAGGGACCAAAAACCACCGCATGGCAGGGAGAGGCGTCCGTGACCAAGGGTGGGGGTGTGTATATATACACACACCCCACAAACCCAAACAAGCACCGCCAACACCATGCAGGCGTAGGGGTAGGAGAGGGGCAGCGGCACCACACCGTGATGACGCTCGGTAGCTGCGCCCACTCTCCCTGGGTGAACGCCGAGAAAGAAAACACCTGGCGCCGCTAAAACATGGCCGGCAGGACCGACTTCATATAAGCGGCACCAGGGGGTGTGGCGTCGATGCACTGCGGTGAATCCACCCAATCCCCCGACAATTGTAGGGAGAGAGGGAGGGTCCGCCAGAGCGCTTCGCAGCTCCCAGTGAGACACGCTGCATGGCACGGCCAGGATGAACCACAGCCAGTCCCTGCAACAATGTAGCTCCGTACAAAACAAAAATAATGTTGAATTTTATGTTGAATGACTATCTTAATAGGCTAGATCACACTAGGCTGTGGCCAATACCTTATGTATAAAGGACACCAACAATTGCCAAGGCCGTCATATATAGGACTCTGTTGTGGGGACCAAAAATCCGACATAAACGTGTCGGCTGTGGCTATGGGGGCTGCATGCTTCCATCCCTGGTTCAGTGGTTAAAAGGAAACAGCCTCCCCATGGCTGATGGGACTTTAAATGAGGGCCCTGACATTAAAGGCAGGGGTACCTCCATCCCTGTATCGGTTCAAAGGAAAGGGAATGGGACTTTAAATGAATCAAGATTTCCCCACATAGACCACATTGCATATATGGACATTATCGTATCACATTGCATATATCGAAATATTAATCCAGGTATTTTGTTACGAAGGGCGAGTATTCGCCTTTGTTTTTTCTATTTTAATACTTTCATCAGTCCTTTATTATTCTTTTTTATTTTTTACCATCTAGATATTTTTACGCTATGCTCCTGACGAGTGGTACAAACCACGAAACGCGTAGAGCTACACATTATCTATCATGGGTTCTTTTACTTATCTCGACTGGTTGAGTTATTAACAATTTTTATTGAAATGTTATATATACTAGAATCTTCAACCCTTTTCAATCATTCATCAACTACATGGATTATTATGTACCGGCCATACCCTGTCATGTATTCTCTGTCATATGTATATAGATGGAATGATGTACTATACCATGCTAATGAATTTTCTATGTTTCATGATTTGTGTACAACAATAAATAATTTCGATATATGCAATGTGGCCTATGTGGGGAAATCTTGCTTCATTTAAAGTCCCATTCCCTTTCCTTTGAACCGATATAGGGATGGAGGTACCCCTGCCTTTAATGTCAGGGCCCTCATTTAAAGTCCCATCAGCCATGGGGAGGCTGTTTCCTTTTAACCACTGAACCAGGGATGGAAGCATGTAGTCCCCCATAGCCACAGCCGACATGTTTATGTCGGATTTTTGGTCCCCACAACAGAGTCCCTTTCCTTTGAATCAAAAGTGTAATAGATCGTTAGGAAATTAGATGTGAAATTTCTGCTCCTAGAATGCCTGACGGTGCTCCCTGCATGTTGGACCTCTCTATGTGGCCAGGCTGTGTAAAAGTCTCACACATGTGGTATCGCCATACTCGGGATGAGTAGCAGAATATCTTTTGGGGGTTGATTTTTGCTATATACATGCTATGTTTAAGAAATATCTTATAAATTGACCACTTTGTGTAAAAATAAAAGCGTTTTCATTTTCTTTCCACATTTTTCGAAGACTTGTGAAAAAAAATGAACAATTCAAAAGACGCATAATGCCTCACAGAATATACGTTGGGGTGTTTGCTTTCCAAAATGGGGTCATTTTGTTGGTAATTCCATTGTCCTGGTGCTCCAGGGCCTTCAAAAGTGTAATAGGTCGTTAGGAAATTAGATATGAAATTTCTGTGCTTTGGCTAACTTTGCCTTACAGAAGGATGTAGGGTAAGGATCTGTTACACTGCCGCTAAGATCCACATATATGTATTGCCAGGGGCATGGCCTGTTCTGTCCATCCACAGTGGGTCTCATGCACTAGGCCGAGTCCCACCCTCCTTTGTGGTGGCACGTGCTATGTATGCCAGACTGCCTCACCCTGCTCGTGTCTCCTGCTCCGTGGTCAACTCTGTTCCTGATACTTTCTGGCCTGCCTTCTGTTTTTTCCTCAGCTTGCATATGATATATTCTTCTGTTTCAAAGCTTTGCCTAGACACAGAGTATACTCTTGCCTGCCGCATGCCCTGACCTCTGCTCATACTCTAACCTACCCTAGGGTCATCACTCATTGAGGAGTGCTCTGCCAAAGACCGAGTTGTCACTAAAGCTTTCATGCAGCTCACATTTCAGCCAATCCATGTATGGCCAGCTTTAGACTATGTGCCTTGTGGGAGTCCATGTTAACAGTGGTGTCATTCCTAATAAGACTCAAAACTCAAACTCGCTCATCCATGTCTTTATGGACCTTGCTTTGAGCATTGGTCCAAATCATTTGGTGGAGGGGGATTATGGTGTGGGGTTGTTTTTCAGGGCCTCGCCTTGGCCCCTTATATACAGTATCTCATAAAAGTGAGTACACCCCTCACATTTTTGTAAATATTTTATTATATCTTTTCATGTGACAACACTGAAGAAATTATACATTGCTGCAATGTAAAGTAGTGAGTGTACAGCTTGTATAACAGTGTAAATTTGCTGTCCCCTCAAAATAATTCAACACACAGCCATTAATGTCTAAACCGCCGGCAACGAAAGTGAAAGTTTATATGAGGCACTTTGCTTAGCAAACAAAATGTACTCTAGCAAACAAAAATCTCCTCTAGCACCCACCCACCAATAAATCGCTGTTTTTAACAGATTTTCTAAAGCTAATCTGTCCCTCACAGCAGCAGCAGCATCCTTGAAAACTTGAAAAAAGCTGGTAGATACATACCCAAAATGACTTGCAGCTGTAATTGCAGCAAAAGGTGGTCCTAAAAAGTATTGAATACAAATGCACGCCACACTTTTCACATATTTATTTTTAAAACCATTTATTATTTTCCTTGCACTACACAATTATGTGCCAATATGTGTTGGTCTATCACATAAAATCCCAATAAAATACATGTACGTTTTTAGTAGCAACATGACAAAATGTGGAAAATTTCAAGGGGTATGAATACTTTTTCAAGGCACTGTATATACAATATATATATATATATACTCACTGGCCACTTTGTTAGGCACAACCTGCTAGTACTGGGTTGGACCCCCTTTTGCCTTCAGACCTGTCTTAATTCTTCATGGCATATTTTGGTCCATATTGACATGATCGCATCACGCAGTTGCTGCAGATTTGTCGGCTGCACATCCATGATGTGAGTCTCCCGTTCCAACACATCCCAAAGGTGCTCTATTACATGAGATCTGGTGACTGTGGAGTCCATTTGAGTACAGTGACCTCATTGTCATGTTCAAGAAACCAGTTTAAGATGATTTGAGCTGTATGACATGGTGCATTATCCTGTTGGAAGTAGCCATCAGAAGATTGGTACATGGTAGTTATAAAGGGATAGACATGGTCAGTAACAATACTCAGGTAGGCCATTTAAATGATGCTCAATTGACACTAAGGGGCCCAAAGTGTGCCTAGAAAATATCCCCCACACCATTACCTCACCACCACCCTGAACCATTGATATAATGCAGAATGGATCCATGCTTTCATATCCTTTATGCCAAATTCTGACCCTGCCAGCTAAATGTCGCAGCTGAAACTGAGACTCATCAGACCAGGAAACACTTTTCCAATATTCTATTGTCCAATTTTGGTGAGCCTGTGCGTATTGTAGCCTTAATTTCCTGTTCTTAGCTGACAGGAGTGGCACCCCGTGTGGTCTTCTGCTGCTTCAAAGTTCGATGCGTTGTGCATTCAAAGATGGTATTCTGCATACCTTGGTTGTAACGAGTGGTTATTTGAGTTACTGTTGCCTTTCTATCATCTCGAAACAGTGTGCCCATTCTCCTCTGACTTGTGACATCAACAAGGCATTTTCATCCACACAACCTCCGCTCACTGGATATTTTCTCTTTTTCGGACCATTCTCTGTAAACATTACAGATGGTTGTGTGTGAAAATCCCAGTAGATCAACAGTTTTTGAAATACTCAGGCCAGTCTGCTGGCACCAACAATCATGACAAATTTAAAATCACTTAAATCTCCTTTCTTCCCCATTCTGATGCACGGTTTGAATGCCTAAATACATTGAGTCGCTGCCATGTGATTGACTGATTAGCAATTTGTGTTAACAAGCAATTGAACTGGTGTGCCTAATAAAGCATCTGATGAGTGTATATATATATATATATACTGTATATGGGATATTAGAGTGTAAAACTAGCGCTACACCATTTTGCAGAAATAACTGGTTGACGTGCATATATGGGAGTGTGGTAGGTGTGGGCAGCTGATATATATATATATATATATATATATATATAATGTGTGACTTAATAATAAAGTTAGTAAAGATAGCATGAATGTATTGCTGTTTCCAGGTGCTTTGTAAAGGACCAGCAGGCAAAAATGTAAAAAGCAGTGATCATGTGCAGCCAGTAAATGTACACAGTTGTCTTCACTGTGATCAATCTTTATTTCCTTTTTTCTTTAATCAAGTTTTGCTGCTTTAAATTGTGTCATTTTTATTTTGTTTCATATAACAATTTGCTTGAAATAGTTTTTTTTTAAGACGTGGAAGAAAACCACCTGACACTTTCTTTTATCTTTTAGGGACTCAAGTTGAGAGTCTGCGTTGGCCATGGCCATTACTTCCATTCTTTGCTGGATTTATAGTTTTCACCATAACGTTAATATCCACCTCAGACCATCTGGCTCAGTGTATGACCGAAGAAAATTGAGAACCATTTAGGACGTTACTAGATTTTATAATGTGTTTTTAATTCATTAGGTCGTTTCTTACCTTCATTACCGGTACCGGTTGCGTCTGAGAGTTGAACTCAGGGATTTTCTATTTTCTTTCACAGTCCACCAAAAGAAGGTGCAGAATTTTTTTTTGATAAAGTTCGTTTAACAATATACTTTGTTTTATTTTTACTGTGTTAA
>BLSH010552551.1:28705-41738 GCA_018402905.1 Glandirana rugosa | reverse complement strand
ATATATATATATATATATATATATATATTAGGGCCAATTTAAACAGGATCTAATTTACCTACCTGCATGTCTTTGGGAGGAAACTGGAAGAATCCCACACAGACACAGGGAGAGCATGCAAACTCCAGGTAGGTAGCATTGTGGTTTGAACCAGTGACTTATTTGCTCCCAGGCGAAAGTGCTAACCACTACACCACTGTATAGACTATATACCGTGCATGCAAGCTCGGATAAGGGTCTGGCATAGATTTTAAGAGGAACACCATGCCAAAATTAAACAGAAATGTTGAGTAGGGGTCCCCTGCAAAGTCCGTACCAGGCCCTTCAGGTCTGTTATGTATATTAAGGGGAACCCCATGCCAAATTTTGGGAAAAATGGCGTTGGGGTCCCCCCCACAATGCAAACCAGACCCCAAAGCATTCTCCCCATGTTGAGGGCATGTGGCCTGATAAGGTTCGGAGGGGGCACACTCACTCGTCCCCAACCCCCCACCATGCCAGGGCTGCGTGCTCGCATAAGGGTCTGGTTTGGATTTTGGGGGGGACCAACACCATTTTTTATCAATTTGGTGTGGGGTTCCCCTTAAAATCCATACCAGACCTGAAGGGCCTGGTATGGACTGGGTGGGACCCCCAACACAATGCTTTTTCAGTGATCTTTATCTACAGGGTGGGCCATTTATATGGATACACCTTAATAAAATGGGAATGGTTGATGATATTAACTTCCTGTTTGTGGCACATTAGTATATATGAGGGGGGGAAACTTCAAGATGGGTGGTGACCATGGTGGCCATTTTGAAGTTGGCCATTTTGAATCCAACTTTTGTTTTTTCAATAGGAAGAGGGTCATGTGACACATCAAACCTATTGGGAATTTCACAAGAAAAACAACGATGACCAATCCAGTTGAATGGCCCCCAAGGACTCCCGATCTGACCCCCCTTAGACTTTTATCTTTGGGGTCATCTGAAGGCAATTGTCTATGCTGTGAAGATACGAGATGTGCAGCACCTGAAACTACGGATACTGGAAGCCTGTGCTAGCATTTCTCCTGCGGTGTTGCTATCAGTGTGTGAAAAGTGGGAGAAGAAGGTTGCATTGACAATCCAACACAATGCGCAGCATATTGAACACATTTTATAAGTGGTCAGAAACTTGTAAATAACTCATGAAAGAATAAAGTTACGTTAAAACCAAGCACACCATTGTTTTTCTTGTGAAATTCCCAATAAGTTTGTTGTGTCACATGACCCTCTTCCTATTAAAAAAACAAAAGTTGGATTCAAAATGGCCGACTTCAAAATGGCCGCCATGGTCACCACCCACCTTGAAAAGTTTCCCCTCGGATTCGGGTCCGGGGTTCTGGTAATTTTATTAAAAGTTCTGAAAATGGCTGTAAAAAAGTCCTGGAAGGTCCTAGAGGTCTGCAAAAGGATGGAAAATGGGGGTTAGGGTGGGACAAGTGCCCTACAAAGAAATGGGGACAGGGAAATAACGTTAAATATTTAAAAAAAAATAAAAACATAAAAAAAGCAAAAATGGAGGTGAATGTGGACCATCTTCAAACTGGGTCTGAAAAGTATTAACGATAGAAGCCATATAACTGTTCTAAAATCATCTTCAAACTGTGTCAAAAAAGTATAAATAAGCCGGGAGAACCCATATCACTGTTCTGCAAACATCTGGAAAATGTGTGTGTCACTTTAAATGAAACTGGGAATAAGTGAACATCTGTTCTGCAAACATCTGTAAACTGTTTAGAAAACTTTACCTAAAACCGGTAGGAACCATACACCTGTTCTGTGAACATCTGGAATGTGTGTGTGAAACTACAGCATAGAGAAGAACAGGCATATGGTTTCGCTCTTCACACACAGTTTGCAGATGTTTGAAGAACAGTAATATGATATCACTGTTCTTCAAACATCTGCAATCTGTGTGTGAAACTACACCATAGAGAAGAACGGGCATATGGTTTTGCTCTTCACACACAGTTTGCAGATGTTTGAAGAACAGTGATATGATATCACTGTTCTTCAAACATCTGCAATCTGTGTGTGAAACTACAGCATAGAGAAGAACACTGTTTTTATTTAGAGCGGCAATCACAAATGACGCAGAGGAGATCAAATAGCACCAAAAGAAAGCTCTATTTGTGGGTAAAAAAAGGACGCAAATTTTGTTTGGGTACAACGTCGCACGACCACGCAATTGTCAGTTAAAGCAACGCAGTGCCAAATCGCAAAAAGTGCTCAGGACCTAAAGCGTGAATTCCTTCCGGGGCTGAAGTGGTTAAAGGAGTATTTTTTTCACTTTAACCATTATTAAAACCACTGCTCCTGAAAAAAAAAAATTAGAAACTTTTTTTTTCTATTCAGACATGTCCCCTGGGGCTAAGGCTGTTACAATTAGAGAGAGGGGTGGTAATGTTTTTTTTTTTAGGGCAATGAAGCATACAACCGCAAGTTCAATCCCAGCCAACATCAACACGTAACCTGAGAGGCATCTTCATAGGCAAATAGAGCTCGCATGTGTGCTATTTTACTCGAGTCTGTGAGAGCTGAAGTTGTAATTGCCTTTAATTTGGAGTTATTTTAAGGCACTGCTGGAGTAGATTTAGGAGGTATAGTAAATGAGGGCCATTTTATGTGATATCGAAACATGTCGGGAAAACGTTCCATATCACCGGTGGGCTACACCCATTTGACCCACTGTGTGGGATTCATTACTTGTATTGCTTTATATGTTTTTTATTGCATATTTTTACGTGTTACATGTACAATCGTATATGTTTTTTACTGCATACCAATAAATGATTTGCACTTTTATACATACATATACTGTGGTTTGAGTTGCCACCCAAAAATCCCCTTCCCCTTGGGGCCACTCTTCTGGTTCATTTGATTTTTGGATATGGTGGTGTGCTCACCATTTAGGGGCACATACCAGGGTTCTTTTAGTACCAGTCAAACAGGTGGTGAACAATTAGGCCTAGGGTGCTGGAGGTTCCAGAACAATGTAACCCCATGCAGTTATTCTTGTTAGATGGAGGAACTGGGCCTGATGTTGTAAATTACTTTAAAAATTGTGACAAGAGCTCCCAGTCAAACAGGTGTGGAAAAATTGGGCCTTGTGTGCTGCCGGTGCCAGAACACTGTAACCCCTTGCAGTTACTCTTGTTGGATGGAGGAACAGGGCCTGATGTTGTAAATTTGTTTACAAATTGTGACAAAAGCCCCAATTAAACAGGTGGTGAAAAATTAGGCCTAGGGCGCTGGAGGTTCCAGAACAATGTAACCCCTTGCAGTTATTCTTGTTAGACGGAGGAACTGGGCCTGATGTTGTAAATTACTTTAAAAATTGTGACAAGAGCTCCCAGTCAAACAGGTGGCGAAAAATTGGGCCTTGTGTGCTGGCGGTGCCAGAACACCGTAACCCCTTGCAGTTACTCTTGTTGGATGGAGGAACAGGGCCTGATGTTGTAAATTAATTTACAAATTGTGACAAAAGCCCCAATTAAACAGGTGGTGAAAAATTAGGCCTAGGGTGCTGGAGGTTCCAGAACAATGTAACCCCTTGCAGTTATTCTTGTTAGAAGGAGGAACTGGGCCTGATGTTGTAAATTACTTTAAAAATTGTGACGAGAGCCCCGAGTCAAACAGGTGGCGAAAAATTGGGCCTTGGAGGATGGCGGTGCCAGAACACCGTAGCCCCTTGTAGTTACTCTTTTTGGACAGAGGAACAGGGCCTGATGTTGTTAAATAGTTTACAAATTGTGACGAAAGCCCCCCAGTCAAACAGGGGGCAAAAACTTGGGCCTTGGGTGCTGGCGGTGCCAGAACACTGTAACCCCTTGCAGTTACTCTTGTTGAACAGAGAAACAGGGCCTTATTTTGTAAATTCGTTTAAAATTTGTGACGAAAGCCCCCAGTAAACAGGTGGTGAAAAATTGGGCCTTGGGTGCTGGCGGTGCCAGAACTCTGTAACCCCTTGCAGTTACTCTTGCTGGATGGAGTAACAGTGCCTGATGTGAATTAGTTTAAACATTTTGACAAAAGCCCCCAGCCAAACAGGTGGCGAAAAATTGGGCCTAGGGTGTTGGCGGTGCCAGAACACTGTAACCCTTTGTAGTTACTCTTGATGGACAGAGGAACAGGGCCTGATGTTGTAAATTAGTTTAAAAATTGTGACGAGAGCCCCAAGTCAAACAGGTGACGAAAAACTGGGCCTTGGGTGCTGGTGGTGCCAGAACACTGTAACACTTGGCAGTTACTCTTCTTGGATGTAGAAACAGGGCCAGATGTTGTAAATCAGTTTAAAAATTATGACGAAATCCACCAGTCGAACGGGCAGCGAAAAATTGGGCATTGGGTGTTGGTGGTGCCAGAACACTATAACCCCATGTAGTTACTCTTTTTGGATGGTGGAACAGGACCAGGCATTGTAAATTAGTTTAAAAATTGTGACGAAAGCCAACAGTCAAACAGGTGGCAAAAAATTGGGCCTTTGGTGCTGGCGGTGCCAGAACACTGTAACCCCTTATAGTTACTCTTGTTGGACAGATGAACAGGGCCTGATGTAAATTAGTTTAAAATTTGTGACGAAAGCCCACAGTCAAACAGGTGGCGTAAAATTGGGTCTAGAGTGTTGGCGGTGCCAGAACACTTAAACCCCTTGTAGTTACTATTGCTGTGTGTAGGAACAGGGCCTGATATTGTAAATTAGTTTAAAAATTGTGAAGAGAGCCCCCCGAGTCAAAGAGGTAGTGAAAAATTGGGCCTTGGGTGCTGGGGGTGCCAGAACACTCTAACCCATTGCTGTTACTCATGCTGAATGGAGTAACAGGGCCTGATGTTGTAAATTAGTTTACAAATTGTGACAAAACCCACCAGTCAAACAGGTGGCGAAAAATTGGTCCATGGGTGCTGGCGGTGCCAGAACACTATAACCCCTTGTAGTTACTCTTTTTGGACAAAGGAACATGACCTGATGTTTGGTAAACCGTTTACAAAATGTGACGAAAGCCCCCCCAGTCAAACAGGTGGTGAAAAATTGGGCCTTGGTTGCTGGGGGTGCCAGAACACTGTAACCCCTTTCAGTTACACTTGTTGGATGGAGGAACGGGGCCTGATGTTGTAAATGAGTTTAGAAATTGTGATGAAAACCCCCAGTCAAACAGTTGGTGAAAAATTGGGCTTGGGTGCCGGCGGTGCCAGAACCCTGTCACCACTTGCAGTTAATCTTGCTGGACAGAGGAACAGGACCTGATTTTGTACATTCGTTTAAAATTTGTTGCAAAAGCCCCCAGTCAAACAGGTGGCAAAAAATTGGTCCTTTGGTGCTGACGGTGCCAGAACAAGTAACCACTTGTAGTCATTCTTTTTGGACAGAGGAACAGAGCCTGATGTTATTAAATAGTTTACAAATTGTGACAAAAGCCCCTCAGGCAAACAGGTGGCAAAAACTTGGGCCTTAGGTGCTGGCGGTGCCTGAACACTGTAACCCCTTGCAGTTACTCTTGTTGGATGGAGGAACAGGGCCTGGTGTTGTAAATTAGTTAAACAATTTTGACGAAAGCCAACTGTCAAACAGTGTTGACAAATTGGGCCTCTGGTGTTGGCGGTGCCAGAACACTGTAAACCCTTGTAGTTAATCTTGTTGGACAGAGGAACAGAGCCTGATGTTGTAAATTAGTTTAAAAATTGTGACGAGAGCCCCCAGTCAAACAGGTGGCAACAAATTGGGCCTTGGGTGCTGGCGGTGCTAGAATACTGTAACCCCTTGCAGTTACTTTTGTTGGATGGAGGAACAGGGCCTGATGTTGTAAATGAGTTTACAAATTGTGATGAAAGCCCCCAGTCAAACAGGTGGTGAAAAATAAGGCCTTGGGCGCTGGCGGTGCCAGAACACTGTAACCCCTTGCAGTTACTCTTGTTGGAGAAAGGAACAGGGCTTAATTTTGTAAATTAGTTTAACATTTGTGATGAAAGCCCGCAGTAAAACAGGTGGCGGAAAATTGGGCCTTGGGAGCTGGCGATGATAGAACACTTTAACCCCTTGTAGTTACTCTTTTTGGACAGATGAACAGAGCCTGATGTTATTAAATAGTTTACAAATTGTGGCGAAAGCCCTCCAGTCAAACAGGTGGCAAGAACTTGGCCTTAGGTGCTGGCAGTGCCAGAACACTGTAACCCCTTGCAGTTACTCTTGTTGGATGGAGGAATAGGGCCTGGTGTTGTAAATTAGTTCACAGATTGTAACGAGAGCCACCAGTCAAACAGGTGGTGAAAAATTGGGCCCTGGGTACTGGCGGTGCCAGAACACTGTAACCCCTTGCAGTTACTCTTGTTGGATAGAGGAACAGGGCCTGATGTTGTAAATGAGTTTACAAATTGTGACAAAAACCCCTAGTCAAACAGTTGGGGAAAAATTGGGCCTTGGGTGCCGGCGGTGCCAGAACACTGTCACCCCTTGCAGTTAATCTTGTTGGACAGAGGAACAGGACCTGATTTTGTACATTCGTTTAAAATTTGTGAAGAAAGCCCCCAGTCAAACAGGTGGCAAAAAATTGGGCCTTGGGTGCTGGCGGTGCAAGAACAAGTAACCACTTGTAGTTATTCTTTTTGGACAGAGGAACAGAGCCTGATGTTATTAAATAGTTTACAAATTGTGACAAAAGCCCCACAGTCAAACAGGTGGCAAAAACTTGGGCCTTAGGTGTTGGCGGTGCCAGACCACTGTAACCCCTTGTAGTTAATCTTGTTGGACAGAGGAACAGAGCCTGATGTTGTAAATTAGTTTAAAAATTGTGACGAGAGCCCCCAGTCAAACAGCTGGCGAAAAATTGGACCTTGGGTGCTGGCGGTGCTAGAACACTGTAACCCCTTGCAGTTACTTTTGTTAGATGTAGGAACAGGGCCTGATGTTGTAAATGAGTTTACAAATTGTGATCAAAGCCCCCAGTCAAACAGGTGGTGAAAAATTGGGCCTTGGGCGCTGGCGGTGCCAGAACACTTTAACCCCTTGCAGTTACTCTTGTTGGAGAAAGGAACAGGGCCTGATTTTGTAAATTAGTTTAAAATTTGTGATGAAAGCCCCCCAGTCAAAGAGGTGGCGAAAATTTGGGCCTTGGGTGTTGGCGGGGCGAGAACACTGTAACCCCTTGTAGTTACTCTTGTTGGACAGGGGAACAGTGCTTGTTGTTAAATAGTTTACAAATTGTTACGAAAGCCCACAGTCAAACATCAAACAGGTGGTGAAAACTTGGGCCTTGGGTGCTGGCAGTGCCAGAACACTGTAACCCCTTGCCGTTACTCTTGTTGGACGGAGGAACAGGTCCTGGTGTTGTAAATTAGTTTAAAAATTATGACGAAAGCCCCCAGTCAAACAAGTGGTAAAATATTGGGCCTTGGGTGATGGCGGTGCCAGAACACTGTAACTCCTTGTAGTTACTCTTGTTGGACAGAGAAACAGGGCCTGATGTTGTAAATTAGTTTAAAAATTGTGACGAGAGCCCCCAGTCAAACAGGTGGCGAAAAATTGGGCCTTGGGTGTTGGCGGTGCCAGAACACTGTAACCCCTTGCATGCCCCTGTAAACCAGGTGCAGAAAAATTGGGCCTTGGGTTTTGGTGTTGCCCTAAATACAAAATATTGTTCTAGATTATGGACAGGAGGAATAGGAGCTGTGGCAGTCTTCAAGGCATCCCAGATCCCTAGCAAATGTAATCATTTGCATCAGCATCAGGGGCCGATCAATGACTGATTCATTTTTATAAATGTGAGCCTATCAACCGAGTCTGTGGACAGACGCACTCTTTGACCGGTTACGAACCCTCCTGCAGCACTGAATGTCTGTTCAAAAAGTGCGCTCGATGCAGGACAGGCCAGTAGCTCAATTGCTTATCAAGCAAAAAGGATTAGCTACATGCAGTTCATTGAGGGAACCATGAATGCAAACATGTACTGTGACATGCTGAAACAGAGCATGATCCCCTCCCTTCGGTGACTGGCCCACAGGGCAGTATTTCAACATGATAACGACCCCAAACACACCTCCAAGATGACCACTGCCTTGTTAAAGAAGCTGAGGGTAAAGGTGATGGACTGGCCAAGCATGTCTCCAGACCTAAACCCTATTGAGCATCTGTGGGGGCATCCTCAAATGGAAGGTGGAGGAGCTCAAGGTCTCTGATATCCACCAGCTCTGTGATTTCATCATGGAGGAATGGAAGAGGACTCCAGTGGCAACCTGTGAAGTTCTGGTGAACTCCATGCCCAAGCGGGTTAAGGCAGTGCTGGAAAATAATGGTGGCCACACAAAATACTGACACTTTGGGCCCAATTTGGACATTTTCACTTATGGGGTGCACTCACTGTTATTGCCAGCGGTTTAGACATTAATGGCTGTGTGTTGAATTATTTTGAAGGGGCAGCAAAGCTATACAAGCTGTACAATCACTACTTTACATTGTAGCAAAGAGTCATTTCTTCAGTGTTGTCACATGAAAAGATAATAAATAAAATAAATAAATAAATAAATAAATAAAATATTTACAAAAATGTGAGGGGTGTACTCACTTTTGTGAGATACGCTACATCCTGGTATATATATATATATATATATATATATATATATATATATATATATATGTACACGCAGCCTATTGAGTGTACACTATATATCGGTACATTTGGGGTGTACATACGGTGTATAGTACACTTGAACTGGTGTATTAAAATATATACAGTCTAATGTATACAGATATACACACAGCGTATTGAGTGTACACTATATATCAGTGCATTCGGGGGGTGTACGGTATATAGCACACTACTTGACGTGGTCTCTTCAAATATGTACAGTCTAGTGTATCCAGATATAGACGCAGCGTACTGAGTGCACACTATATATTGGTGCATTCGGGGATGTACAGTATATAGCACAATACGTGACGTGTTGTCTTCAAATATATATAGTCTAGTGTATCCAGATATACACGCAGCATATTGAGTATACACTATATATATATATGTGCATTTGTGGGTGTACGGTATATAGCACACTACTTGACGCAGTGTCTTCAAATACTGTTTATACAGTCTAGTGTATCCAGAAATACATGCAGCGTATTGAGTGTACACTATATATCAGTGCATTCGGGGGTGTACGGTATATAGTATAGTGTAGTGCGGTGTTAAAAAAATACCCATTGTATCAGGAAGGCCACAAAGGAGAGGCAGATGCTCCCAGGCCACTAAAAGAGGGCAAGCAGCCTCTATGCCTTCACTGAAAAGTGGTGGTGGCGGAGGTGGTGCATCCTCTGCAAGAGGGTGACGCTTGTCCTTTTTTTCTGCTGTTGGTCGTGCTGTTGAGCCACAACATGCAGAAGAGTTGGTGGCGTGGATAACAAAGCCGTCCTCATCCTCCTCACCCTCTGTCATCCAGGCTCATACAAGTTTGCCTTCCAACGCATCTGGCAAAGTGGCCTATTCCACCGGATCCTTGTCCACAGTTACTCCTTCTGTAGCCCCACCATCATGCACGGAGGAGTCACCTGAGTTGTTCGACAATAGTGTCGGTTACATGCTGAAGGAAGCGGCAGTAGTTTGAAGGCTCCGATGTTGGTTCCCAGGTTGAGGAAGGGAGTAGCGTGAGCCTAGAGACAGGGGTGCCGCAAAAGTACAAGAAACTAGCAGTCATGTTTAGAGTTGAGCGAACTTCTGGAAGTCCGGGTTCTGCTGGTTCGGCCAAACTTCGGGACTAAGTCCGGGTTCGGGTCCGGACAGAACCCAAACTTTGTCCCGGACCCCGAACCCCATTGAAATCAATGGGGACCCGAACTTTTAGGCACAAAAATGGCTGTAAAAAAGTCCTGGAAAGTCCTAGAGGTCTGCAAAAGGAAGGAAATGGGGGTAAGGGTGGAACAAGTGCCCTACAAATAAATGGGGACAGGGAAATAACTAAAAGCATTTTTAACCACTTGCCGACCGCCGATCGGCATCTGACGGCAGCAAAGTGGCTCGTTCCCGCAAAACGCCGTCATACGACGGCGGCTGCGGGAACGAGTTTAGTGAGCGTGCGCGCCGCGCCCACGTGCTCACTGTGTTCGGGGAGGGCCAGGGAGCGGGTGCGGCGGCTTCGATTGCCGCCGGCTACCCGCGATGGCCCCCCTGGAGCGAATGAGCGGAGGTCCGTGTATGTAGACACGGACCTCCGCTCTGTGTGAGGGGGAAGGGCTGTGATCACAGCCTTCCTGTACGTGAAGGCTGTGACCACTTCCCTTCCCCAGATAGTGCAGTCCCCCTACAGTTAGAACATGCCCAGGGAACATAGTTAACCCTTAGAGCACCCCCTGCAGGTTAACCCCTTCACTGCCAATGGCATTTACACAGTAATCAGTGCATTTTTATAGCACTGATCGCTGTATAAATGCCAATGGTCCCAAAAAAGTGTCAAAATGGTCCGACATGTCCGCTGAAATATCGCAGTTTTATCGCAAATATGAGGAAGAATATAAATTGGCCAAAAACGGTGAAAAAAATTTTTTTTATATTTTTTTTTGGATTTGTATTCTAGCAAAAAGTAAGAAATTTGGGTTTTTTTGCAAAATTGTCGCTCTTCTTTTGTTTATAGCGGCAATCAGAAATGACGCAGAGGGGATCAAATACCATCAAAAGAAAGCTCTATTTGTGGGAAAAAAGGACGCAAATTTCGTTTGGGTACAACATCGCACGACCGCGCAATTGTCAGTTAAAGCGACGCAGCGCCGAATCGCAAAAAGGGCTCCGGTCCTAAAGCTGGAAATCCTTCCGGGGCTGAAGTGGTTAAAAAAATAATTTCATAAAAAAATCAAAAATGGAGGTGGATGTGGACCATCTTCAAACTGTGTCTGAAAAGTATTAATTAACGGTAGAAGCCATATAACTGTTCTAAAATCATCTTCAAACTGTGTCAAAAAAGTATAAATAAGCCGGGAGAACCCATATCACTGTTCTGCAAACATCTGGAAACCGTGTGTAACACTTTAACTAAAACCGTGAGAAACCATACTACTTTTCTGCAAACATCTGGAAACTGTGTGTGACACTTTAACTAAAACCGGGACAAACTGTTCTGCAAACATCTGGAGACTGTGTGTAACACTTTAACTAAAACCGGAACAAACTGAACTACTGTTCTGCAAACATCTGGAAACTGTGTGTGACACTTTAACTAAAACCGGGACAAACTGTTCTGCAAACATCTGGAAACTGTGTGTAACACTTTAAAACCGGGCGAACCCATATCACTGTTCTGCAAACATCTGGAAACTGTGTGTGACACTTTAACTAAAACCGGGATAAACTGAACTACTGTTCTGCAAACATCTTGAAACTGTGTGTAACACTTTAACTAAAACCGGGACAAACTGAACTACTGTTCTGCAAACATCTGGAAACTGTGTGTGACACTTTAACTAAAACCGGGATAAACTGTTCTGCAAACATCTGGAAACTGTGTGTGAAACTACAGCATAGAGAAGAACAGGGATATGGTTTTGCTCTGCTATAGTTTCACATAGAGTTTTTAGATAGTTTTTAGATTTAGACTGTTCTAAAATCACTCTATGTGAAACTATAGCAGAGCGAACCCATATCCCTGTTCTTCTCTATGCTGTAGTTTCACACACAGTTTCCAGATGTTTGCAGAACAGTTTGTCCCGGTTTTAGTTAAAGTGTCACACACAGTTTCCAGATGTTTGCAGAACAGTAGTTCAGTTTGTCCCGGTTTTAGTTAAAGTGTTACACACAGTTTCAAGATGTTTGCAGAACAGTAGTTCAGTTTGTCCCGGTTTTAGTTAAAGTGTTACACACAGTTTCCAGATGTTTGCAGAACAGTGATATGGGTTCGCCCGGTTTTAGTTAAAGTGTTACACACAGTTTCCAGATGTTTGCAGAATAGTGATATGTGTTCTCCTGGCTTATTTATACTTTTTTGACACAGTTTGAAGATGATTTTAGAACAGTTATATGGCTTCTACCGTTAATTAATACTTTTCACGCACAGTTTGGATATGGTCCACATTCACCTCCATTTTTGATTTGTTTTATGAAATAATTTTAAAAAAAATGCTTTTCGTTATTTCCCTGTCCCCATTTCTTTGTAGGGCACTTGTCCCACCTTACCCCCATTTCCCTTCCTTTTGCAGACCTCTGGGACTTTCCCGGACTTTTTTACAGCAATTTTCAGAACTTTTGGTAAAATTACCAGAACCCCGGACCCGAACCCGGACTTTTTTTGAAAAGTCTGGGTTCGGGTCTGGGTCCTGGATACCCCAAAGTTGGGTATGGACCCGAACTTTACAGTCCTGGTTCGCTCAACACTAGTCATGTTCCCCCAGCTGCAGCATACAGCCAAGTTTGCTCCAGTGACGAGGAGGGAGGGAATGATGAGGACACGGAATGTAATTGGTTGCCTGAGAGAAGGGAGGAGGAAAGTGAGAAGAAGGAGGCCCAACTCCAGCAAAGCATGATGTCCTCCATGGGCCAGCTTAAGGGCAGCCACCCAATTGCATCAGACCACATAGCTCCACGGGTGCAGGGCACTGCTGCCTCGCCGCCGACTTCCAAAATTTCTTTGGTGTGTGCATTTTTCAGCACATGTGCTGTAGATCGCACTGTTGCCATTTGCAATCTATGCCTGAAGCGGGTCAAGCGCGGCAAGGACCACCGACGGGAATTCGACCGGGTACCTCCTGTAGTACGAAACGACCTCAACCCGGAGGAAGAAGAGTGAAAGGAGGAGGGAAGAGAGTCCGTTGGTTAATGTAAGGCACAGGAGTAGTAAGGGAGGGAGGAGCAGTGACCTCGTTTGAACCGACATACGACGTCGACCCCCTTGTACTGATCACAACTCGCTTGGTCCTGACATTTCAAGCCCAGGTATGGGTTGAAACCCCATAGGTCCTGGGTCTGGGCTTGGGTCTGAAAAGTTTTTTTCAGGCCCAAGCCCAGGCCCCAAGACCATTAAAATGGTTTTCAAGACTTTTA
>BLSH010552551.1:13985-28695 GCA_018402905.1 Glandirana rugosa | reverse complement strand
GCTCAGCATCTTAATACTAGCTCGGCCAAATTGCTAGCACTCCAACTGCTGCCTTTCCAGCTGGTAGACTCTGCCCCCTTTCGGGAATTTGTGGAATGTGCTGTCCCACAGTGGCAGGTTCCCAAAAGACATTTCTTTTCACGTAAGGCCATTGCAGCTCTCCACCGTCATGTAGAAGGCAATGTTTTGGCCTTGTTGGACAGTGTGGTCAGCAGCAGGGTTCATATTACTATTCTTACTCATGGTCCAGCAGGCACGGTCAGGGATGATACCTTTCCTTCACGGCACACTGGGTAACTCTGCTGCCAGCTGGGAAGGATGCAGGACAGGGTTCAGTTTTGGAAATAGTTCTGCCACCATCCCTACAAAAAGCTGGTGCTGATTTTGCCACATCCGCCTCCTGCACCCCTCCTCTACCTCTGTGGCCTCTTCTGCAGAATTGTCCTCTGAACCTGCAGTGCCCCCTAAGCATTCAAGGGGCTATGTAAGCAGTCAGGCTAAAAGATGCCATGTAGTGCTTGATTTAGTCTGTCTTGGGGACAGGAGTCACACTGGGGAAGAGATTCTTTCTGCTGTGCGGGGGAAGGCTCAGAGGCGGTTGACGCCATGGCAGCTTGAGCCAGGAATGGTTGTATGCGACAATGGCACCAACCTTCTCTCTGCCCTCCGACTGGGACAATTGACACATGTTCCATGCTTGGCCCACATCTTGAATTTGGTGGTGCAGCGTTTCTTGACCAGGTATCCAGGCTTACCAGATATCCTGAGGCAGGCCAGAAAAGTCTGTGGTAATTTCCGGCGTTCATACAATGCCAGTGCCTGGCTGGCTGGCA
The DNA here is from genome assembly GCA_018402905.1 of Glandirana rugosa. NCBI lineage: Eukaryota > Metazoa > Chordata > Amphibia > Anura > Ranidae > Glandirana > Glandirana rugosa. Next base: position 27,862 of record BLSH010552551.1, on the reverse strand, counting down.
TCCAACGGGAATTTAACCTCATTTGTGACATTCTCACCAGGTGGAACTCAACATTGGCAATGCTGCAGCAGCTGTACGCACAGCAGGGGGCCATCAATGAGTACCTCTGTGAGCATGGCACCAGAACAGGCTCAGGGGAGCTTGGCTTTTTTTGCCATGTCAGTGGCTAATGATTAAACGTGCATGCCCTGTCCTGTCACCATTTGAGGAGGCCACAAGGATGGTGAGCAGCGACAATGCATGCATCAATGACACTGTCCCACTAATATTCCTTCTGTAGCACACGCTTTGTGGAATCACGGACAGGGCACTTGGGGTAGAAGAGAGGGAGGAAGTGGAGGACTTCCTTTCCTTTCAAGGCCCCCTTTATGCAGAGAGCATTCCTGCAGAGCTGCCAAACACATGGGAGGAGGAGGATTGTGTCAGCATGGATGTGGAGTATAATATGCTGCAGTTTTTAAGGGATCATGGTTTTCAGACCCCAGAAACCCAAGGAGTTGTATGTGGCTTTGTCGTCCTCAGTGACCCAGAGGACACTCATGCCTCCTCAAACTTACACTGCATGGGCTCTCTGATTCTGAAAAGCCTGTGAAAAGACCCTAGGATTTGTGGTATCAAGGAGAGGGATCATTATTGGCTGGCAACCGTTCTTGATCCACGTTACAAGGGTACAGTTGTAGAACTCATCCTGCCTGCGCAGAGGGTGCAGAGGATGAAACATCTTCTGGATACCTTGAAGAAAAGTTTGTGCAACGCATTTCCAGACCCTGGGTTGTTTCCATGTCCTGCTGCTGGCCCTGGACAACATATTTCTGAAGCTTCGGTTGTTCAGAGGCCGAGTGGAGAAGGTGGCTGGCTGAGTGATGCCTTTAAAAAAAAATTCAGTCCTCAGTACCCAGGCCTGATAGGTTCAAGCAACCATCGTCAGCATCTGCATTATATGGTGCAAGAATATATAGGGGCAAGAACAGACTTGGAGACCTTTCCAACTGAGCTTCCACTTAATTACTGGGTCTTGAGGATGGACCACTGGCCGGAACTTGCTCAATATGTAATTGAACTACTAGCCTGTCCTGCATCCAGTGTGCTTTCTGAACAGACATTCAGTGCTGATGGAGAGTTTGTAACCGATCAAAGAGTGCGCCTGTCCACAGACTCCTTTTATAGGCTCACGTATATAAAAATGAATCAGTCCTGGATCAGTAGCTATCAAGCCCCTGATGCTGATGCAACTAATTAAATTTGCTAGGGATCTGGGATTCCTTGAAGACTGCCACTGCTCCTATTTCTCCTGTCCATAATCTAGAACAATATTTTGTATTTGGGGCACCGGCAACACCCAAGGTCCAATTTTTCTGCACCTGGTGTACAGGGGCATTCCATAACAATTTTTAAACTAATTTAAAACATCAGGGCCTGTTCCTCCATCCAACAAGAGTAACTGCAATGGGTTACAGTGTTCTGGCACTGCCACTACCCAAGGCCCATTTTTTTGCCACCTGTTTGACTGGGGGTTTTCGCCACAATTTATAAACTAATTTACAACATCAGGTCCTATTACTCCATCCAACAAGAGTAACTGCAAGGGGTTACAGTGTTCTTGCACCGCCAGCACCCAAGGCGAAATTTTTTGCCACCTGTTCGACTGGGGGCTTTCATCACAATTTGTAAACTAATTTACAACATCAGGCCCAGTTCTGCCATCCAACAAGAGTAACTGCAAGGGGTTACAGTGTTCTGGCACCGCCAGCACCCAAGGCCCAATTTTTGCCCACCTGTTTGACTGGGGGCTTTTGTCACAATTTGTAAACTAATTTACAACATCAGGCCCTGTTCCTCCATCCAACAAGAGTAGCTGCAAGGGGTTACAGTGTTCTGCCACCGACAGCACCCAAGGCACAATTTTTCGCCACCTGTCTGACTGGGGGATTTTATCACAATTTTTAAACTAATTTACAACAGCAGGGCCCGCTCCAATTTTTAAAAAAAAATATGTGGGGCTCCCCCCAAAATCCTAACCAGGCCTTCCAGGTCTGGTATGGAATTTAAGGGGAATCCCGTGCCAAAATTAAAAAAAAAACGACTTGGGGTCCCCCCAAAATCCAAACCAGGCACTTCAGGTCTACACTCCATTTTGGTGAATGGGTAGGGGTACAACGTACCCCATACCTATTCACATTGGGAGGCTGGGATCTGGGGGGCCCCTTATTATAGGCGGCTTCCAGATTCCGATAAGCCCCGCTGCCTGCAGACCCCCACAAGCACTGGCTAGAAGAGGCCAAAGAGGTAGAAGAAGAGGAGAGGGTGGAGGAGGCGGATTTGGCAAAATCACCGCCAGCTTTTTGGAGGTGTGGTGGTGGAACTATTTCCAAAACTGAACCCTGTCCTGCATCCTTCCCAGCTGCCAGCAGAGTTACCCAGTGCGACGTGAAGAAAAAGTAACATCCCTGACCTTGCCTGCTGGACCATGAGTCAGCGGTAATATGAACCCTGCTTCTGACCACACTGTTCAATGAGGCCAAAACATCGCCTTCCACATGACGGTAGAGAGTTGGAATGGCCTTACATGAAAATAGATGTCTTTTGGGAACCTGCCACTGTGGGACAGCACATTCTACAAATTCACGAAAGGGGGCAGAGTCTACAGCTGAAAAGGTAGCAGTTGGAGTGCTAGCAATTTGGCCAAGCTAGCATTAAGACCCTGAGCATGTGGATGGCTGGGACAGTATATATTTTTATGGTTCAGCAACTGAGTCAGGGATATTTGCCTGCTGAATTCACCTGGTGGTGTACTGCTAGCAGATTGGCTGCAAGTACTGTTTGTGGCACACACTGCTACACCTTCATTCCTCTCAGTGCAAGTTTTGGAGAGGACTGCAGGTATAGTAGGGGTTGAGATCCCAGATGAGGAGCAAGGAGGAGTCTGCCTTGTTTTTTGGTGTGGGTCCTTCAGGTACTCTTGCCAACGGACTGCAAGGCTGGTCGTCATATGTTTTGTCAAGACAGTAGTGCCCAAGCGACTGGAATCCTGGCTGCACTTGACCCGCTTCAGACGTAGATTGCAAATGGCAACGGTGCGATCTACTGCATATGTACTGAAAAATGCCTTACAACAAATACATTTTGGAAGTCTGCGCACAGGCAGCAGTGCCCTGTACCTGTGGAGCTCTGTGGTCTGATGCAATTGGGTGGCTACCCTTAAGCTGGCCCCTGGAGGACATCCTGCCTTGTTGGAGTTGGGCCTCCTCCTCCTTACTTTCCTCCTCTCTTCTCTCAGGCACCCAAGTACAGTCTGTGTCCTCATCAACCCCTCCCTCCTCGTCACTGCAGCAAAATTGGCAGTATGCTGCAGCTGGGGAACATGGCTGCTAGTTTCTTGTCCTTTTGCGGCACCTCCTGTCTCTAGGCTCACGCTACTCCCTTCCTCAACCTGGGAACCAACATCGGAGCCTTCAAACTGCTGCTCATCCTCCATCAGCATGTAACTGACACTATGGGGTTTATTTACTAAAGCGTTCAGTGGAGTAAATTTACTCCTGAGAGTTATTTAACTCTCAAAAATGGCAAATGGTGCTAAATAGAGCCACCAACGGTATTCACAATAGCACTGGAGTAGATTTACACCCAAAATGGAATTCACTAAAACTCCCAGCTCACAGATAACTCCCAACTCCTTACTCCAGTCCAGACCTGGAGTTGTGCAAATAGAAATAATGTTTGGAGCATAATCTGATCTCCTAAATTGCACTAAAATATGTGGTATATTTTTTAAAGATAATCTGCTTTTAAACTGTGTGAAAAAGTGATTTCTACACTGAAATATCTTAAAAAGTCTGAGAAGAGATACATCACCCGTCTCTTTACTCCAAGGCACAGAGCACAGCTGAGCACAACTGAGCATGCTCAGACACAAAACAACTCTCAAAATAACTCTCATGGAGAGTAGTTCGTAAATACCAAAATGAGTGTTATTTTACACACTTTTTTTGGGAGTGAAGAGGAGAGTTATTTTGTCAAGTGCAAGTTTCTGCCATTCATTCTAATGGTACAATTGTTACTTTACCAAATAAATCCATTCCATGTTGAAAATAAATGTATCTTTCTCTCAAAGGTGTCTTTACAAACCACAAACAATACCATTTCTTATGGAAATTTAAAATTAGTGCCATTTTTTTTTTTTATTCTTTTCAAATCATCCTAATTTGAGCCCCAAAAATGAGATATGTGTACCAACATCAGAAATAAAAATGTCATTACCAAAAATCTGAGGATAACTTTAATATAACTATTTTTTTTATTATATAATAATTTATTATATAATAATTAATATATTCTATGCTCACGCAGCAAGAATCACCAAAAATCTCAGATTACATTTAGAAGATTTACTCCTGACTAATGTAAGTCCTATATATTCCTAGACATGCAGTATCTGTGTATTTATGTGTAGGAGACCTTGATGCGCGTAAATCCTGTGGTTTAAAAGGTAACAACTCTGCCAGCCATTGGAGAGGTCCTGAGTTCGATTCCCAAGCACGTTGCTTTATGTAGAGAAGTTGTTTGTGCTCTCTATGTTGTTAACATGACTCAGGCCTTACCTAAATGATGTCTAAATGTAGTATTTAAGTGTAGGAGGGTTCCAACACCATTGCAAATCTTGCCAGATATACAAGCTAGGCAAAGGGGATGCCTGCCTTTACACGCGCATGATCTTTAGTGGCATCCCGGTATTAGTCCGTAGGGTTCAATATTGAGTTGGCCCAGCCTTTGCAGCCTTAACATCTTCAACTCTTCTGGGAAGGCTGTCCATAAGGTTTAGGATGTTTGTCTATGGGAGTATTTGGTCATTCTTCCAGCAGTGCATTTATGAAGTCAGGCACTGATGTTGGGTGAGAAGGCCTGGCTCACAATATCCGCTCTAATTCAGCCAAAAGGTGTCCTATCTGGTTGAGGTCAGGACTCTGTGCAGGCCAGTCAAGTTCCTTCACCCCAAACTCACTCATCCATGTCTTTATGGATCTTGCTTTGTGCACTGCTCCAAATCATTTGGTGGAGGGGGGATTATGGTGTGGGGTAGTTTTTCAGGGGTTGGTTTGGCCCCTTAGTTCCAGTGAAGGGAGCTCTTAAGGCATCAGCAAGACATTTTGGGCAATTTCATGCACCCAACTTTGTGGGAACAGTTTGGGGGTGGCCCCTTCCTGTTGCAACATGACTGTGCACCAGTGCACAAAGCAAGGTCCATAAAGACATGGACGAGGGAGGTTGGTATGGAGGAACATGACTGGCCTGCACAGAGTCCTGACCTCAACCTGATAAAACACCTTTTGGCTGAATTAGAGCAGAGACTGCGAGCCAATCCTTCTCATCCAACATCAGTGCCTGACCTCACAAATGCACTTCTGGAAAAATGAACAAACATTCCCATAGACACTCCTAAACCTTATGGGCAGCCTTCATAGAAGAGTTGAAGCTGTTATAGCTGCAAATGGTGGCCCAACTCTATACTGAACCCTGGGCTGCCATTATAGTTCATGTGTGTGTAAAGGCACATTTCCCACTACTTAGGACAATCTATTGTATATTACTTGTGATACTGAGCATGGCTATGGACTTAGGGCTGGTTCACACCACAGCAATGGACAGCACATTTGCTCACTGCTCGATAGCTTATTGGCTAGCTAAAACCACCTGGCACCCAAAAGGTTGCTGGTTCATGTCCCGGATAAGGAAATGCTTGTGTTGAAGTTCATAATAAACCCCTGGTTGGGTTTCTCACCACAATCCAAAGACAGGCTGGCATTTTATTAGTCTCCTGTCCAAATAGTCTGTAATGTAAGCAAGTTATTTTGGGACTTTAAAATTGGAAGCTCATTGCAGCCAGGGACTTGGACATTTCAAATTGTAGGGTTTACACTGCACAGGTTCATCTGGTTAGAAAACTGTTGGTTGCATCAGGTGTTTCTCAACTCCAGTCCTCAAGGCATCCCAACAGGTCATGCTTTCAGGATTTCCCTCAGATGAAACAGCTGTGGTAATTACCAAAGCAGTGAAACTGATCAAATCACTTGTGCAAAAATAATAGAAAGCCTGAAAGCATGACCTGTTGGGGGTACTTGAGGACAGGGTTGATAACCACTGACTTAAGCCCGGTACACACAGTACAACGGTTGTACAACCAGCTTGTTGTACGATCATCTGACTGTAAAGCCTCATGCACACGGTTGAACGGTCGTATACAAGTCGTACGAATGACTGTTGTATGCGAAATCGATCGTAAGTACGCGCGATTAGAACAGCCTATGTATGACTGTCGTACAACAGGAGTTGTATGAGCAGACTAGAAAATTTGGTAGTACCAACAAGCGGTCGTACGACTGTTGTATCGTGTGTACAGAGAAGTTGGTCCAACAAGTTGTACTCTGCAAAACACGCATGCTCAGAAGTCAGGAATGGCCGGACACTAATTACATGCTCCTGAACTTTCTCTTTATAAGTTCATTACATGTCACTACGTTCGGCTTGGTCGCATGTTGGTTGTATGATCGTTTAGTGCATGTCAGTATGCAAGTTACATTATTCAACATGCGATGTGGTCCGTTCAGTCGTACGACCGTCAAACCATTTGTACGAGGCTTTAGTACGCGTGATTAGAACAGCCGTCATACAACGGTTGTACAACTGAAGTTGGATGAGCAGACTAGAAAACTTTGGTTTGGTTGTACAACAAGCGGTTGTATGACCGTTGTACTGTGTGTACAGAGAAGTTGATCCAACAAAGTTGTACATGCAAAACAGGCATGCTCAGAAGTCAGGAACGCTCAGAAGTGTCTGTTCTGGGAAACCTACATTCCTAATTCACAAATCACATTCACCTGAACTTCCTCATTATACGCTTGTAACACGTCACTACGTTAGGCTTGGTTGTACGATCGCTTAGTGCATGTCAGTATGTGAGACACAACAGCCAACATCCAACTTGGTCCAAAGTTGGACGTTTGGTTGTACACTTTAAGCCTCGTACACACGGTCCGACGGTCGTACGACCAAACGGACCAAATCGCATGTTGGATAATGTAACTTGCATACTGACATGCACTAAACGATCGTACAATCAACAAGCCAAACATAGTGATGTGTTATGAATGTATAAAGGGAAAGTTCAGGTGCATGTAATTAGCATCCGGCCATTCCTGACTTCTGAGCATGCGTGTTTTGCACAATACAACTTGTTGGACCAACTTCTCTGCACATACAATACAACAGTCGTACAACCGCTTGTTGGTACTATCACGTTTTGTAGTCTGCTCATACAACTCCTGTTGTATGTAGGCTGTTCTAATTGCACGTACTAACGATCGATTTTGCATACAACGTTCATTTGTACAACTTGTTGTATATGACCGTCGAACCATGTGTACGAGGCTTTAGAATTTTGTCCTGGACTTATACGATGAACATAGCCAAGGGTTAACACAGCAAATAGTATTGGTATGGCAGCCTCTCAGGTAAAATAAATTAGAAAAGACAGATTGAAAGATACTGGTGGGCGTGTACTTCTATTGGGCGTGTGCCAGTGCTAGCTTATATAAGGCACTTCAGTAGGGGGTGCTGTTTTGGCCTGATGAGAGGTCAGGTTTGGTGCTGTGGTTTTTGTGGAAGAAGCAATGATATTTTGCTAATGACAAATGGTTTACTAGAGCTGTTTGTTTTCTGAAATGATAGTGCATTTTGACCATCAAAAGTGGCTTGATTTTACCATGCTGTCTGATTGGGGTGTGTATTGTTTATCTTATACTCAATGTTCTTGGTTTAATCTGTGCCTTTTTTAATGTTATGTTGTAATGCTTTGTTAGAATGACTGTTAATTATCTTTCTGTAATTTTGCAGCTAATAATGTCTTGTGGGTGTTTAGTCATTTTATGAAATGTGTGTGCAGTTATGGATTAGTCCAATTTTAGATTGTAAGCTCCTATGAGCAGGACCCTTTGAACCCAATTGCTGTTTTGCTAAATGTGTATATACTGCAAATACTTTAATGCCAGTAAATATGTACGTGTTTCTGTTGGCAAAATAAAATGAAATTCATTTTGCTTGTTCTTTTGTAACTTTACTTAGTTTTGGAGGGTGGTGGTTTTGGGGAAGTGGATTACCTTCCTTAGGGCCGGATCACACTGTTGCGGTGTCTGAGATCGCATGTGATTTGCACTGCAGTGCAAATCTCATGCGATCTGTGCTATGCAAGCTCAGCCATACAGATAGTATGGCTGAATTTGCATCGCATCCTGACCAAACTTGCACGGGATTTTTTTTTTTTTTTGTGTTACGGAGCAGAATCAGATCACATGGGTGTGCACATTGATGCAGTTTGCAGTGCGATCTGCAAACTGATTTGGGGATCTCAGCTTTCCATTTACTCAGCTAGCAGTTTGCATATGGCAGTGGCAACTATCTAAGTTGCGTGTGATTTCGCAGGGTTGCCCTATCGCACTAGTGTGAACGAGCATTAAGAAGTCATCTTATTTATATTTGCATAGTCATTACAGATATATATCAGTAGGAAATATAATGTGGCTGGAAACAGGAAGTGCTGTGTGCACATGGGCTGCAAGCAATTGTGTGGTGATGCCAAATAATTCAATGAACCCCACCCATACCACATATAGCTCCCACATCCTCCCCTACATTTTACTAAAATGTAATTTAACTTGCTTGCGGCTATAATGTATTGTCCTCCCAATCCATACCAAGCCCTTTGACTCGGGTGGATTTCAAGGGGAAGCCCACTCCAAATGTTGTTACAAAATGCTGGGGGATTCCCCCAAACTCCAGACCCTTTCTGTGCATGCAGCCTGGAGGTCAGGATGGGGGGGGGACAAGTGAGGGCCCCCCTCCTGGAACAAACCAAGCCACATGCCTTTAACATGACGGGGTGTGTGCTTTGGGGTGGCACTGTGTGTGCCCCCCCCTCAAAGCCTCTTGTACCTATGTTGATGGGGACAAGGGCCTCTTCCTGACAACCGTGGTGGTTTGTGGGGCTGATTGAAATGTGGAAGCCCCCCCTTAACAAGGGGGCCACCAGATCCTGGCCACCTATGTGAATGTGTATAGGGGTACATCATGCCCATTCACCTAAAACATGTAAAAATGTATTTAAAAATGGAGACTTTTTTTTCAAATCTTTTATGTTAAAAAAGTGTGTCGCGATGTACATCCATGCTCAATAGGGATGGTCCCACGGTTCAACTTAAAAGTATGTTCGAATCGAACAGTGGGGGGGTTGCCGAATCCTGAACATTATGGGATGCTGGTGGGAAATTTGAATGGCCCATAATTCAGTGAAATTGTGGGGGAATTCTGCCTGCTGATTGGCCAAAGAATGCACATGACCTGCGTGCTTTGGCCAATCACAGTATGCTGTGCTGTGAGAGCCATGATTGGCCAAAGGAAGGGTGCCTTTAGCCAATCATTGCTCAGCGGGTCTGAGTCCACGCCCACACTATATAAGGCCACTTACACAGAGGCCGAATATAGTGAAAACATTTGCGGAGATAGCAAAAGGTTAGGCAGTGGCATATATATGTACAGTATATATAATACACTGCATTCAGTGTATTTATTTATTTCAGGTACTTATATAGCGCTGTCACTTTACATATATATTGTACATTCACATGAGTCCCTACCCTCAAGGAGCTTACAATCTATGGTCCCAATTCACATTCATATATATATATTAGGGCTAATTTAAACAGGATCTAATTTACCTACCTGCATGTCTTTGGGAGGAGACTGGAAGAATCCCACACAGGCACAGGGAGAGCATTCAAACTCCAGGTAGGTAGTGTTGTTGGTATTTGAACCAGTGACCTATTTGCTCCCAGGCGAAAATGCTAACCACTACACCACTGTGTAGACTATATATAGTGCATGCACACTCGGATAAGGGTTTGGCGTAGATTTTAAGAAGAACTCCACGCCAAAATTAAACAGAAATGTTGAGTAGGGGTCCCCCGCAAAGTTCGGACCAGGCCCTTCAGGTCTGGTATGTATTTTAAGGGGAATCCCATGCCAAATTTTGGGGAAAATGGCGTTGGGGTCCCCCCACAATGCAAACCAGACCCCAAAGCACCCTCCCCATGTTGAGGGCATGTTGCCTGATAAGGTTCGGAGGGGGCACACTCACTCGTCCCCAACCCCCCGCCATGCCAGGGCTGCGTGCTCGCATAAGGGTCTGGTTTGGATTTTGGGGGGGCCCAACACAATTTTTTATTATCAATTTGGTGTGGGGTTCCCCTTAAAATTCATACCAGACCCGAAGGGCCTGGTATGGACTGGGTGGGACCCCCAACACAATGCTTTTTCAGTGATCTTTATCTATATTGCAGGGAACCAGCAATGCATTCCAGCCACGACTGATTTTAAATGACAATTTTTCCTTTACAAATGTAATTTCCGGTGCCACTGTTCTAAACATCACAGAGATCCATACTAAGGGAACCCATCAAGCACAATATTTAAGCACTTGCTGCCCGCCCGCCGCAGCGTGACTGCAGCAAAGTGGTTCGTTATCGCAAACCGCCCACACCTGACGGCAGCGGTGATGACTAGCATTGCGAGCGCGCGCGTGCTGCCAGAGGTATGCTTGCACGCTCACTGTGTTCCGGGAGGGGCAGCGAGTGGGTAGGGCAGACTTGATCGCCGCTGGCTACCCGCGATGGCCCCTCTGCAGTGAAAGAACGGAGGTCGGTGTATGTAAACATGGATCTCCGTTCGTACAGAGGGGGAAGGGCGGTGATCACAGGCTTCCTGTATATGGAAGCCATGATCACTTCCCTCCCCCTGGCAGCCCAGCCCCCATACAGTTAGAACTCCCCATAGGGAACACGGTTAACCCTCTCCAGGTTAACCCCTTCACTGCCAATGGCATTTCTACAGTAAGCAGTGCATTTTTATAGCACTGATCGCTGTATAAATGCCAATGGTCCAAAAAAAATGTCTAAATGGTCCGACATGTCTGCCGCAATATTGCAGTGCCGCTAAAAATCGCAGAACACTACCATTACTAGTAAAAAATACAACTCCAGAAATTAATTTGCATTATCCCTAAACACAGCAACTTTTGCGCAAACAAAACAATAAACGCTGATTGCAATTTTTTATTTAACAAAGATAGGAGGAAGAATAAAAATCGGCCAAAAACAAGTAAATAAAATGATTTTTATTTTTTTACAATTGGATTTGTATTTTAGCAAAAACGAAGAAAAACTGGTTATTTTGAAAAATCGTCGCTCTTTTTATATTTAGAGCGGCAATCACAAATGATGCAGAGGAGATCAAATATCACCAAAAGAAAGCGCTATTTGTGGGTAAAAAAAGGATGCAAATTTTGGTTGGGTACAACGTCGCACTACCACGCATTTGTCAGTTAAAGCAACGCAGTGCCAAATTGCAAAAAGTGCTCAGGTCCAAAAGCGTGAATTCCTTCCGGGGCTGAAGTGGTTAAAGGAATTTTTTTTTTCACTTTAGCCATTATTAAAACCACTGCTCCTGAAAAAAAAAATATAATTTTTTTTTTTCTATTCAGACATGTGCCCTGGGGCTAAGGCTGTTACAATTAGAGAGAAGGTGGTAATTTTTTTTTTTTTTTAATGAAAATGAACTTGCATACAACCGCAAGTTCAAACCCAGCCAACATCAACACGTAACCTGAGAGGCATCTTCACAGGCAAATAGAGCTCGCATGTGTGCTATTTTACTCGAGTGTGTGAGAGCTGAAGTTGCGATTGCCTTTAACTGGGAGCTATTTTAAGGCACTGCTGGAGTAGATTTGGGAGGTATAGTAAATCAGGGCCTATGTTCAAATAACTCAGATGACTGATCCGTGCATGATGGTACATGATACAGAAGGAGTAACTGTGGATCTGGTGGAATAGGCCACTTTGCCAGATGTGTTGGAAGGCAAACTTGTATGAGCCTGGGTGACGGAGGATGAGGACAGCATTGTTATCTACTCCACCAACTCTTCTGCATGTTGTGGCTCAACAGCAAGTCCAACAGCAGAAAAAAAGGACAAGCATGACCCGCCTGCAGAGGATGCACCACGTCCGCCACCACCACTTTTCACTGAAGACACAGAGGCCGCTTGCCCTCTTTTTTGCGGCCTGGGAGCATCTGCCTCTCCTTTGTGGCCTTCCTGACATGATGAGTATTTTTTTTAACACCGCACTACACTGTACTATATACCATACACCCCCAAATACACTGATATATAGTGTACACTCAATACGCTGTGTGTATATATATATATATTTATATATACACTAGACTGTATATATTTTAAGACACCGCATCAAGTAGTGTGCTATATACTGTACACCCCTGAATGCACTGATATATAGTGTACACTCAATACGCTATGTGTATATATGTACACACTAGACTGTATATACAGGGTGGGCCATTTATATGGATACACCTTAATAAAATGGGAATGTTTGGTGATATTAACTTCCTGTTTGTGACACATTAGTATATATGAGGGGGGAAACTTTTCAAGATGGGTGGTGACCATGGCGGCCATTTTGAAGTCGGCCATTTTGAATCCAACTTTTGTTTTTTCAATAGGAAGAGGGTCATGTGACACATCACACTTATTGGGAATTTCACAAGAAAATCAATGGTGTGCTTGGTTTTAACGTAACTTTATTCTTTCATGAGTTATTTACAAGTTTCTGACCACTTATAAAATGTGTTCAATGTGCTGCCCATTGTGTTGGATTGTCAATTCAACCCTCTTCTCCCACTCTTCACACACTGATAGCAACACCGCAGGAGAAATGCTAGCACAGGCTTCCAGTATCCATAGTTTCAGGTGCTGCACATCTCGTATCTTCACAGCATAGACAATTGCCTTCAGATGACCCCAAAGATAAAAGTCTAAGGGGGTCACATCGGGAGACCTTGGGGGTCATTCAACTGGCCCACAACGACCAATCCACTTTCCAGGAATGCTCGGACCTGACACCCATAATGTGGTGGTGCACCATCTTGCTGGAACTATGATGTCGGTGATAGGGAATTGCTGGCCATCAAGTCGGCTTTGGAGGAATGGCAGTACCTCCTGGAAGGAGCAGCTCACCCGGTATTGGTTTTTACTGACCATAAAAACCATAAAAAAACCATATGCTGTGAAGATACGAGATGTGCAGCACCTGAAACTACGGATATTGGAAGCCTGTGCTAGCATTTCTCCTGCGCTGTTGCTATCAGTGTGTGAAGAGTGGGAGAAGAGGGTTGGTCAGAAACTTGTAAATAACTCATGAAAGAATCCTATTGAAAAAACAAAAGTTGGATTCAAAATGGCCGACTTCAAAATGGCCACCATGGTCACCACCCATCTTGAAAAGTTTCCCCCCTCACATATACTAATGTGCCACAAACAGGAAGTTAATATCACCAACCATTCCCATTTTATTAAGGTGTATCCATATAAATGGCCCACCCTGTATTTTAAGACACCATGTCAAGTAGTGTGCTATATACCATACACCCCAAATTCACTGATATATCGTGTACTTTCAATAAGCTGTGTGTATATCTATATACACTAGATTGTGTATATTTTAAGACACCACGTCAAGTAGTGTGCTATATACCGTACACCCCTGAATGCACTGATATATAGGGTACACTCAATACGCTGTGTGTATATCTATATTCACTAGACTGTATATATTTTAAGACACCACGTCAAGTAGTGTGCTATATACCGTACACCCCTGAATGCACTCATATATAGGATACACTCAATATGCTCGGTGTATATATACAGTATATATATATGACATATATATGTGGCTCGTATAACTCACATAGGA
>BLSH010552539.1:0-27641 GCA_018402905.1 Glandirana rugosa | reverse complement strand
ATTGGGGCGGACATGTCGGAACGTTTTGACACTTTTTTGGGACCATTGGCATTTATACAGCGAACAGTGCTATAAAAATGCACTGATTACTGTGTAAATGCCATTGGCAGTGAAGGGGTTAACCTGCAGGGGGCGCTCTAAGGGTTAACTGTGTTCCCTGGGCGTTCTTACTGTGGGGGGACTTGCCTAGCTGGGGAAAGGAAGTGGTCACAGCCTTCACTTACAGGAAGGCTGTGATCACTTCCCTTCCCCCTCACACAGAGCGGAGGTCCGTGTTTACTTACACGGACCTCCGCTCATTCGCTCCGGGGGGGGCATCGCGGGTGGCCGGCGGCAATCGAAGCCACCGGACCCGCTCCCTGGACCCCCCCGGACACAGTGAGCGCGCGCGCGCGCACCTCCGGCGGCGCGCGCTCACAGTGGCTCTGTATCGCGGCCGCCGTCGTATGACGGCGATTCGCGTTACAGAGCCACATTGTCGCCGTCAATTGCCGATCAGCCGTCGGCAAGCGGTTAAAGTGCGTTTTAGTGTGCAGTTGATTGCTACTTTTGAGAATCACCAGGTCCAAGAAATGTATTTCCTCTCTGCTCCAAGTTCCCGTGAATTTTATGTTATAGGCGTTGACATTGATTTCTTCCAAGAAATTCTTCAGGCTTTCCTCTGTGCCCTTCCATATGATGATGATGTCATCTATGTCATCTATGGTCTTTGTGAATATTTCGCCGTTTTCCCAGTGGCTTAGAAACACGTTTGCCACACTTGGGGCGAATTTGGCTCCCATGGCAACACCTCTGTGTTGCTCATGGTATTGGCCCTCATGCCAGAAATAATTTCTGGCCATTGCCATCTCTAGAGCCTCCAATATAAATCTTTGTTGTTCTATTGCCAGCGTTGATTGGTGTAGAGCCCATTTAACTGCTCACTGCATCGTCCTGGTTTATGTTTGTGTATAGTGACTCTACATCCACTGTTGCCAGGATGGTGTTATCCTCTACTGTCATCTTCTCTAATATTTGTAGGAGATGTTTACTATCCTTGAGGTATGCCGGATAGGATTGGGCTAGCGGTTGAATATACGTGTCAATGTACTCTCCTAGTCTAGAGAACAGAGAATCAATGCCATTTATGATGGGTCTTCCTGGTGGTGATGATTGATTTTTATGGATTTTTGGTACTTGATATAAAACAGGGGTTCTAGGTGCTTCTGGGAGTAGATATTTATATTCCTTCCCTGTGAGTATGCCCTGTTTGTGTGCTTTCTTTGGTAATTTCTTCAACAGTATTCTATAGTTTTTTAAGGGGTTACGATTGAGCGTTTTGTAAGTTGAGTGGTCATGTACTAGTCTGTTGAGTTCTGTTTTGTAGTCCTCCAGATTGAGGATGAACAATCCAAGGTCAGGTCAGGCAGAGAGCAAACAGAGTCCAAAGGGTCACAAGAACAGGAAGTCTCTCAGAACAAACACTGGGGGGGATCACAGGTGTAGGAACGCTGTAGGACGGAGAGCACCGAGTGCAGGGTGTCAGATGCTTAAATGGCCGTCTTTGGCGCCATTGCCGGCGCATGCGCCCGCACATAGGTCTGCCAATGGCCTCAGATGGTTCCTTACATTGCCCCCCCCAAGGGGCAGCCTCCAGATCCCCAAACGGGCTCTCTGCTCAGGCTGTCTCCTCCAAAAGGCTTCAATAAGCTCTTTAGCGTGGATGTTATCCTCGGGTTCCCAAGAGTTCTCCTCGGGGCCGTAACCTTTCCACTTGACTAGGAATTGGGTTACACCTCCCCTCTTCCTGCATGCCAGAATAGTTCCTAGCTCAAACTCCTCCTCACCGTCCACAAGAACTGGCCCTGGTGGAGCCGTCTTCCAACCCGGAAAGGGATTCTGGATTACCGGTTTCAGTAGCGTGATATGGAATACCGGGTGAACATGCATGGATGGAGGAAGGGTTAGCTCATAAGCTACCCTATTGATTTTTCTCTTTATCGGGAAAGGTCCGATAAATCTTGGCCCCAACTTCTTGGAGGGGCAGGAGAGTCTCAAGTTTCTGGTTGCCAGCCAAACTCTGTCACCTGGTTGTAGATCCAATTCCCCTTGTTTCCCCTTGTCAAAGGCTCTTTTGTTAAGCTCCAGAGTCCGGGACAGTGTTTCCTGTAAGAGTCCGTTATTCTTCTCCAGGAATTCCGTGATGTTTATTGCTGCAGGTACGGTACTTTATGGAATTACACTGGGTAGGAATGTTGGATGGTAACCGAAATTTACCCAGAAAGGGGATTGTATAGTAGCCGAATGTACCGTATTGTTGTAGGCAAATTTGGTTACTGGCAGTAGAGCGATCCAATCGTCCTGGGAGAAGGAAAATAGCAGCGGAGGTACTGTTCCAGAGTTTGGTTGGTTCTTTCCGTCTGTCCTTTCGTCTGCGGGTGGTAGGCAGAAGAAAATGACAGTTCAATCCCCAAGCCCGAACATACAGCCTTCCAGACTCAGGATGTGAACTGTACTGTCACGGTCCTGGCGGTGGAGTCTGTCCTGTGCAGGGAGCAACCACTCTTGCACACCCGATTCTGGGATCCCTGATAGAGCAGACAGGAAGTCCAAGAGTGCGGGATGGCACGAGGGCTGGAAGATCACTGATGGAGATGTGAAGATCCAGAGGGTCATGCAGATCAGAGGGGTGGTCATGCAGGCTAGGTCGGCAATGGGCTGGCTGTGTGGTACCAAAGGGTTAAGCAGAAGGGTCATCAAGTCCAAGCAGGGTCGTTAACAGGCAGGCAGCAGAAGTACAAGAGGATCAGGCAATCGGGTGGTCGTAGGAAGCCAGGGTCGGTGCAGGCAGCAATCAGCAGGTCAGGGTTAGCCGGGTCAACAGGAAACAGGTAATCACATGAAACAGAGCTAGAGCTGGGGCTCACAGGTCACTAGACGCTGTAGAACGGACAGCACTTGCTGCTGGGCTCCACAGGACTTAAATGGAGCCGTTTGACGTCGCTTCCGGCGTTTCACAGGAGCACGCATGCACGGGTGCGCACGCACCACTGCGGAAAAGGGGCTCGGAAACTATGTGAGTGGGAATTCCGTGAAGACGGACTATTTTTTTACAAAGGCCCTGGCCGTTTCCGTTACAAACGGAGTGCCCTTCATGGGTATAAAATTTGACATTTTCATGAGGTGATCCACCACGACAAAAATGGAGTTGAATCCGGCAGAAGGAGGTAATTCAACTATGAAATCCATGGATATGTGAGACCATGGACGCTCAAGAATGGGAAGTGGGTTTAACAGACCCCAGGCTTTGGTTCTGCTGGTTTTATTTTGGGCACAGACTGGACAGGAGCTGACATATCTTTTGCAATCCTCATTAACTGAAGGCCACCAAAAAGAGCTTGACAGTAGTTCCAGGGTTTTGTGACTCCCAAAGTGCCTGGCCAGTTTGTGGTCGTGACAGCGTTCTAGGATGGTCAAGCGCAATCCTTCAGGGATAAAGATTTTGTTGTGGTGCCACCACAGCCCATTCTTCAATATCAGCTGCAGGTCGGGTGGCACTGTGGAGCTGGTTAGAGCTCACCTGACCTGAGACAGTAGATCTTCCTTTGACAGCAAGAAGATTTGGGAGGAAAGGATGGTGTCTGGTGGAGTCGGATCTCCAGATTCACAAAACATCCTGGACAGAGCATCCGGTTTGATGTTTTTTGACCCGGGCCTGTAGGTAATATGTAATTGGAATCTCGAGAAAAATAGTGCCCATTGTGCCTAACGGGGTTTTAGTCTCTTTGCAGTCCATAAGTATTCGAGATTCTTGTGGTCGGTAAAACCTAGGGACAGGGAGTGCGGCTCCCTCCAGCAAGTAGCGCCATTCCTCCAAGGCAGATTTAATCTCCAGTAGCTCTCGATCCCCTACATCATAGTTGACCTCTGGTGGCAAGAGCTTCTGGGAGAAAAAGGCAATGAGGTGTAAAGAAGCTTTGGGGGCCTCACCTCTGGGAAAGAACCACCCCCACTGCGGTTTCCGAGGCATCCATCTCAAGGATATAAGGCAGGACTGGATCTGGGTGCTTCAGGACGGGGCAGAGGTGAATAGTCCTTTGGGAGTCATGAAGGCCTCCTGAGCCTTGGGACCACTGAAAGCAGGAGTTCTGCTTCGTGAGCTGAGTGATGGGGGCAATCACTGCGGAGAACCCCTTAATAAACTTTCTATAAAAATTTGCAAAGCCCACAAAGCGCTGAACCCCTTTCTTGTCTACTGGTGTGGGCCAATCCAGGATGGCAGAGACTTTTTGAGGTTCCATAGTGACTCCAGTGACGGAGATGATGAGGCCCAGAAAGGGGATGCTAGGGCGCTCAAATGCACATTTGTCAGCTTTTGTGTATAGTCCGTGCTGGCACAAGTGCTCTAAGACACACTTGACGTGCTTGCGGTGCTCCTTGAGAGTTGATGAGACGATAAGGATGTCGTCCAGGTAAATTATAACAAACTGGTCCAGGTAGTCTCTGAACACGTAGTTGACCAGGGGCTGGAAGGTGGCCGGGGCATTGCAGAGCCCAAAGGGCATAACCAAATATTCATAATGGCCAAACCTGGTTCTATTGTCACCCTCTCAGATGCGAATGAGGTTGTATGCCCCACGGAGGTCCAGCTTGGTGAAGATGGTGGCAGTGCCCAGTCGTTGGAACAGCTCAGGCACCAAAGGCAAGGGGTAACAGTTTTTTATCGTAAATTTGTTGAGATCACGATAGTCTATACATAGACAAAGTGATCCGTCTTTTTTCGCAACTAAAAACATTCCTGCCCGGAAGGGGACGTGGAAGGCCAGATGAACCCCTTCTCTAAATTATCATCTAGGTAGGCCTTGAGGGCCTTTAGTTCCCCCTTGGAAATCAGATAGATCCGACCAAATGGTACTTCAGTACCTGGCAATAACTCGATGGGGCAGTCATAGGTCCTGTGGGGTGGCAGCTTTTCTGCCCCCTTCTTGCTAAATTTGTCAAGAAAGTCGTGGTATGCTGGAGGGGCGGCAATCGCAGGTCTCCGGATCAGGGTTAGAATCCAGACATAGGACAGAGGGGTGAGCCTCCAGGCCTGCTGTAGGCAAAGTTGCGGACAGTAAGGGGAAGTGAACTGAATGTCCCCAGTAGATTTGTTGATGTTGGGGCAGTGTGCCGCAACCAGGGTAGGCCGATGATGACAGGAAAAAGAGGGGACGTGATGGCGTCCAGTATCAGATATTCGGAGTGGCCAGTGACAGTCGTGGCAAGGAGGGGAACTGTTCCCGACTGAGTTGAGAATGGCTGGGACTTGGATGCTCCCTCCTGGGAGTTGTAGGCACACAGGGAGGACCAGATGCGTAGCCTTGTCAGGCAAGGACAGGACTGCTCCCTCTGTGGAGAAGGAATGCTTGGCTGGGCAAGAACTGACGCAATGTCCTGAACCTCCACAATACAGGCATAGGTTGTGCACCATTCGTCTGTGTTTCTCTTTGAGGGTGAGTGACGGGTGTAGATGCTCAACATGTGGGGGCTCCCGCAGACTTTTCGGCTCTGCGTTCCTGCAGGCGCTGGTCTACCTGGATGGCCAGGAGTATCAGAGCCTCAAGGGACTGGGGAGTTCCCACCCGGGCCAGCTCATCCTTCAGCGGCTTAGACAAGCCCAGCCGGAATTGGTAGCGGAGGGCTGCGTCATTCCACGCTGTGTCAGCGCTCCAGCACCGGAACTCCGCAACGTAATCTTCCACCGTGTGGGAACCTTTCTGGAGCGCATGGAGAGCTGCTTCGGCTGTTGAGGGCCATGGCCCGGAAGAACAGATTCAGATCAGCCGTCTCAGGGGCTTTCTGTTCCAGTAACCGGTGTGCCCAAGCCTGGGGTTCATCCAACAAAAGGGATATCACCAGGCCCACTTTCGTGGTTTCAGAGGAGAAGGTGCGAGGCTGCAGTGCAAAATATAGTTCACAAGCACAGCAGAAGGCCCAAAACTTTGTATGCTCCCCAGAGAACCGCTCGGGTAGCAGCACTTCAGGTTCGGTGGGGAGAGTGATAACAGCATGCCCCACAGACTGGTCAGAGCTAGGTGCATGTGATATGGACAGGTCTTGAATTCTACTCTCCATTCGGATGTACCCCTCTTGCAAGTCCTTCACTACTTGGGTTAATCCACTCAGATGAGCACCTCCGTTGGAGAGGGCCCCGGCGCAGACTCAGACATAGTTGTCCATTGCAGTCACGTACCTGGTGGTTGAGTCTGGCTTATGCGGGTGCAACCTCTCTTGTGGCCCTTGTTCGAGAACCCCTGGTAGTGCAGACAGGGAGCTCAGGAGCACAGGGGGGCACAAGGGCTGGACAAGTCTCTGATGGTCGGTATAGGTCCACTGAAGCTCATGCAGGCTGAAGGTTAGTGGTGCGGTGCGGGTCGGCAACTGGCGGGCAGAGAGGTACAGAGGGATCAGGCAAACAGTGGTTGGATACAGGCTGGGTCGGTAACGTGCGGGCAGCTGAAGTACAAAGGGCACAGGCAGAAGAGTAGTCATAAACAATCTGAGGTCAGGGAGGGCAGATAGCAAACAGAGTCCAATGGATAGCTGGGGTCAAAGGAAGTCTCTCAGAACAAACGCTGGGGGGGGGGGGGGATCACAGGTGTGGGAACCCTGTAGAACGGACAGCACCAAGTGCAGGGTGTCAGCTGCCGGAATAGTGCCCCATCATTGGTGTCAATGGGAGGAATAGTGCCCCATCATTGGTGTCAGTGGGAGGAATAGTGCCCCATCATTGGTATCAGTGGGAGGAATAGTGCCTCATCATTGGTATCAGTGGGAGGAATAGTGTCCCATCATTGGTGTCAGTGGAAGGAATAGTGCCCCATCATTGGTGTCAGTGGGAGGAATAGTGTCCCATCATTGGTGTCAGTGGAAGGATATTAGTGGGAGGAAGAGTGCCCTGGTGTGCCATCTCTGGCTTTCAGCAGTGCCACGCTGTGTCTGGTATCTTTGCTCAGCATCATACATTTCCAGTCTACTTCAAGTAGTCATTTCCTGACCATTTCCCCTTTATGCTGCTGTACACATCATTATTTTACTGCTGTTGTCATGCTGATCTGAGTTTCTTTATAATTTCAGTATTCATGAATCGTAGATGAAAGTGCCCAGCACTTAACTCCAATAAATGACCTTAAAGTAGCAGCAGGGGTGCGTTAGCGCTGGGTACACATCATGTCCTGTGGGGTGCCCCGAGTTTCCAATCCTGCAATCCCCAGCTACTGCAGCTGCTGGTTGCATCTCACAAGAAAAAGCATCAGAGCCAAGTGACGAAGCCAAATAAGAAGGAGGCTTAAATGCAGACCACAGGATTTACTGCTCCAAGCAAGAGACCTGACTATCAAGTAACTCTGAAAGATGAAAGTGCCCTTGCTGCACACTGTGCATACAACCCCCAGCAGTGGGTGAGAGGTAGGGTTGCCACTTTTTCTTCAAGCCAAACCCGAACACTTTAGCGGCGCACAATACTTTTTTTTTAGTATACACTATAGAATTGTAACAGACCTTGGCCACCTCTGGGCACTCTAAAAAGAATAGTAATACAGCACCCATAGTGCCCCCTCATCCTCCTGTCAAGCTCTGTTCCAAGCCACATTTCTGTCTGAATACTGTGAAACCTGGACACATGATTCAAAACCTGAACTGTCCGGGTGAATCCTGGACAGGTGGCAACCCTAGTGAGAGTATGTGTGCCTAGTGTATGGGGTTTACCTTTAAGATTATGGAAAGTTATCTGGCACCTAATGGTTAACATTGACCAGCTCTCGATTGGGCCCTTCTTAAGGTGGTGCACCGTCCCTTTAAGAGTGTTATTGGTGAATGTGAATGAGTAA
The DNA here is from genome assembly GCA_018402905.1 of Glandirana rugosa. Lineage (NCBI taxonomy): Eukaryota > Metazoa > Chordata > Amphibia > Anura > Ranidae > Glandirana > Glandirana rugosa. The sequence continues at coordinate 19,791 of BLSH010552539.1, read as the reverse complement.
CTAGATATAAGAGTGATCTTTATGGCGTGGACTGCGTTTGGCAAGAGATTGAGATGTGTAGCTCAGCTCACCAATGATCACAAGATACTCGTTTAGTCCTAATGGCTTGTTGGTCAGCAGATTCCAGATGTTGGGTCCCAGATCCTCACACAGGGATGCATTCTCTTGGCTCTGATCCTGGAGGCACAGGGATTTTCTCCCTCAAGCTCAGTCTCTGATGGCAGCTCTGGAAGACACAATTCAATTCAATTCAAATAAGCTTTATTGGCAGGACCAAATACAATTTAGCATTGCCAAAGCAGTTGAGTTTTTATGGGGGGGGGGGAGTCCATGTAAAGGACTTTTAAGTCCACAGTTTTTCATGTCCCTCAGTCGGTGGCGCAGTCACATATTGTGCAGCCATTCTCACCATTGGCTCCTCTTCTCCCAGTAGGATTTGGAGTTTCCTCTTCTCTTTCATGGAAATTAAGTCCGGGATGAGCGGAGAGTCTCTGGAAGTGATTGTCCCTCACTGATGAGTAGTTGAGGCACAGTAGCAGGAAGTGGTCCTCATCCTCCAGGACCCCCTTGTTACATTGTAGCAGGAAGTGGTCCTCATCCTCCAGGACCCCCTTGTTACATTGTAGCAGGAAGTGGTCCTCATCCTCCAGGACCCCCTTGTTACATTGTAGCAGGAAGCGGTCCTCATCCTCCAGGACCCCCTTGTTACATTGTAGCAGGAAGTGGCCCTCATCCTCCAGGACCCCCTTGTTACATTGTAGCAGGAAGTGGCCCTCATCCTCCAGGACCCCCTTGTTACATTGTAGCAGGAAGTGGTCCTCATCCTCCAGGACCCCCTTGTTACATTGTAGCAGGAAGTGATCCTCATCCTCCAGGACCCCCTTGTTACATTGTAGCAGGAAGTGGTCCTCATCCTCCAGGACCCCCTTGTTACATTGTAGCATGAAGTGGTCCTCATCCTCCAGGACCCCCTGGTCACATTGCTGGCACAGTCTACTCACCCTGGGCTTGTAGGTCTGTCTGCAGGGCCGGTGCAAGGATTTTTGCCAACACAGACGAAGGTGCATTTTGGTGCCCCCCCCCCACCCTCCTCCAGCACCAATTTTTGCGCTTATACCCCCCCCCCCCACTAGTCCTCCTCCACCCTCCCCAAACCCCCAGTCCCAGCACAATTCCCCCTTCTTCCCTATCCTAGCACTTATCCCCACACCCCTCAAATCCTCCTTCCCCCAATACCCCTCAAAAAATAAATCCTCTTCCACCCTTCAAATCCTTCCTCCCAGCACAACCTCCCATAGGGAGTACAAATCTTCTTCCACCCCTTAAATACCCCCTCTCAACACAAATCCTCATCTCATCACAATAACGCCACCCCCAAATCGGCTCCCAGCACAACTCTTCTTTCTCCCCCATCCCTCACATAACCACAAGTCCACTGCCCAGTTCCGTCATAAGTCCTCCCATGCAAATCTCCCTTCCCAATGCAACCTTCCCCCAGACACAAATTCTCCCCTTCTAATATAAAGCAATCAACAATACTTCCCAGCTGTCTTTGTGGGACCTTCCAGAAATAAGAATAAAAGCACTGCAGTTGCGATCTGCAATGGGTATCAAAATTAACTTAATGACATCCCAAACGCAGGTTGCAAATGTAATGCGTTTGCATTTACACAGATTGTATGGTACAGTAGTACCATGTGATCCGGTTCCTGTGAGTTTTATAACTCGGTGCGGTCTGCTGAAATTGTGTGCTGCACCTGTAGCCATGTGAATCGCACAGGAACGCACAGTGTGTTTCTGTGTGATTCATGCTGTGAACTGACCCTGAGTCCTTGAGTCCAGTGCCGACAAAACTTCTGCCACCTGGCTGCTTGCCTGACAGGGAGGCATTAATGTGGGCACCTGGGGCTCCACATCTCTAGCAGGATGCACAGGGTACCAGATACCCTGTCTGTCCCCCTGCAGCCAGCATCTCTCTTATTTGTGGGGGGGAGGGTGTTAACATGATACTGTATGTCCTAGGGGTGCCTTGAGAGCAGAGAGCAATTGTGCTGGGGGGGGGCAGGTTTCATATCCACCCCCCAATCACTGCCTACAAGTATTCATTTTCAGCCCATATCCCTCCCTCCTTGTGTGTCCTCTCCCAATGCACATCCCCCCCCCCCCGCGCAAGGTTCATGTATAGTGTTAGTGTGTACAATCACAGAGCTCTGATCATGCAGATCGGCGTGTCTCCTGTCCTCCTCCCGGGCTTCACAGTCACACTGTAGAGCGGTGTGTAGAGCGGTGTGTAGAGCGGTGTGTAGAGCGGACTGAACCCGCCCCTTCCTCCCTTGGCATTGATGCATACAGTACACAGTGTATATCGCATCAAAGCCAAGGGAGGAAGGGGCGGGTTCAGTCCGCTCTACACACCGCTCTACAATGTGACTGTGAGAGGCGGCTGGTGGGTGGGGACAGATGCCGGGTCCCGAGCGGAGATCGCGGCGTGCAGGACAGCAGACACCCACGCAAGCTGTGAGGCGACTGATGTTGGTGCCCATGCTAACGGGTCCCTGCTGGGCAAATTACTGCCTCAACTAAGAGGTATGCCAATTTACCGCCCCCTCCACCCTGGCACCCTCAGGCAGCTGCCTGAGCTGCCTTATGGTGGCGCCGGCCCTGTCTGTCTGTGCTGTCCTGATTGGATTTCCAGGCTGTAGGCACTCAGTCTGTACCGGCTCAGGGTCTGTCTGTCTTTGGGGTCTTGTAGCACCTCCAGGTATGGGGCCAGTTTGTAGTTTCTCTGCAGTGAATGGTAAACAGTTCGTTTTTTGGAGTTTATTTCATTTCTCCATTCTCCAACATATTTTTCTTTGGAGTCATTCATTATGTTTTTTAGTTGAGATTTTGTCAGGCCGGATTTTTGGGAGTTTGGGATAGACAAGGCGCTGATGAGTTGTTGCAGCCATTTGGCTTGGACTGCTCCTTATTGGTCAGTAAGGCTTTATGGTGGAATTAGTTGGGACTGCTGATTTGCAGGTGGTCCCAGTATGACAGCGCCCTCTTCTGTACTGCGAGAAGTAAGGGAATTCTGCCCAGCTCAGACCGGCAAGCACTGTTTGAGGAGCTCCGATGGACTTGGAGGAGGTGCTTGCAGAATTCAAGATGGAATATTTCTGTTGGGCTGGAGTGCCATTTGGATTGGTCTGAGTAGGTGACCGGACCCCAAACTTCACTGCCATAAAGAAGAATTAGGGTGATGACGCTACCAAATATTCTGAGCCAGACTTTCACTGGTGGTTTTAGGTGGTACAGCTGTCTCCTGATGGCATAAAAGGCTCTGCATGCCTCGTCTTTTAGTGCCTCTATGGCTTGAAACTTCCTGATTTGCTGATTTCTAGGCCGAGGTTGGTGTAGCTGTTAGTTTAATCAGAGTTCAGTTGTCTAATGTAAAGGAAGGGCTCTTTGTTTTGTGTTTTTCCTTTGGAACACCATGGTTTTTGTTTTGCTTGGGTTGATTGGCAGTGCCCATGTGGCACTTTATTTCTCCAGAACTTCCAGGCTGTCCTGTAGGCTTCTCTCTGTTGGTGACAGAAGTAGGAGGTCATCCGCATACAACAGGGAACTTCACTTCGGTGTCATGCAGAGTCAGTCCAGGTGCTGGGGAGGATTCTAGAGCTGTGGCCAATTCATTGATGTAGATGGTGAAGAGGGTTGGACTTAGGCTGCAGCCCTGTCTGACTCCCCGGGCTGCCGGAAGTGTTTGGTTCTATTCCAGTTCACCTTTACACTGCAGCTGTTCTCGGTATATGAACTCTTGATGACGTCATAGGTATTCCACTCTCCAGTAGTTTTAGGAACCGGCCTGTGTGCCACGCTGAGTCAAAAGCCTTCTTAAAGTCCACAAAGCAGGCAAATATCTTCCTGTGTTTTGTATGGTGGACATGGTTCTTGATGAGACTGTGCAGGGTGTAGATGTGGTCTGTAGTGTGGTGGTTTGGCATGAATCCTGCCTGACTTCTGCTGAGGACGTTGTGTTGTGTCAGGAAGTTGAGGATCCGTTTGTTGAGGATGCTTTTGAATAGTTTCCCTAGTGTGCTGCTGACACATGGGATCCCCCTGTAGTTGGCTGGGTCATAGTGGTCTCCACTCTTATGGATGGCTGTTATGAGGCCTTGGTTCCATACTGTAGAGTAGTAACCAGCACACAGGACCAGATTGAACACTTTGCATATTGCAGCATCTGGGGAGCCATGCCTAATCATCTCTGGCAGGATTCCATCCATCCCACTGGATTTTATAGTTTGCAGGTGTTGGATTTTCGCTCTAATTTCTTGTAGTGTAACCGCTACATCTAGGGAGTTCTGAATTGTTTTTTCCTCTATATTGTTTAGTCTTTTGATGATGTATTTTTGCTCTACAGTTAGAGCCTCCTCTGGAATATCTTTGTAGAGGTTCTTAAAGTAGTTGAGCTAGATGTCGCCATTTTGGATATGGAGGTTGTTCTTCTTGGGTCCTCGGCCGATAGTCTTCCATGTTTCCCAGAAAGAATTTTCCTGAAGTGCCTCTTCTAACTGTTGCAGGTTTTTGGAGATGAAGTTTTGCTTTTTCTTTTTAAGGGTTTGTTTGGGCTGTCCTTAGGTTGGTGTTGTCCGGGTCTCTGTGTTTGTTATTGGAGACGGTCCGTAAGGTGTTCCTTAATGCTTTGCATTCTTTATCCAACCAGTTATTGGATTGTTTGTTGGATGGTTTCTTGTAGTTGGCTTTCCTCAGATGGGCTGTTTCTGCAATGGCGTGTAATATTTTATGGAAGTCCTTTGCTGCCTGGTTCACACCTCATGTGCTTATCTCATAGGCATTGTTTTGGAAGTTTTTAAGCCGTTTTTTAATGTCAGGTCTGTCAGTTACCTCTCTGTATTTTGTGGTAGACTGTTTGGACCATTTAAATTATGGTGGCAGGTTGCGGAGAGAAGTCCGGTGGAGTTTTGGTGATGGTTTGCTAGAAGATTTAATGTATAGCAGTAGTTGGTTGTGGAGTGGCTGCAAAGCCATTGATGAGTGTGGGGTTCATATCTGTGATGGCATAGTCTACCACACTGCTGCCTACATGGGAGTTTAATGTGTACCTTCCCAGAGAGTCTCCCTTAGTACGGCCCTTGAGGATGTAGAGGCCCAGACTGCGACACAGATTCAGCAGTTTTCTTCCATTATTGTTGGTTGTACCATCATAGCTGTTTCTTTGCATCTGTGTCAACTCATGACAATTTTTCAGGGCCTAATATGTACGTGTTGCCATCAGAACTTATGTTGTCCTTTTCCCTTTCTGTCCTGGCATTGAGGTCTTCAAAGATGAGCACTTGTCCAAGGGATTGGAAGTGGACGATGTGATGGTATCAAGCGTGAGACCCACGCAAAGTAATGATACCAGGCCCAAAGCAAGACTGACTCCATATTGGAAGGGGAGCTACTTAAGTAAATGGCTGCTAAGTTTTGTTTCTCTCCTTCCAATGCGGCAGTTTGAACAAGCTTCTCCTTTACACCCCCTCTCTCTTTGGTCAGATCAACTTCAAATGGGGCCCTCTGATTATGGTTTATGACTGGTCAGAAAGAGGCCCTGTTGGCTTATCTTGAACAAACATACAACAAACTGATGTTTGCCCATAAATTACCCTGGAAAGTCTAACCTGGGGATGACTCTCTCTCTCTGCCTTAAAACTTACATAAAAGCTACATCAACCCATAATTTCCAGGAGGAATATGCCATAGTGATAAAACATACATATTTGAATGTAGAATTTCGGCCCGGATAATTCAAGTATAAACATTCACCCCTTGTTACCCAAGGAGGGATAGAACTAGTCTATTCCCTCTCCAGGGTCCTAGAAGGTCTCAGAACTCATGTTTGGAGTCATTTGAAAGCTTTATGCAAGCTGAAATGGAACTTCTTACTGGAACATGTGGCGGGCGGTCCAATCACAAGTTATGATTTTCATAATCCATGCATGATTATGCCCCATGACTCGTAACGGCCCGCCCTGGATATTGTCTAAGAACACGCCCTCTCATACGAATGGCCAGAGGGGTATGCCTCCACCCCTGGTGATCCAGAGAAAAAAGGACTGTCAAGAGCAATGGTGAGTTCTCATCTTACCATCAATGAAGCAACATCAGAGAACCAGGAAATCATCTTCAAAACACTGATTAGGCAGGGACATTTCAAATGCAGGTATTTTCATTCTGCTCTCTTTCGCTGTAATTCTGTCTCACTTAGTACTTTTATTTTTCTGTAAATATTTTACTGCGCCTAAAACTTGACCTTTTCATTATTAAACCTTATTTTGAAAAGTGTTAATTTTGTCCCTAAAGCTCTTAATGCAACTATCACGGATCTGTTCCTTTGAAGAGCGCTACTGTCTTTTTTTTAAATAACGCATCTGAATATAGCTGCCTGCGGTGACAGTGTGTGTACAGACGTTGTTCTAAAACACTGGTATTGCTAACATAGGGTCTTCTGACCGGTATCCAGAAGTGGTGGCAGAGAAAGGGTTAATTGTTTGAATTAGCCCGGTAACAATCGCTCTCAGGCGGCTGACACTTAGACGGTGGTCTTGCAAAGTGGGAAATCTTTGTGCTGAAAGCAGCTGAGTGGCATTGTTACGTTGGTGACAAGTACGGTATTGGATCAGGGGGGTCTTCGGTCACCAGTCGGTGAGGAGGGCAGTGATTTGATACCCGTGTTCGTCACATACTGGTTGGCAGCGGTCGGATAGTTTCGCCTTAAGAGCATTCAGTGCATTGTTAGGAATTAGCTCTGCACTGAAGGATTGGAACCTTTTTGGAAACGGTCCTTAGAGACAGCTGGTGCATAGTTTTTGTTTTAAAGAGACAACAGCAACCACTCCTTCCTACAACTCCTTTCTACTACTCCTTTCTACTACTCCTTTCTATCTCTGCTTTCTGTTCTCTGTTTCTGCTTGCAAAATTTCTGGGCCAGCAGTGTATAAGAAGAGGAACAAAGATGAACTGACTGCTGAGTGTGCAACAAGAAACTTGACGTCGGCAACAAAACTTGCAAGGAACTGATAAAGGCCCTACAGGAGTCTGATATCCAAGCAAACCAGAACTTGGGGGAACGTGAAGCTGAAGGGGTTCCCGATACTCCAGAGCCAAGTGGTTCAGACGTAATGACCTCACAGGATGAGCAAAGAGGGACTGAACCAGGAATACTACTGAGAGTAAATTGAGAAAAAAAACGTAAATCACAGACATGAAATCTACAAAAGAATATTGCAAAATATATAGATGTAACCACACTGTAATATGGTGAGGTGAAGTTCAATAATATTAATCCACCAGTGGAGGAGTGTATCTCTTGAACGTGAAACAAAAAGTGTCTGAAGCGACTAAAAAGTAAATAAAACGTGAAAAAATCTTCAACTTGTGCAAGATGAAAACACCATGTATGAATAGGGTACTCTTACCAGAAATACCCGGTATACAGGCATGTGGGTCGGATTCCCAGGTCGTCAGGCATCCACAGAGTGAAGTAGAGATGAAAGACCTGTCGCACAACGACTTGAAGGGACCAGGCTGGTTTACAGGTATGCAGGTGGAATTCAATCACTGGCATCCAGAACATCAGGCATCCACAAATTGAGGTGACGATAAAGGGCCAGTCGTCCAACCACTTGAAGAGACCAGGCTCCAGATGTAGACCCGACGCGTTTCGTCTACTAAGATTCCCCTGTGGAAGTCTTAGTAGATGAAACGCGTCGTGTAGACGATCCTGCTCCCATCTACTGCGCCTTTTTTACTTACCTGGAATTCCATGTGCCTGTTACCAGTTTTTAGCATCTAAGTGCAATAATTTTATAAATAAACCGTATCTGGTTATACAGTATCACACTATGTAGCTTTTATTTCCTACTGAGGCTTGCTGTGATACTATCTGGATCCCTATACTCTTGCCTCTACATCTGGAGTCTGGTCTCTTCAAGTGGTTGGACGACTGGCCCTTTATCGTCACCTCAATTTGTGGATGCCTGATGTCCTGGATGCCAGTGATTGAATTCGACCTGCATACCTGTAAACCAGCCTGGTCCCTTCAAGTCGTTGTGCGACCGGTCTTTCATCTCTACTTCACTCTGTGGATGCCGGACGACCTGGGAATCCGACCCACATGCCTGTATACCAGGTATTTCTGGTAAGAGTACCCTATTCATACATGGTGTTTTCATCTTGCACAAGTTGAAGATTTTTTCACGTTTTATTTACTTTTTAGTCGCTTCAGACACTTTTTGTTTCACGTTCAAGAGATAAACTTCTCCACTGGTGGATTAATATTATTGAACTTCACCTCACCATATTACAGTGTGGTTACATCTATATATTTTGCAATATTCTTTTGTAGATTTCATGTCTGTGATTTACGTTTTTTTTCTCAATTTACTCTCAGTGCCTCGACCAGGGGGCTTATTTTCACGTTTATGCTCATGCGCTGCACATTTTTTATATCCATCTGTAATCCAGTATTTTGTTAAGGCTGTTTGTGCTGGCTGCTCACTATTTCACTGATTAGCGCGGTATTTTCTCTTTTTTAATTTCGGGAATACTACTGATTGTCCCTTCTGGGCCGCAGCAGGAGCAGGCTTGCCCCAGATTGCCTGCAGACAGCAGAGACTTTCTAATGCAGGAGGCACTCCAGCGCATCAGAGAAACAGATCCTGGGATGTATCTGCAGTTTCTGGAATGCCAGGCTGAGAGAGAGGAACGCCGGGCTGAGAGAGAGAGAGGCTGCACAGAGGGAGGCTGATCGTCTGCACCAATTGGAGATGTTGAGGCTTCAACAGCAGCACCGACCGGGTCAGAACCTCGGATCCCTAGAGCACAGGGACACCTCTCTGCCTGCAAGCCCAGCCGCTAAGTTTCCAGTCATGGAAAAGGACAGTGACATTGACGTGTATCTACTGTCATTTGAAAAAACTTGCCGTCAGTACCATTTGCCCCACGCACAATGGGCTCGGTACCTGACACAGGGCTACGAGGCAAGGCCCTGGACGCGTATGTGGACCTGCCAGAGGAGCAGGACAAAGATTACGATGCCATAAAGGCAGCAATCATTCAGAAGTATCGATTTAACTCCTGAAGTATACCGAAAACGGTTCAGGTCCCTGCAGAAAGGGCCTGGGGACTCTTATATGGATGTGGTAAGCCGTTTACGTATCACATTCCAACAGTGGACTAGGGGCCTGAAAGCCACTTCTTTTGATGCCCTGGAAGATCTCATGATTGCAGATCAGCTCCTGCACATCTGTCCTCCAGACGTCAGACAGTTTGTGCTAGAGCGGAAGCCCGGTTCTGCTAAAGCCGCAGCAGACCTGGCCGATACCTTCATCAGTACTCGGGTATCGGACCATTGCAAAGCTCCACCAAATGGCTGGAAAGGGGGAAAATCGCACGCAGCGACCCCTCCTCTTCAGGCCAACCAAGCCTCTCAGCGGTCTGAAACTGCAGTCCCTGCCGTCAAGCCTGCCCTGACTGATCACCGTAGGTGTTACACCTGTGGCAAGCCTGGCCATCTGCGGACACAGTGCCCGGAGCAGAAGAAGATGACATCATCTGGCCACCCGGCCAGCAACCCTTCCGTCGTCCTGTTTGTCTGTGGGAGACCTCAAGGACCCAATGCCAACTTGCAGCCAGTCATCGTGGGTCACCGGACTGTAACGGGTCTCCGGGACACCGGAGCTGAAGTCACCTTGGTCAGACCGGAGGTGATAGAAGAAACGGACATCATCCCTGAGAAGTTCCTCACACTCACCGGAGTTGGGGGAACCCGCTCCCGCATACCCCGGGCCTATGTGTACATTGATTGGGGTGCTGGGAGTGGGATGAGAGAGGTGGGAGTTTCTGAGGAGATTCCCACTGCTGTGTTGCTGGGTGCTGACTTGGGGACCCTTGTCTCCTACTATGCCCCTGCTGAGGACACCCCCTCGGAAAACTCTGGACTCCCTAAGGTACTGTGTGCAGATGTGGGTATGATATCTGGGCAACCTGGGGAGGGGGAGGGGGAAGTGGAAATACAAGGTTCTCCTTCTTTAGAGAAAGGAGAAGAGACACAGTTGAATGTAAATGATGTATGTACCAATGATGTCACACGTATACCTGTTGAATGTAATGTTGATAATGCTGACACTGTATTCCCAACATGGGTGGTCACTCGCAGTGCTGCAAGGGCTGCAGAGGTACAGGCTAGGGTTGCCGAACAGCAGGAGGAGGTCTCTGGGCCCTCTCCATGTTCTGACCCAGTGGGCTCTACCTCTGTTGGGCCTCAGCAGCTGTCCTCGTTTGCCACAGGGCTGCTGGCTGGGACTTGTGGTTCAGCCTTCGAAGCAGCACTGCAGATAGACCCAACGCTGGCACAGCTCAGGAGTTTAGCTGACAGCCCCCCTGCAGTGAATGACAAGCAAAAGATTTACTGGGACAAAGGAAAGCTGTGCAGGGAGAGTCTGTCTGCAAGAGTAAACCCAGCTGACTTTGGAAGCAGGCAGCTGGTGGTCCCAAGCCAATTCAGGGGACAGCTCCTAAAAGTGGCCCACGAGACCCCCCTAGCAGGTCACTTGGGGATCACTAAGACCCGGGGGCGATTAATACATAACTTTTATTGGCCCATCATGCTGAAAGACATAGCTGACTACTGTCGGTCCTGTGATACCTGCCAGCGAGTTGGCAAGGTAGGAGATGTACACAAGGCTCAGTTAAGACCTTTGCCTGTGATTGATGAACCTTTTAAGAGGGTAGCAGTGGATATTGTTGGACCCCTAGCTATCCCCAGCAGTTCAGGCAAACGTTTTATCCTGACAGTTGTTGACGAATGGCTTGTGCGAGCATTTCAATGGTACCCTGAAACAAATGCTGCACACCTTTGTGGAGTCCCAGGGTAAGGACTGGGAAAGGTACCTACCTCATCTGCCGTTCGCTTACAGAGAGGTGCCCCAGGAGTCCACAGGCTTCTCGCCATTTAAGCTGTTGTTCAGACGGAGGGTTAGAGGACCCCTGACCTAATCCGGGATACCTGGGAGAGCAAGAACGCCGACCCAGAGGTCTCTGTGGTGGATTACGTCCTGAGATTCCGGGATAAAATGGAGACCTTGGTGGGGATTGTGCGGGAAAACATGACCCAGGCCCAGACCAGACAGAAACGTTGGTATGATCGCAAGGCTAGGGAGCGGACATACAACGTTGGGCAGCTGGTATATGTTCTGCTCCCCTTGCTGCAGAACAAACTCCAGGCCGCATGGGAAGGCCCGTACCCCATCACCCAGCGTCTGAATGAAGTTACTTACCTAGTCCGGTTGGGAGAAGGGAGTAGATGACAGAAGGCATTCCATGCGAACATGATCAAAGCCCATCATGAGCGCACGGCCTATGCAATGCCGGTCTGCAGCAGGCCGGAGCCTGAAGAGGCTGACCCACTCCTAGACTTGTTAGCTGACACCAGGGAGGTCAACTCCGACCTCCTGATAAACCCAAATCTTAACCCCGCACAGGTACCTGGTCTGAAGGACGTGCTGACAGTCCATGGGAGCCGGTTTATGGGGAAACCGGGCTGGACGGACCTCGCTGTCCATCAGGTGGACACTGGGGCACATCCCCCCATTAAACAGTCGGCCTATTGCGTCTCCCTGGAGGTGCTGGCTGACATGAAGAGGGAGGTGGAGGAGATGCTGCAGCTGGGGGTGATTCGGAGATCCCACGGTGCTTGGGTGTCCCCAGTGGTCCTGGTCCACAAAAAGGATCAGACGACTAGGTTCTGTGTGGATTTCTGAAAGCTGAATGCGATCACCACTGCAGACGCCTACCCCATGCCTCGGATCTATGAGTTGTTGGATAGGCTGGCGGCAGCCCGCTATATCACGATCATGGATCTGAGCAGAGGGTACTGGCAAATTCCTCTGGACCCTGAAGCTTGGGAAAAGTCGGCCTTCATCACCCCATTCGGCTTGTTCAAATTTATCGTCATGCCGTTTGGGATGAAGAACGCCCCAGCTACCTTCCAGAGGGCCATGAATGACTTACTGGAGGGGATGGAAACCTTTGCCGTGGCTTACCTGGACGACATCGCGGTGTTCAGCCCTACCTGGGAGGAACACTTGGTGCACCTGTCACGGGTCCTGGACCAACTGACAGCTGCCAATCTGACTGTCAAGCCCAGCAAGTGTCAGATCGGCATGACTGATGTTCAGTACCTGGGACACCAGGTGGAAGGAGGCACTCTAAGACCCGAGACAGGGAAGGTGGAGGCCATACTGGCCTGGCCAACCCCTCAAACCAAGAAACAGGTCATGTCATTCTTGGGGACAGCTGGCTACTATAGGAAATTTGTAAGCAACTATAGTGGCCTGGCAAAACCTTTGACTGACCTAACCAAGAAGAAACTGCCCAAAGTGGTTTCCTGGACACCAGAATGTGAGAGGGCATTTCAGGCCCTGAAGGAGACGCTGGCCAGCGCCCCTGTGCTACAGGCTCCTGACTTCCCCCGCCATTTCTTAGTGCAGACCGATGCCTCTGCCTATGGGTTGGGTGCAGTCCTAACCCAAGTGGATGACACCGCAGAGGAACACCCCATCCTCTACCTGAGCCGGAAACTGCTTCCCAGGGAAGTAGCCTACACCACGATCGAAAAGGAATGTCTCGCAATTGTGTGGGCTCTCCAGAACCTGCAGACATACCTCTATTGGAGGCAATTCATGGTGTTCACCGATCACAATCCCTTGAGCTAGCTAAATCGTGTTGCTGGGGAGAATGGCAAGCTACTTCGTTGAAGCTTAATCCTTCAGCAATATGATTTCACCATCCAGCACAAGAAAGGCAGTGCCCATGGGAATGCTGATGGTCTGTCCCACCAAGCTGAGCCCGTAGGCGTGGATTGCATCAGGACGGGAATCACGTTCCCCTCCCATGCAACCAGCTCAGGGGGGAGATGTGATGGTATCATGCATGAGACCCACGTGAAGTAATGATACCAGGCCCAAAGCAAGACTGATTCCATATTGGAAGGGGAGCTACTTAAATAAATGGCTGCTAGGTTTTTTGTTTCTCTCCTTCCAACGTGGCAGTTTGAACAAGCTTCTCCTTTACACCCCCTCTCTCTCTGGCAAGTTCAACTTCAAAGGAGGCCCTCTGATTATGGTTTATGACTGGTCAGGAAGAGGCCCTGTTCGCTTATCTTGAACAAACATACAACAAACCAATGTTTGCCCATAAATTACCTTGGCAGGTCTAACCTAGGGATTACTCTCTCTCTCTCTGCCCTAAAACTTACATAAAAGCTACATCAACCCATAATTTCCAGTAGGAATATGCCATAGTGATAAAACATACATATTTGAATGTAGAATTTTGGCCCGGATAATACAAGTATAAACATTCACCCCTTGTTACCCAAGGAGGGATAGAACTAGTCTATTCCCTCCCCAGGGTCCTAGAAGGTCTCAGAACTCTCATGTTTGGAGTCATTTGAATGCTTTATGCAAGCTGAAATGACATTTCTTACTGGAACATGTGGCAGGCGGTCCAATCACAAGTTATGATTTTCATAATCCATGCATGATTATGCACCATGTCTCATAACGGCCCATCCTGGATATTGTCTAAGAACACGGCCTCTCATACGAATGGCCAGAGGGGTATGGCTCCACCCCTGGTGATCCAGAGAAAAAGGGACAGCCAAGATCAATGGTGAGTTCTCATCTTACCATCAATCAAGCACCATCAGAGAACCAGGAAATCATCAGTTCAATTTCATATTTCAAATGCAGGTATTTTCATTCTGCTCTCTTTCGCTGTAATTCTGTCTCACTTTGTACTTTTATTTTTCTGCAAATATTTTACTGCACCTAAAACTTGACCTTTTCATTATTAAACCTTATTTTGAAAAGTGTTCATTTTGTCCCTAAAGCTCCTAATGCAACTATTACGAAATTTGCCCGGTAACAGTCGCTCTCAGGCGGCTGACACTTAGACGGTGGTGGGAAATCTTTGTGCTGAAAGCAGCTAAGAGTGGCATTGTTACGTTTGTGACAAGTGCGGTATTGGAACACGGGGGTCCTCGGTCGCCGGTCGGGGAGGAGGGCAGGGATCTGATACCCGCGTTCATCACAGACAACCTCACTTTGTAGGACCTCATAGATACAGGTCTGTCCTCTCTTCCTGGTAGAGGTTAAATCGGCACCACAACAGGCCCTCTTAGCTTCTCTCCTGATGTCTCTGGTCCTGGCAGGCTGACTGTGGGTCTACTCTTCTCTCTTCTGGCTAGACTCACCCTGATTCCTATCAGATTGCCCAGGAAAATTGTGAAGCACTCCTCCTATGAGTTCAGGGACTTGTGAGGAAACAAAGTCCAGTAAACGCTGGCCTCCATAGACATGTAGGTTGCAGCGCTCCTTTAGTTTCAATATTTTTATTGAGTTTTTATAGAAGAAAGAAAAACATTACAGAATAATAACTTTGTCTGTCCTACAGTAGACACATTGAGGTATAACTCTGTTTCATGCAAATATTACAGGGCAAAATAACATCAAAAGGGACCAATAAGGTAGGAATGTTAACATGTCACAGGTTGGAAAGGGGGTGTTGTCCCTCCCTCCCAAACACCCCTAAAGGGATCAGACTGTGTCATGGGAGGAGGGAAACACCTCAGCCTACCTTATCAATACTTCTTTAGGAAAATAATAAGCCAAAGCTGAAACTATTCTAGGAACAAGAGGTAAGGACCAAAACTAAGAGGAAGATATGGGAAGTTCAGAACATAGGATACCCCAGAAGAAAGGGGCCTCGGTATAACAAGATCCCTCTTGTTACATTAACCTTGTGAACATCCATATGTGCTTGTTCCTGGTGTTCATATGAGGATACTATATGCATTTCCTATATACAGAAAGAACATGAATGAGAGTATAGAGGAGTAAAAGAGAAAGAAGAGGAGCAGAAGAGAGGTATCCCTGGGGCGTCTCAGAGGAAAGGTAAAGAATACGAGTCATAGAGGCAATCTTAGATAGGACTTCCAAGAGTCTCAAACTATATCAAATGTATCAGTCTAGAATAAGATTAGCTATCCTCTCTTGGGCCATTATACAGGATGTTTTCCGCTTTGCTGCCGCAAAGGACACGGTTGGTTGCTTTCAGGCTCGGGCAATTGCGAACTTGGCCCCCAAAAGTGTAAAATTAGTACGTTTCTGGATAGGTTTAGTACAACCGGCCGGTCTAGAGTTCAGTAAACCCAACTCGGCTGTTTTTGGAAGCGCTTGACCCATTACTTTGCACAGCAACCAGAAAATCCTATTCCAGAAGCCCCGAATCCGAGGACATTCCCACCAAGTGTGAAAAAAAGAGCCCAGGAGGCCACACCCCCTAAAACACAACGGGGAGGAGTTTGGAAATAAGATTGGCAGTCAAGATGGGACCAAATACTAGCATGTGATTACCTTGATACTGGCTTCCATCAAGGAGACATTTAACATCCGCTTGAAGGATTTTTGAAATAGGGAGAACCACGTTTCTGCCTCCCAGCTGGTCTCCAAATTCTGTTCCCAATTTAGTGCATTTGAGGGTTTGCCAAGGTTCTCCATCAATGATGCAAAAATCAAAGATATACCTCCTCTCTGATCCGTGATTTCAGAGCACCATTTTTCATAGGCAGTAATTTTTGGAGGGTTAGGTTTCGAGTCCCAAATAGATAATAGGAAATGACGGATTTGATGTAAGTGAAATCTTTCGGATAAAGGCAAATCCAGTTGACTAATGCAGTGACTTAGCGTTATAGGACCTATAGAGGACATAAAGTATCCAATTCTGAATAAGCCCTTGTTTGTCCACGACTGAAATGCCCGAATATCCTGACCTGGGGGAAACTGGGGATTGTTAAACAGATGGTTTACCGGGTGAAAATTAGAAATCAAGTAGGGGGACTTATATATGGCGTCACAAAGGGCTATTGAATGAGATAGAGTGGGAGCTAAAATAAGAGGTATCTCTTTGGGGGGGGGCATACCAGAAAGTCAATAGTGTGCAATGGAACCGCCTGTCTCTCCATATTGACCCAATCTGGCTTACTACCGTTAGCATAGATGATGGAAAATTGAGCTAGCTGAGCTGCCTGGTAATAATTCCAGAGATTTGGTAACCCAAGGCCTCCCCATGTACGCATTCTATATAGGAAACTCTTAGGACACGGGTACCCTTTATTTACCCAAATATATCTCGTTATCTGAGATTGAAATTTCTGTAGTTGCGATTTCTGGACTGGGATAGGGAGGGAGAGAAATAAATATAGAATCCTGGGGAAAAGGGTCATTTTGACAGCGTGCATCCTTCTCAACCGAGACAAGTTGCTCAGTCCCCAGCTGGATAAGCCTGCACTCAGTCTTTTAAACATAGGGGGTAATTAACATTATATAATTGGTCAATGCTGGCCGCCAAGTTTATCCCCAGATAAGGAATGTCTGTAGTGTTCCAGGCGGACGCAAAATGTTCCTGGAGCCGCTCTACCATCTGCTTAGGTATTGAAATATTTAATGCAGCAGATTTGGTAATATTTACCCCAAGTCCAGAGGCCCTCCCAAATTCCTGTAGGAGTTTTAGAATGTTCGGTGTAGAAATGAGGGGAGAGGTGATAAACAGAAGCAGATCATCTGCAAATAAGGCACACTCGTGTGTGCGATGGCCACACCGCACCCCATGAATATCAGGGTGTTCCCTAATTGCAATTGCCAAAGTTTCCATTGCTATGGCGAAAATTAGGGGGGAAAGGGGGGGAAGGGGGCATCCCTGTCTGGTTCATTTCGAGATTGGGAAGGGGTCCGAGAAATAGTTATGGAGCTTAACCTGTGCTCTCGGGAAAGCATATAAATCTGCAGAAACCGCAGGCCAAATCCCCACTTATGCAGGACTTAAAATAAATACGACCAATCAACAGTGATGAAGGCTTTCTGTAGATCAACCGAAAGCAGGAATCCTTCCTGTGGAGGTCCCCCGCCCCACTTCTACTTAAGAAGTGAGATTATATTGATGGCTCTATGTATCTGGTCTTGGCCTTGTCTCCCCGGAATGAAACTCACCTGGTCTTTGTGAATATAGCGCCCTATAAATTTAGAGAGTCAATTGGCCATAATCTTGGTCAAATTTTTGAGATCGTTGTTGATCAATGATATGGGCCTAAAATTGTTAACATATGAATGGTCCTTGCCCAGCTTGGGGATGACCAAAATATAAGCCATGTTAGCTTTGCTGTCCAAGGTGGGTCCCCCCTCAAGGAGTTGAAAAACTGTGCTAAAAAGGGGGATATGGTGGGCGCAAAAGCTTTATAGTAACCAGATGAGGATCCATCCGGGCCTGGGGCTGATCTCTTCTTAAGGTGTTTAATTACCTCCTGGACTTCAGTTTCTGTTATTAATTTATCAAGAGCTAGTCTATCCTTTCTGTCCAGCTTGGGAAGTGAAATCTTATCAAGAAAATCAGTGAGATTAGAGAGATGGATTCCATAACATTCCTTAAATTCGGCCATAATCTCTTGGGGGTTCTGGGTAAGGGTTGCAGTATAATCACGTATTTTTGGAAAAGAGAAGGAGCAGGGCCTAGGAGACGACTATGCAGCCAGCCTTGGGTCTATTCTATCTCTTTGAAAGTAATATTGGGCGTTCGTCCACTGGATGTGCTTTTCGGCCTGGGTTGTTAAAGCGAGGTTTAGAGCGACCCTACGAGATTCCACTGATGATCGCGATATAGGGGTTGGATTATTTTTATGATTTTTGGAGATTTTATGTAAATCGCATTCTAGTTTTTCTATATCATCTTGCCTTTCTTGTTTGCGTTTAGCTGAGAGTTGAATACGTTTGCCCCTCATAACCGTCTTATGTGCGGCCCAGTGTGTTGAAGGGGGAGACTTCCCCATTATCGTTAACCCTAAAGTAATCCCTTATGTCTTTATCGATCATGTTACAATGCACATGGTTATTTAAAAGGGATTCATTGAAGCTCCATCAAATTGTACCCTCTAAACTATGCGGTGTCCAGAGATGTAGCACCACCCTCATCTGACAATGGGGAATCTCTGGTAAACGATTTGGACACAAACGGAATCGTGGAGGCTGCAGTAAAAATATGATCTATCCTCACCAAGGACAAATGGGGAGCTGAGAAGTGAGTGTAGTCCAATACAGTTGGGTTTAATTCCCTCCAGATATCTACTAGCCCTAGTGAGTGCGAGATTTAAGCAATCTTTAGGCTCTGTTTGGGGGGGCAGGGCAAACGAGCATGACCATTCCCTGACTTATCTAGCATGTGATCCAGGGCGATATTGGAACCCCCTCCCATAATTAACGTACCCACAAAATGTGGGGTCCAACATGGTTTGGAAATATTGGATCTGTCCACGGTTTGGAGTGTAATAAGAGAGGAAAGTATATGCGGCCCCTTCCAGAGATCCTACCAGCAGGATATATCTACCCTCAGGGTCTCTTATTTCCTGCTGGGGAGTAAAGGCGATAGATTTGGTGAACAAAATTCCCATCCCCTTAGTATTATATGTCATGTTAGCCAAGTAAAATTGAAGGAATTTAGAGTGCATACATTTTGGTTGGTATTGTTTGGGAAAATGTGTTTCTTGTAATAGAAGTACCTCAAAATGTTGGGAATGGGAGTGTTGAAAATATTTTCTGTGTTTCCCTGGTGAATTCAGTCCCTGAATGTTGTGTGAGGCTACTTTGATGGGTGCTGAGTGACCTTTAGGAGAATCCATGGATCAGCAAGGAAATATCTAGCAACATTGAATGAAGACCTACCTGCCTCCTGATGGGCTTGACCCGTGTCCCTGTGGTAGAGGTGATGAGGGGGCAACCCCCTTCTGACTTGTTAATAGAAGCCTGAGAGAATACAAAGAGAGTGAGAAGAAGGAAAAAGGAAAGAAAAGCAATAATAGGAAAAGAGGGCTTGGGGGATTACGGAAAGAACCAGCCGATAACCTCCTCAAAACCCAGGAAATGGGACCAGCAACACCTGCTCCCACTTCCGTGTTTAACCACACAAAAATCTGCCTAAGCAGCAGATAAACAACTGCCCTCATGAAAACCAACATGTGGTACCCAAAGGCAGAGGGAGGAGCATAACTACCCCCCTGGCCAATCCGGACTCCTGATGCTAAGCCTATAAAGATGGGGTCCCCATTGATGCATAGTAGGCCTATATATACGAGCCCATATATTTTACCCTCCCGTTATGGGTAAGGCCCCTCCCCGTGAGCACCTGAATTGGGGTTAGGAGCTCCAATTTAAAGAGCCGCCCCCCTCCCCAGCCCCCCAGACAGAGGAGTGGACAAAAACCATGAACATGTGCAAAAGTGAATATGGATAGAGCAACCATAGAAACGAATTTCCAAACAACCTCAGATGTTAGAAAAAGCATTACACACAGCTGTATTTGCTCCAGAGAGGGAGTAAAAAAAAAAAAAAAAAAGGCGTGGCTTAAGATGCCATAAACATTGGGCGTGGCTAAAAGGGGTGTGGTTTAAAGAGTCTGTGATGACTTACATGTTAAATAGGGAATATACAGTGCAGAGTGTATGGCGGTGGGTAGTCTGTGCAGGAGAGGAGTGGGGTGTGTTTGGTGGTGGGTAGTCTGTGCAGGAGAGGAGTGGGGTGTGTTTGCTGGTGGGTAGTCTGTGCAGGAGAGGAGTGGGGTGTGTATGGTGGTGGGTAGTCTGTGCAGGAGAGGAGTGGGGTGTGTATGGTGGTGGGTAGTCTGTGCAGGAGAGGAGTG
>BLSH010552534.1:5361-29835 GCA_018402905.1 Glandirana rugosa | reverse complement strand
AAAGCTGGGTGGTGGAGAAGAGGGGTGAAGGTGAGAGAGTTTGAGGAGAGAGGACACAAGTGCCAGAAGGAGTGGTAGAGAATGCATGTTATAGAGTGGAAGGAGAGCTGAGTAGAGAGGCAGGGTCACCTGCAGGCTGATGGGTGTTTGCAGTGTAGTTTCCTATGTATATTCGCTTTGTGCAATCGCTGAAGTGCAGAGATTGAAGTGCTGATCACTTGTAGAAAGCATCACTTTGAGAAAGCAGCCCCTGCAATGTGCTACCCCCCAGCTATGTTCCAACATGCTAAGGACCCCAAACACACCTCCAAGATGACCACTGCCTTGCCATAGAAGCTGAGGGTAAAGGTGGTGGACTGGCCAAGCATGTCTCCAGACCTAAACCCTATTGAGCTTCTCTGGGGCATCCTCAAACGGAAAGTGGAGGAGTGCAAGGTCTGTAACATCCACCAGCTATGTGATGTCCTCATGGAGGAGTGGAAGAGGACTCCAGTGGCAACCTGTGAAGCTCTGGTGAACTTCATGTCCAAGAGGGTTGAGGCAGTGCTGGAAAATAATGGTGGCCACACAAAATATTGACACTTTGGGCCCGATTTGGAAGTGTTCACGTAGGTGTGTACTCACTTTTGTTGCCAGAAATTTAAGCATTAATGGCTGTGTGTTGAGTTATTTTGAGGGGACAGCAAATTTACACTGTTATACAAGCTGTACACTCACTACTTTACATTGTAGTAAAGTGTCATTTCTTCGTTGTTGTCACATGAAAAGATATAATAAAATATTTACAAAAATGTGAGGGGTGTACTCACTTTTGTTAGATACTGTATCATTTAGTGAAAACTTTGTGCAAAAAAAAATGCCAATTTTCCCAAAACTTGTGACAAAATATAAAATATGCCATGGACTCAACATACCTCTCAGTAAATAACTTGGGGTGTCTACTTTCCAAAAAGGGGTAATTTGGAGGGGCAGTTTGAACTGTCCTGGCATTTTATGCCCAACATCACCCACTCTTCTAACCACTCGAAGTACTTTCTGACACTTTTTGTTTACATGAAAACATATTTTTTTTTTTTTTGCTAGAAAATTACTTTGAACCCCCACACATTATATATTTTTTAAAGCAAAAGCCCTAAAGATTAAAATGCTGGGTGTGCAATTTTTTTTTCACAAAGTATTTGCACAGCGATTTTTTAAATGCAATTTTTTGGGAAAAAAATACTATTTTGAATTTTAATGCACAAAAACACAGAGACGACAAACTATATACATTTTAAAAACCTTTAAAAGCCTTTACAGGTTACCACTTTAGATTTACAGATGAGGTCTACTGCTTTAATTACTGCCCTTGATTTGACGCTCGTGGTGATACCTCACATGCATGGTGCAATTGCTGTTTACATACGACACGAGACCAATACTTGCGTTCACCTTTCCGCCCATGCACGGGGCGACAGGGGTGAATTTTTTTTTTAATTATTCGTTTTGATTTTTATTTTATTTTTGCACTGTCCCTTTCATTTATTTTTTTTTTTCATTTTTAGCGTTATCACAGGCAGTGTTAATTTTGGCAGCAAATTTCGATTCAGTTTTAGTCTTAGTCTTAGGGCTAAAATGGCATTTTAGTTTTAGTCCCATTTTAGTCTTCAGCAATTGTTTTAGTTTTAGTCGTATTTAGTCGACTAATTCTCCAGTACATTTTTTTTTTAATAAAGAATTTATTGAGGAAATTACATAACCATGAGACAAGAGAAAAGCAGGTAACATTGTGACCCACAACAATACATATTCCTTTTACGTATATAATATATTGCGGACTATATATGGTGAAGAGAGTAGCTGAAAAGGATAGTTAGAGGGTGTAAAAATTAAAGAATCGGGGTAGCGTAATAGACCTCTGGCCAAAGTGATCTATGAACTAACAATGAGCGGAATGACAGCAGCTAGAGTTGAGCTAACCTGAACTGTAAAGTTTGGGTTCGTACCAGACTTTGTGGTGTCCGTGTCTCGAACTAAGGCATTTGAGAAAAAGTCCGGGTTCGGGTATTTTTTGCGTATAAAATCATCTCATACTGCTATAAGGAGAGGTTCCTGTCCACTGCTGTGAGGGATAGATTAGTGTTCTAAAATCATCTCATACTGCTATAGGGAGAGGATCCTTCCTGGTGCTGGTGTGAGGGATAGATTAGCGTTCTAAAATCATCTCATACTGCTATAGGGAGAGGTTCCTACTACTGCTGTGAGGAATAAATTAGTGTTCTGAAATCATCTCATACTGCTATAGGGAGAGGTTCCTTCCTGGTGCTGGTGTGAGAGACAGATTAGTGTTCTAAAATCATCTCATACTGCTGTAGGGAGAGGTTCCTGGTGCTGCTGAGAGGGATAGATTTGTGTTCTAAAATCATCTCATACTGCTATAGGGAAAGGTTCATGCTGCTGCTGTGAGGGATAGATTAGTGTTCTAAAATCATCTCATACTGCTATAGGGAGAGGTTCCTGCTGCTGGTGGTAGGGATAGATTAGTGTTCTAAAATCATATCATACTGGTATAGGGAGAGGTTCCTGCTGCTGGTGGTAGGGACAGATTAGTGTTCTAAAATCATATCATACTGGTATAGGGAGAGGTTCCTGCTGCTGGTGTGAGGGACAGATTAGTGTTCTAAGATCATTTCATACTGCTTTAGGGAGAGGTTCCTGCTGATGCTGTGAGGGACAGATAAGTGTTCTAAAATCATCTCATACTGCTATAGGGAGAGGTTCCTGCTGCTGCTGTGAAGGGTAGATTAGTGTTCTAAAATCATCTCATAGTGCTATAGCGAGAGGTTCCTTCCTGGTGCTGGTGTGAGGGATAGATTAGCATTCTAAAATCATCTCATACTGCTATGGTGAGAGGTTCCTGCTGCTGCTGTGAGGGACAGATTTGTGTTCTAAAATCATATCATACTGGTACAGGGAGAGGTTCCTGCTGCTGGTGTGAGAGACAGCTTAGTGTTCTAAAATCATCTCATACTGCTATAGGGAGAGGTGCCTTCCTGATGCTGGTGTGAGCGACAGATTAGTGTTCTAAAATCATCTCATACTGCTATAGGGAGAGGTTCCTGGTGCTGCTGTGAGGGACAGATTAATGTTCTAAAATCATCTCATACTGCTATAGGGAGAGGTTCATGCTGCTGCTGTGAGGGATAGATTGGTGTTCTAAAATCATCTCATAGTGCTATAGTGAGAGGTTCCTTCCTGGTGCTGGTGTGAGGGATAGATTAGCGTTCTAAAATCATCTCATACTGCTATAGGGAGAGGTTCCTACTACTGCTGTGAGGAATAAATTAGTGTTCTGAAATCATCTCATACTGCTATAGGGAGAGGTTCCTTCCTGGTGCTGGTGTGAGAGACAGATTAGTGTTCTAAAATCATCTCATACTGCTATTGTGAGAGGTTCCTGCTGCTGCTGTGAGGGACATATTCGTGTTCTAAAATCATATCATACTGGTACAGGGAGAGGTTCCTGCTGCTGGTGTGAGAGACAGATTAGTGTTCTAAAATCATCTCATACTGCTATAGGGAGAGGTTCCTTCCTGGTGCTGGTGTGAGCGACAGATTAGTGTTCTAAAATCATCTCATACTGCTATAGGGAGAGGTTCTTGGTGCTGCTGTGAGGGATAGATTAGCTTTCTAAAATCATCTCATACTGCTATAGGGAGAGGTTACTGCTGCTGCTGTGAGGGACAGATTAGTGTTCTAAAATCATCTCATACTGCTATAGGGAGAGGTTCATGCTGCTGCTGTGAGGGATAGATTGGTGTTCTAAAATCATCTCATACTGCTATAGGAAGAGGTTCCTTCCTGCTGCTGCTGTGAGGGACAGATTAGTGTTCTAAAATCATATCATACTGGTATAGCGAGAGGTTCCTGCTGCTGGTAGTAGGGACAGATTAGTGTTCTAAAATCACATCATACTGGTATAGGGAGAGGTTCCTGCTGCTGGTGTGAGGGACAGATTAGTGTTCTAAAATTATATCATACTGGTATAGGGAGAGGTTGCTGTTGCAGGTGTGAAGGACAGATTAGTGTTCTAAAATCATCTCATACTGCTATAGGGAGAGGTTGCTGCTGCTGTGAAGGGTAGATTAGTGTTCTAAAATAATCTCATACTGCTATAGGGAGAGGTTCCTTCCTGGTGCTGGTGTGAGGGATAGATTAGCGTTCTAAAATCATCTCATACTGCTATTGTGAGAGGTTCCTGCTCCTGCTGTGAGGGACAGATTAGTGTTCTAAAATCATATCATACTAGTATAGGGAGAGGTTCCTGCTGCTGGTGTGAGGGATATATTCGTGTACTAAAATCATATCATACTGGTATAGGAAGAGGTTGCTCCTGCTGCTGGTGTGAGGGACAGATTAGTGTTCTAAAATCATCTCCTAGTGCTATACTGAGAGGTTCCTGCTGCTGCTGTGAGGGATAGATTAGTGTTCTAAAATCATCTCATACTGCTATAGGGAGAGGTTCCTTCATGGTGCTGGTGTGATGGATAGATTAGCATTCTAAAATCATATCATACTGGTATAGGGAGAGGTTTCTGCTGCTGGTGTGAGGGACAGATTAGTGTTCTAAAATCATTTCATACTGCTATAGGGAGAGGTTCCTGCTGCTGCTGTGAGGGATAGATTAGTGTTCTAAAATCATCTCATACTGCTATAGGGAGAGGTTCCTTCCTGGTGCTGGTGTGAGGGATAGATTAGCGTTCTAAAATCATCTCATACTGCTATAGGGAGAGGTTCCTGCTGCTGCTGTGAGGGACAGATTTGTGTTTTAAAATCATATCATACTGGTATAGGGAGAGGTTCCTGCTGCTGGTGTGTGGGACAGATTAGTGTTCTAAAATCATCTCATATTGGTATAGGGAGAGGTTCCTTCCTGATGCTGCTGCGAGGGACAGATTAGTGTTCTAAAATCATCTCATACTGCTATAGGGAGAGGTACCTGCTGCTGCTGTGCGGGGTAGATTAGTGTTCTAAAATCATTTCATACTGCTATAGGGAGAGGTTCCTTCCTGCTGCTGTGAGGTATGGATTAGTGTTCTAAAATCATATCATATTGGCATAGGGAGAGGTTCCTGCTGCTGGTGTGAAGGACAGATTAGTGTTCTAAAATCACCTCTTACTGGTATAGGGAGAGGATCCTGCTGCGTCTACATTGCTGGTTTTAAAAAAAAGAATACAATTTTTTTTTAATTATATTAATAAATAGTGCTACATAGTACATTTGCACCTTGCTGTGCATTTCTTGCACAAAAAAGTGTGTCTACATTGTTGTTTAAAAAAAAAAGAATAATAATTTATTATTCTTTTTTTTTATTATTAATAAATAGTGCTACACAGTACATTTGCACCTTGCTGTGCATCTTTTGCATAAAATTAAAAAGTGTGTCGACATTGCTGGTTTCAAAAATAATCAAAATTTGTGCTAAATAGTACATTTGTGTCCAGAATGAGGAGAGCGTCAAATAAGGGACATGGTCGTGGTGCTGCTGGTGTTCGTGGTGTTGGTGAAGCTCGTGTTGGAAGGAGAGGAAGTGGTCAATCTGTGTCAGCTACATGCACAAGTGAAACACCTTCCTCAGGTAGCCGACAGAACCTTCAACGTTATATGGTAGGCCAGAATGCCGCTCAACGAATGGTGAGGCCAGAAGAAGTACAGGTGATAGTAGATTGAGTGGCTGACAATGCCTCCAGTTCCTTCACATTGTCTCCCTCCTGGTCCCTTGATGAAAGCTCAGTGTTGGCACCTGAACCCCATGGCCATCTGTCTTTCACCTCAGCCCCTTGTAAATCAGCCAAGCAGTCTGAGCCCCAAGTCATGCAGCAGTCTCTTATGCTTTTTGATGACTCTGCTGGTGTGCATTCCGTGGGCCATCCACATAGCCCTGCCCCAGAAGTGGAAGACATTGAGTGCACTGATGCCCAACCACTTCTGTTGCCGGATGAGGACATGGAAACACCACCGCAGCACGTCTCTGATGATGATGACGAAACACAGGTGCCAACTGCTGCGGCTTTGCACAGTGTGCAGACTGACAAGGAGGGCAGTGGTGAAGAGTAGGTGGAAGATGATGTGGAGGATGATGAGGTCCTAGACCCCACATGGAATGAAGTTAATGCGAGTAACGTGTGCAGTTTGGAGGAAGAGGTGGTGGTTGCACAGAGGCACCAGCACAGCAAAAGAGGAAGCAGGTTGCAAAAGCGGAGCGACCATCCCCTAGACAGTATGCCTGCTACTACCCACCGCACCCAGGGACCTAGAACAGCAAAGGCAGTTCAAAGGCATTCCCCGGTGTGGCAGTTCTTCAGACAATGTGCTGACGACAAGACACAAGTGGTTTGCACTCAGTGAGAGCCTGAAGCGAGGCATAAATGTTCTAAACCTGAGCACAACCTGCATGACCAGGCATCTAAATGCAAAGCACAAGCTGCAGTGGAATAAGAACCTCAAAATCCAAGAAAGGTCTCGGGTTCCTCCTGCTTCCTCTTCTGCTGCTGCCTCTGCCTCTTCCTCCACCTCTACAGTGCCAGTGTCACCTGTCACACAGCAAACAGACGATGTGACAGCAATGCCACCATGTCTGCCACCGTCCCCAAGCATTTCCACACCATGGTCCCATGGAAGCTTACAGCTGTCCATCTCCAAAACACTGGAGAGAAAGAGGAAGTACCCCCCTACCCACCCGCTATCCCTGGCCCTGAATGCCAGCATTTCAAAATTCCTGGCCTTTCAATGCTGTCATTCCGTCTGGTGGACATGGCAGTTTTAAATACCTGATGGCGGTGGCTGTCCCACAGGATGTGGTTCCCAGTCGCCACTACTTTTCCAGGTGAGCCATCCCTTCCCTGCACAAACAAGTCGGGGACAAGATCAAGTGTGCACTGCGCTACGCCATCTGTGGCAAGGTCCACATAACCACTGATAATTGGACCAGTAAGCACGGGCAGGGATGCTATATCTCGCACACTGGGCAAATGTAGTGGCGGGTGGGCCTGAGGCGGCTAGCAGTTTGGCGCATGTCCTTCCGCCACCCAGCATTGCAGGGCATTTCTCTTAGCCTCCTGTTGCCTCCTCCCCCTACTCCGCTTCCTCCTCCTCTACCACCTCCTCATCTAGTCAGCATAACACCTTCACCACCAACTTCAGCACATCCAGGGGGAAACGACAGCAGGTTGTTTTAAAACTGATATGTCTGGGGGATTAACCCCACACTGCGCAGGAGCTGTGGATGGCCATTGAACAACAGACCGATGAGTGGTTGTTGCCACTGAGCCTCAAGCCCGGCCTGGTGGTGTGCGATAATGGGCGAAATCTCGTAGCAGCTCTGGGCCTAGCCGGTTTGACGCACATCCCTTGCCTGGCGCATGTGCTGAATTTGGTGGTGCAGAAATTTCTAAAAACTACCCGGATATGTCAGTGCTGCTGCACAAAGTGCGGGCCGTCTGTGCGTGCTTTCGGCGTTCTCACCCTGCTGCTGCTCACCTGTCTGCGCTACAGCGGAACTTTGGCCTTCCCATTCACCGCCTCATATGCGACATGCCCACAAGGTGGACCTTGCACATGCTGGAGAGACTGTGCGAGCAGCAGCAGGCAATAGTGGAGTTTCTGCTGCAGCGGGCACGGGTCAGTCGCTCTGCGGAACAGCACCACTTCACCACCAAGAAGTGGACCTCCATGTGAGACCTGTGTACCATATTGCAGTGTTTCGAGTACTCCACCAACATGGCCAGTGCTGATGACGCTGTTCTCAGCATTACTATCCCACTTCTATGTCTTTTTGAAAAAACACTTCGGGCGATGATGGAAAAGGATGTGGCACAGGAGGAGGAGGAAGAGGGGTCATTTCCACTGTTATCAGGTCAGTCATTCACAAGTGGCTCAGAGGGTGGGTTCCTGCACCAGCATAGGCCAGGTAAATACATTTCAAGCCAGGGCACAGTTCTGGAGGATGAGGAGGATGAGGATGATGAGTAGGAGGAACCATGTTCATAGCAGGGTGGCACCCAACGCAGCTCGTGGGCATCACTGGAGCATGGCTGGGGGGATACGGAGGACACAGATGATGCACCTCCCATAGAGGACAGCTTGTCTTTGCCTCTGGGCATCCTGGCACACATGAGCGACTACATGCTGCAGTGCCTGCTCAACGACAGCTGAGTTGCCCACATTGTAACTTGTGCTGATTACTGGGTGGCCACCCTGCAGGAAGATGCGCGACTACTAGCGCATGCTGGTAGACATGCTGCTGAGGGCATTCCCAAATGACACCGGGGGCTCAGTGGAAGCACAAGGCGAAGGCAGAGGAGGAGGCAGAGGTCACCAACACAGCTGTGGCACCACCAGCACCTCAGAAGGCAGGGTTAGCATGGCCAAAATGTGGAAAAGCTTTGTCAGCAGAATGCCACAACAAACAGCACCACCAGCTGATAGGCAACGTCAGGAGGCAGCATTTCAGCAACATGTTGGAACAGTATGTGTGCACACGCCTACACGTACTTACTGATGGGTTCGCCCCATTCAACTTCTGGGTCTCCAAATTGGGCACATGGCCTGAGCTTGCCCTTTATGCCTTGGAGGTGCTTTCCTGCCCTGCAGCCAGTGTATTGTCTGAACGTGTGTTTAGCACGGCAGGGAGCATTATCACAGACAAGCGCAGCCACCTGTCCACAGCCAACGTGGACAAGCTAACATTTATTAAAATTAACCAGGCATGGATCCCACAAGACTTGTCTGTACCTTGTGCGGAATAGACATTTAGACTGGCCTCACACAGCCATTGGTATACTTTTTTTTTTTTTTTATATGTTTCAATATTTTAGGGACTTCCCCAATTTGAAAAAAAAACAAACAAACAAAAAACAGTGTTGGCTACCTCCTCCTCCTCCACAGCCACTTCCACCTACACCGCCACGGTCACCGCCTCCTCATCCCCCTACTACACATCCACCTCCATCCACCTCCTCCACCTCCTCCTCCATTTTTTATTTTTTTTATGTGATTTTAAGTTATTTCTCTATCCTATTTGCAGGGCACTTGTCCTACTCTTACCCCCATTTTGCTTCCTTTTGCAGCCCTCTAGCCCCTTCGAGGACTTTTTTACAGCCATTTTTGTGCCCAAAAGTTCGGATCACCATTGACTTCAATGGGGTTCGGGGTTAAGATCGGGTCAAGTTTGGTGCCGAACTCTAACTTTTTCATGAAGTTCAGCCAAACCCGCCGAACCCGAACATCCAGGTGTTCGTTCAACTATAACAGCAGCCATAATAGTAACTTTATGGATCTGCAGCTGATTAATATCATAAAACTAGTAGGGTGGGGGGAGTGGGGAAAGGGGTGTGGCCTGAACAAATTTACCCACGGTAGGTGGGGCAAAAGTCTTGGATGGTCCACACAGATGGGTTGGAGTAGGAATAGCATGATGTAATCTGAGATCCTCAGTACATGCGGATGAATATACATACCGGGTAGATTAACAAGGATTAGAGTGAAGTGAAGAGACGCAGGAGACATCCTCTTTATTGTAGTGAGCTTGATGGTCCTGAGAGTATGTGAAGGAGCTGTAGAAATCATTCAGTGAAGCCGGAGGGCAAGTAAAGTTTAGGATTTTCCCATCTCCTGATAAAGCGGGTTCTTGTGGATGCGTTTGTGAAGTCTGTGGTGAGTTTCTCTTTGTGCATTTGAAGTAGGAGTTCTTGTCTAATTTGGGGAATTCCAGGACTTGTCGATAAAGTCCAGTTTTTGAGTATTCCTCTCCTTGCAGCGAAAAGACAGAGGAGGATCCAATCCCTATGAGTGTGGGCCGTAGCAGCGGAGGACCATGACAGGAGTTGTTTGTCCCAGTATCCAAAGATTAGTAGTAATGGATCTTTGGGGAGATGAAGTAGAGTAACACCACAAATGAAAAGTATGACCTGATTCCAGAACACAGAAATGTAGGTTCAAGACCAAAATCTGTGTGCTAGAGTTGGTCTAGCCTGCTGGCATAGAGGGCATGACATTTGTTGAGGGTTGTTTTTGTTGACTAGGAAGGATATGTGCGCTCTATGGAGGACCTTCATTTGTGTTTCCCTCCAGTATTCGCACAGGATGAGCTGAAGGGTTTTGTTGTAGCCTTTTGTATTTTGTCTGGGAGATCTGGGTCAGAAAAGTCTTTGCTCTAGTTTGTTGAGGTTGGGGAGGAAAGGGTGGGAGACAACTCAAAGAGTAAAGGTTTATATATATCCAAGATAGTGAAGACACATCTTTTGAGTAGTTGGTCCATCAGGGAAGATTTAAACCTTTTGCCTCCATCAGTGCCCGCAGAACGGATGTAGTGAGCACATTGCCAGTAATAGAAAATGTGAGATTTCGGAAGGGAGTACTTCTCAGATAATACTGGAAGTGGTAGTGGTGTCCCTGTCGCCTGATCACACATAGAGGCAAATTTGGAGAGACCTTTCTGTCCCCAAGAGGTGTAGGCCTGGTGCTCCAAGCCCGGAGGAAAGTTAAGATTCCCTTGGATAGGTGAGTGACTGGAGATAAAGGGGTAAAAGCCAAGCCCCTTTCTACCTCTCTCCAGACTATAGCAGTGTCTCTTAGAAGTAGATTGTGCTGTAGATTTGGGGATATTGATTTCCAACGGGAGTGTAGCAGTCTCCTTAGTGAATAGGGAAGGGTCATGGCAGATTCTAAAGCATGATTGAAGTAGTGAGAAGTCCCAAGTGTCCAATCTAGGCCTATTCTCAGTAAACATGCTGTTATAAACCCTGATATTTGGTAGACTTATGCCCCCTTCGCCCCCTGGGGAGATAAAGTTTCTTTAAAGCTATGCGTGGTCTCCTATTTCACCAAATACATTTAGAGATGGCTTTATTTATGGATTGGACATCTTTATGTTTTAATAGCAGAGGAATGGTTTGCATTGGGTATAGTAGCCGGGCGAAGGAGACCATTTTGAATAGATGGCATCTCCCCAGTAGCGAGAGAGGAAGATCCATCCAGTTTTCCAGTTCAGTACTGATCTTGATAAACAGAGGTGGATAGTTTAATGAGCAAAGAGAAGAAGGAGTTCTGATGATTTTTATGCCCAGGTAGGTGAAATTATTTCTGGCTATTGTAAAAGGAGAGTGAGCTGCCCAGGGAGGATTTGTTTGGGGGCTTAGGGGTAGTATTTCACTTTTATTGTAGTTTATGAGTAACCCCGAGCATTATTTAAATTCATCGAAGGTTTTAATGATGGTGGTCACGTCTGAGCCTGGGTTCGCAGAGAATATGAGGATATCATTCGCGAAGAGAGCTTATTTTAATTCCTGATCACCAGTGTGGATCCTATATAATGGGGCTTCTGTGTTTAGGAATCTGGAGAGGGGTTCTAAGGCCAAATTGAAAAGCGGGGGCCAGGGGTCTGCCACCACCAACCTTGTTGACTTTACTACATTTACTTTACTAAGTGAGTCAAGGGTCCCTGAAAACCCATTTTGGAGAAAACTAATGACAGCCATTCAAAACTGACGTTGTCAAAAGCTTTCTCCGAATCCAGGGTGACAACAGCGAAATCCCTCCCTCCCTGAGTGAAGTTTTGTGTGTTCCAAACCTGTAGGACCTTATGTATGTTGGTGGAGGTCAATCTACCTTTTACAAATCCTGCTTGTGCTGAGTGGAGAAGTGAAGGGATTATATTGGCGAGTCTGGTGGCTATGATTTTTGAAAAGGATTTAACATCCAGATTCAGGAGTGAGATGGGTCTATGTGAACCTGGTTCGAGGGGGTCTTTACCTTTCTTTGACAGTAGTTTTATAATGGCTTGGTTACAAGAAGGGGGTATTGTCCTCCCTCCCAGATACCGTTATAAACCTTGAGGAGGGCTGTGGTAACTATGTTTTGGAGACTCTTGTAGAATTCCCCAGTGAATCCGTCAGGCCCAGGAGCTTTGTTTGGGGCTAATACACAAATCATCAGGGCGATTTCATAGGTGGAGATAGGGGCATTCAGGGTTGCCAATTGGGGTGAGGTGAACCTGGGTAGGTCTAATCTGTCTAGAAAGGAATGGGCGATCTTTTGGTCTATGGGATTAGGTGCGTATAGGACTGAGTAAAAGTTGTTCATGACAGCACGGACTTGCTGGGGAGTTTTGTGGATAGTGCCAAGTTGGTCTTTGAGAGCTAAGATATGAGTAGGGCTGTAAGAACCTTTGCAGATCCTGTGTTACAAGACTGTGCTGAGGATTAATTGCATTTGAATGTGGTTTCCTCTATTTCCTGGATGAGCAGCTCTATTTAAACTTCCTGCTTCCTGTAGCAAGTGCTGTTCGTTCTACAGCGTGTACCCATCTTTCCTGAGCAACTTGTGCCTGTTATCTGTTCCTGTCTCCTGTTCCTGTGACCCGGCTTGCCCGACCTTGTCTGAACTCCGCCTGAACCGACCCTTGGCTTGCCTACGACCATCCGATTGCCTGATCCTTCTGCACTTCTGCTGTCAGCCTGTTAATGAACTCTGCCTGTACCCAACCATCCGCCTGCCTGCTCCTTTTGTCCTTCCTAGCCTGCCTGTTGCCGACCGGGACTGTACGACCACTCTTCTGTCTTGCATGAGTCCCAGTGGACCTACACGCACCACCAAGTGTTCCTGTCCAACCCTCATGCCCCTCTGCGCTCCCGAACTCCCTGTTTGCTCTATTAGGGGTTCTCGAACCAGGGCCGCAAGAGAGGTTACCCCTGCAGAAGTCAGACTCATCCTCCAGGTACGTGACATCCTGGCTAGCAGTTTACCTGATTTGCTTCTGTATCTATATAATCTGGCATCAGCTTGTGAACGTTTGGAAATTTCAAGATTTTTTGCCAAAGTATCAAAGTCAGTTTTGGCTTTTTGCCATTTTTCTCTATTGATTGCAGTGTCTTGGGTGGAAAGGGCACGTTGTGCTTGTCGAAGTCGACTACTTGCTATTTTGAATTTAGAGAGGGATGATTTCTTATAAGAAGCGGCGTAGGAAAGAATTCTTCCCCTCAGAAAAGCTTTTCCAGCTTCCCAAAAGAGGTTGGGATTATCAGCATGTGGTGAATTGGCCGTGCTATATTCCTGCCATGCCAGTTCTATGTATGATCGAAAGTCATTATTATTATGGAGAAAGTCAGGGAAGCACCAAATGTAGGGATTGGACTGAGATATATTATTGGTAGGGGTTACTGAGATTGGGGCATGGTCTGAGATTCCTATCTCATGAATCTCTGCCTCTGTAATCAGTGGGACTAGATTGTCAGTGCAGAATATGTAATCAATTCTCGTAAAGACTTTGTGGGGGGGGGGGGTAGAATGTGAACTACCTGTCTGTGGGGCGAAAGAGGCGCCATGTGTCAAGGAGATAAAGGGATTCCATAGTGGACCCAAATAAAGTTTGCCCCTCTTTGTTGTTTGTAGGGCACGAGGGCTTTGGGAGGGATCTTTCTTCAGTCATATGGTAGGTGGCATTAAAGTCCCCACCCACTAGGTTTGGGATGTGGGGGAGCTTCAGGAGGCTAGCAGATAAGTCTCTGAATAATTTTTTCCCAGGGTTGTTTGGGGCATAGACATTGGAGATTACCAGGTCCCTGTCACCCAGACGAAGATGAGCACTAATGAAAGACCTTGATCATTGGTGCTTGTGGATTTTACTTGGTGCGCTAGTTTTTTGTGTAATAGTATGATGACTCCTGCTTTACGCCCGATGGCATCTGAGCCTAGTATATCGCCCACCCACAATTTTTCAATGCGGTGGTAGTCTAGATGGGTCAAATTACTTTCTTGTAGGAGATCGATATCAGTTCCTAGTCTTTTGAGGTATCTTAAAATTTTGAGTCTCTTAATAAGGGATCTAAGTCCCTTTACATTCCATGATGTGATTCTCATGGGGGGAGAATGGGGTAAAGATTTGATTGTGTGGAATTTTAATATAAGTGTCATCTGGAGATGTTAATGTTATCAGCTTGGGGGAGGATCGCATAGGTGTCTGGTGAGAGATAGACAAAATAGAGTTCTTGCGCAGGTGGAGGGGAGTGGAAAAAAAGGTCAGGAGAATGGGGAAATGACAGATAGGAATAAGAAAAAAGAAAACATCAAACCATAACACATTGCCAATGTGAGACTTCACTTTTTTCCACATGGGTCCACAGTACAGCCAGCTCCCATGACCGACCTGTAATACAGAGTTAAAGTTAGAATCGCCCATTGAGTAGATTTGTCAAATGGGGAGGGTACAGGTATGGTCTGCAACCGGGAGATTTATCAGAATTGCTGGTAGCGGGGCCCATGCTGAAAGAGAGGTTGCCCAGGTAACTTTGAACCAAACATAGGATTCATAGGAGAAAAGTTCTCTCATGTGGGGAGATGAGGAGGCAGG
The DNA here is from genome assembly GCA_018402905.1 of Glandirana rugosa. Classification (NCBI taxonomy): domain Eukaryota; kingdom Metazoa; phylum Chordata; class Amphibia; order Anura; family Ranidae; genus Glandirana; species Glandirana rugosa. The sequence goes on along the minus strand of BLSH010552534.1, from coordinate 15,448 downwards.
AAAATCCTTACCACTGGATAAACAAAGAGCGCTTAATGCTGCTCGGGGGTCTTGAGAAACCAGATCGTGTCCTGGTGAGTCAACGTGGGTTATCATTGTCATAGGGTGCTGAAGATTTGAGACGCTTGGGGGAACCCTTGTGGGGACTGTGTTGGTCCAGGGGTCGCTGAATCGGCGTGGCTTTAAGTGGGTGATTTGAATGTGGATCCTGTCGCAGGGAGCAGATGAAAATTTCTGCTTCAGTTGCGTCTTGGAAAGAGAGCTGTTCTCCGTCAGGTGCTTTCAAGTGGAGTGTGGCCGGGTAGGCCAAGTTAAATTTCAGATGATGCTTGTGGAGCACTGAACATATATGTTGAAAGGCCTTCCTTTTCTTGGAGACTTCTGCTGAATAATCCACAAAAATTAGGACTTTGTTTCCATCAATTTGCAGCGATCTGGCCTGATGGAATTTTTGGAGGATTGCGGCTTTGTCCGCATAGTTCAGGTATTTAGCAATGATGACACGGGGTGAGATTCTGTCCGTAGAATAAGCCCCCACACAGTGCGCTCCTTCCACGATAAATGAGCCCCATAGGTGCAGGGCCTCAGGAATATGCCTGGAGCAGAATTCAGGAATGCCTGAGGGTTGCAAGGTCTCTGGGACACCTACAAAACGAAGGTAGGTTACTCCTTCTGGCCCTGTTCTCCAGGTCCTCCAGCTTTTGGAGAACATATTGGTTAGTTTTATCCTGAGCTTGTTCCACTGTGTGAGCTTGATATAGCTCTTCCTCAATATTTTCTATTGTCAATATTCTCTGCCTCATTGAGTCTAGCTGCATGTTCTCCTAGTTCCTTTTTAATAAGGAGAATGCCGGCATTTACAGCTTTCTCCACCGAAGCTGCAATTGCGGGGGCTAGGAATGCAGTGACTTCCTGGGCAATCCTTTGGGTAGAGTCCGCCTCTGACTGCGGAGTTGGATGGTGAGATCCGCCACTAGCCTCCATGGTGGTCGCATCCTCCATCTTAGTAGGCCCAGCCGGATCCCCAGCCTCAATTTGCTGCGACGCCGCCGGAGCTCGAACGCCGCTCTTTTCTAAGTACCAGTCCATCGGTTCAGAGAGGGAACCCCGGGGAGTGTGCGGCCCGTGGCAGGTGATTGGGCTGACTTTATAGGCAGAATTTTGTGTCGTGGAGCGAGAGCTGCAGAGAGCTACAGCCTCCTCATGCAGCGCCGGAAACGGAAGTGCCTCCAGTACATTTTAGTCGACTAAAATCATTTTAGTCGACTAAAACTCATTTTGGTCATCTAAAATCTAATGGGTGTACTTAAATTGTAATGCATTATTTAACCACTTCAATATTGGGCACTTAAACCCCCTTCCTTCCCGGGCCAATTTTCAGCTTTCAGCGCTGTTGCAGTTTGAATGACAATTGCACGGTCGTGCGACGTTGTACCCATATGAAATTTTTATCATTTTTTTCACACAAATAGAGCTTTCTTTTGGTGGTATTTAATCACCCCTGGGGTTTTTATTTTTTGCGCTATAAATTAAAAAATGACTGAAAATTGTCAAAAACAATGCATTTACTGCGTTTCTGTTATAAAATTTTGCAAATAAGTAATTTCTCTTCATAAATTTTGACCAAAAATGATACTGCTACATTTCTTTGGTAAAAATAACCCAAATCGGAGTTTATTTGTTGTTGACGGACAGACAGATGTGACGGGGACTGTGACAGATGTGACGGGGACATACAGATGTTTTGTGTATGGTGACAGATGTAACGGGGACAGACAGATGTTTGGGGACTGTGACAGATGTTTTGGGGACATACAGATGTTTTGGGGACTGTGACAGATGTTTTGTGTATGGTGACAGATGTGATTGGAGACATACAGATGTTTTGAGGACTGTTTTATGGGGACACTTATGTGTATGGGGACAGGGGTATCAGTGTGCTTGGTACACTGTGTGGGGGGCGATCTGTGACAGCTTTCTGCATGAAATCCTCATCATGCAGAGAGCTGTCACATAGCTGCAGCTCCCCCCCCCCTCCGCATTGAGCTCTCACTGAGCTCGGGGGGGGGGGGAGAACTGTCACAGAGACGTTCGTCTCTGTTTACAATGTGACGGCTGTGATTGGACACAGCCGTCACATGATCGGGAGGGCCAGTCACTGCGCCTGTATCCCGATCTCTGCTCAGCTGGATCCTGTGATCATAATGATCACAGGATCCAGCAGCACGTCCTGTCAGAACGGGGAAGCTCCCACCCGGCCGTATATATGCAGTGGCCAGGTGGGAGGTGGTTAAGCATTTCTCTACAATTTCAAAACTCATAATATACTGCTGGAGTAAAAATCTTATATGTTATTATTTATGGTATTGAGGTATGAACATGCACTACAGACCGGTGTTAATTTTGACATCAAATTTCAATTTAGTTTTAGTCTTTTGACTAAAATGCCATTTTTTTTTTTGTTTCACAAATCTTTTATTAGAATTTTCCAGTTTACATTTTACAGATGCGAATGCAGAAAGGCAAGATAAAGTCAAAAGTCACAGAACATTACAATGACAAACTAGCAACTTAGACATTGATATGGTTTTTGATGGGTGGCTCTCAAGTACCCCGGGGGTAGCTAAAATAGTCTCCTTCTAATGATCCAGTAGAAGAGGTGTATTGTCACCCATGAAGTCTAGCAAGGTTGTTAACTGTGGAAGTTGTCCTCGGTTTGTGTTGTGCTTTCTTTCTTCAATGCTCAACTATATATTGGAAGGGGTGCAGAGTAAACCCAGGAGTAAACCCAGAGGTGGGGGGAGAAGAAAAAAAGGGGGGAATAGGGAGGAAGGGTGGGAGGAGGGATAATGGATAAAGAGGGCTATCAGGAAGGGGGGTGGGGATTCCACCAACTACCCCCTCCATCAGTCGGCCTCCCCACTTCAAGGAGGTAAGTTATCTTCATGTGCATATGCACGCTTATTGGGTCTTAGTCCCAGGTTAATTTCTGGGGTTCAAGTTTAATTAATCAATTGATTAATTAACTTTCCCTAGTAATACTGTATATGCTTGGGAATTTCGGAATTCAATCCATGGTTCCCAGGTGATCTTGAATTTGGTGATTTTGTCTAATGAGATATGTATCAGCTCCTCCATCTCTTCGTGCAATGTGGTTGATGCGTCGGGACTAGAGTTGAGCGGACACCTGGATGTTCGGGTTCGGCGGGTTCGGCCGAACTTCGCGAAAAAGTCCGGGTTCGGTACTGAACTTGACCCGAACTTTACCCCGGACTCTGAACCCCATTGAAGTCAATGGGGACCCGAACTTTTGGGCACAAAAATGGCTGTAAAAAAGTCCTGGCAAGTGCTAGAGGGCTGCAAAAGGAAGTAAAATGGGGGTAAGAGTAGGACAAGTGCCCTACAAAAAAATGGGGATAGGGAAAATAACTTAAAATCAAATAAAAAAGGGAAGGGGGTGGATGTGGAGTAGGAGCCTAGAGGTTGACTAGGCCGTAACCGTGGCAGTGTAGGTGGAAGTGGCGGTGGTGAAGGAGGAGGAGGAGGTAGCCAACACTTTTTGTTGTTTGTTTTTTTTCTTCTAATTGGGGTAGCCCCCAAAATATTGAGGCATATTAGAACTAGGAGATGATTTTAGAACAATAATCTGTCCCTTACAGCACCAGCAGGAACCTCTCCCTATAGAACTAGGAGATGATTTTAGAACAATAATCTGTCCCTTACAGCACCAGCAGGAACCTCTCCCTTTAGAACTAGGAGATAATTAGAAAAATAATCTGTCCCTTACAGCACCAGCAGGAACCTGACCCTATAGCAGTAGGTGATGATTTTATAACAATAATATGTCCCTTACAGCAACAACAGGAACCTGACCCTATAGGAGTAGGCGGTGATTTTAGAACAATAATCTGTCCCTTACAGCAACAGCAGGAACCTGACCCTATAGGAGTAGGCGATGATTTTAGAATAATAATCTGTCCCTTACAGCAACAGCAGGAACCTGACCCCAATAGGAGTAGGCGATGATTTTAGAACAATAATCTGTCCCTTACAGCAACAGCAGGAACCTGACCTTATAGGAGTAGGCAATGATTTAGAACAATAATCTGTCCCTTACAGCAACAGCAGGAACCTGACCCTATAGGAGTAGGTGATGATTTTAGAACAATAATCTGTCCCTTACAGCAACAGCAGGAACCTGACCCTATAGGAGTAGGCCATGATTTTAGAACAATAATCTGTCCCTTACAGCAACAGCATGAACCTGACCCTATAGGAGTAGGCCATGATTTTAGAACAATAATCTGTCCCTTACAGCAACAGCAGGCACCTGACCCTATAGGAGTAGGCGATGATTTTAGAACAATAATCTGTCCCTTACAGCAACAGCAGGAACCTGAACCTATAGGAGTAGGCGATGATTTTAGAACAATAATCTGTCCCTTACAGCAACAGCAGGAACCTGACCCTATAGAACTAGGAGATGATTTTAGAACAATAATCTGTCCCTCAAAGCAGTAGACTCTACCTAGTCCAGAATCCGATCGTTCTGTAATGCAGGATGAGATCTGCAATCTGTCCCTCAAAGCAATAGTAGTAGTAAACTCTACCTAGTCCAGAATCAGATCGTTCTGTAATTCAGGATGAGATCTGCAATCTGTCCCTCAAAGCAGTAGTAGTAGTAATGTCTACCTAGTCCAGAATCAGATTGTTCTGTAATGCAGGATGAGATGTTATTATATCTGCAATCTGTCCCTCACAGCGCCGGCAGCATCCTCTCCCTACACTAGCCTGAGAGCATGTGACATGCAGCACTACGTGACTCCAGCTTATACAGAGCGTGGGTCACATGATGCACTGGTCAATCACAGCCATGCCATTAGTAGGCATGGTTGTGATGGCTTTTAAGGGCAAACCAGTGAAACGCTTGTTGATTGGCTGCCCTGCAGCTATTTAGCATGCGGGATAAATTACCCGAACCCAAACTTTTTTCAAATGTCCGGGTTCGGGTCCGGGTCATGGACACCCCAAAGTTCGGTACGGACCCTAACTTTACAGTTCAGGTTCGCTCAACCCTAGTCGGGACCACTCTGCCAGAGAGGGTGGGGTTGTCACACGCCGGTGGACCAGAATGCACATTCTCGCTGCGTTCACCATGTGTATTGCAATGGATTTATGGTATCTTTTTTTGGGTATTTTAGAGGAGTGCAGTAGGTATTGGAGTGGCGTAAATTCCATAGGAAATTTAGATATCTGTGTGATGATCTTGTGTACCTTTTGCCAGTATGGGCAGAGCAACAGGCAATCCCACCAAATTTGGAGGAAGGTGCCCCTCGCTCCATCGCATTGCCGTCATCTGTCAGGCACAGTTGGTGAAAATTTATGGACCAGGTCAGGTGTTCTGTACCGATGCATTCTAATTTTGTAGCCGTTCTCTTGAGCTGAGATGTTTAAGGAACCTTTGTGGGTGTATAAATAAATTCAGTCCCATTCCTCTAGACCAATTTCCTCTCCTCCCACAGCATCCCAGTAGGCCAGATCTTTACTAAGCGGTGTTGCGGGGGTGTCAAATAGGGAAGCGTAAAGTGTCGAGATGACATGATATTGGGGAGATGTGTGCGTGCACAGAGATTGAAAGGTCGTGAGAGGCCTCACAAAATGGTCTCTGCTACGTGGGTCATCCAAAAAGTGCTTTAGTTGCATGTAAGGCCAGAATGGGAAAGAGCCTGTGTTAGAGAATTCTGCGAGTTCTGTTTGTCTCATGAAGCACCCTCTATGGAAGAGTTGTTGGGCTTGCATGTCCGCAGATGGCCACTCTGTTTTAGCAAATTTTCCAGACCTACCCGGGGGGAAGTCCGGGTTGCCCCTAATGGGGATGAGGGGGGACAGTTTGGTCGATACTAAGTGCCTGTTGCAGGCCCTGCCTCAGGAACATATTTCCTATTGATCCATGGCACCAACCTCAGGTTGGACGCAGAGGTCAGGTTCTCTAAGTTCACCCAGCCTTTACACCTGGCGTGTGCCCTCCAGTACACTCTCCGGGCCAAATGGTAGTATCGCTGGAGGTCTGGTAGACCTATACCGCCCTGGCTCTTTGGTAGTACCAGTTTGGCCCAGGCAATGCAGGCTGGCTTGTTAGACCATAAAATTGTCCGGCATATGGATTTATATGAGCCAAAAAATGGTGGGGGAAGGCGGATCGGTAAGGTTTGGATTTTGTACTGCAATTTGGGTAGGATCATCATTTTGATGATGGATGCACGTCCAAACCAAGAAATGTGTCCCTTGTCCCATTTTTGGAGGTCCCGTCGAATGTTGTGGAGGTTGGCGAGGAAATTCCTCTTATAGAGTTCCCCAAGTCTCGAAGGGATCTGGATTCCCAAATATTTGTCCATTGGAAGGGGAAATGTTGCTGACAGTGTGACACCGTCTCGGCCGGCAAGGATACGTTTAGGGTATATGATTTTTAGATTAGATATGGTTTTAAATTGTTCCAGCACCTGTAGAAGATTGGGCAGAGACATGTGGGGCGTAGAAAGGAAAAAAAGGACATCATCTGCGAAGGCAGCGGTTTTGAATTCCCTGTCCTGAACTTGTATTCCCTTTATGTCCCCCATGGATCGGATGCAACAAAGAAGGGGCTCAAGCGTAAGTATGTACAGTAAAGGAGAGAGGGGGCAGCCTTGTCTGGTGCCATTGCCTACAGAGAAGGCGTTCAACAGGTGCCCGTTAACTCGGACTTGTGCAGTGGGCTTATAGTACAAGGCCATGATGAACACCTTCATGTGCTGCCAGATCCCCAGGTGATCCAGGACCGTGGCCATGTAGTCCCACACAACCCTGTCAAATGCCTTCTCCGCGTCCATAGCCAGAAAGAACCCTTCTTGTTGATGTGTAGTAAGCCAATGATGCAGGTTCCAGGGACAAACCCTACTTGATCAAGCCCAATCCAGGAGGGTATAAACTGGGCTAAACGGGTAGCCAAAATCTTGGCAAATATCTTAACGATAACTTGTCGCGTTTGTGGGGTCCTTCCCTCCTTTGGTATCCCCGTGATATAGGCTTCTTGGAGACTTCCTGATTCATGGGTCTCTGAAGACAATGTGTTAAATGCCCTGAGGAAACGTGGGGCTAGGAGATCGGGGAAGCATTTGAAATATTGAACTGTAAGGCCGTCTGGCCCCGGACTCTTGCACGGTTTCATAAATTTGAGCGCCTCCTCAAACTCCTCTTCCTTGAGAGGAGCCTCTAGTGTTTGCGAGTCGGCCCTAGTTAGAGCCGAGGGGCCATAAGACTGCAGGAATGCGGAGATGAGGTCTGCACTCTTTGAGGGCTGTATAGGGTCTGCTTTCTCCGCCTTAATGTTATATAGGTGCTTATAGAAGCGCTGGAACTGAGTGGCAATATCCTAATTTTTAGTGTAAGATTTACCCAGGGAGTCCGTTATGTGATGGACTGTGGACTCTTTCCGCTGGGTCGCTCTGGCAAGCAGCCGGTCTGGTTTATTGCCTTGTTCGTAAAACCACTTCTGTGAGAGGATATGTCTGCGTCTGGCTTTTTTGAAGAGTTCCTCGGACAGAAGTGAGTTCATTTCTAACAGCTCTTGGGCTACTTTAAGTGCCAAAGAGCGTTTGTGTTGGGACTCCAGCGATCGTAATTTCGAAGTGAGCTCTAGCACCCTAGCCCCTTGTTCTTTCTTTTTCCGGGCTGCGATAGACAGCAAGGTACCCCTAATCACACACTTGTGAGCCTCCCATTGGAGCATAGGAGTAACATCTGGTGTCATTATGCTTAGAAAATTCTGTTAGCTCCTTACTCAGGGTTGTGGTATCGGCCGGGTCTGAGAGGGGGGACGTTTCCAACCTCCAGATCTTAGTGGAGGTGGTAGTTTCAGGGATTGAGAGAGTGAGGGTGATGGGGTGGTGGTCCGAGAGGACCATGGCCTCTATGGTTGCTCTTTGGGCATAGGGGAGGTCTGGTTGGGACACAAAAAGATAGTGCAGACGTATGTAGCAATTGTGAGGTGGGGAGAAGAATGTGTAATCAAGTTCTTGGGGGTGTAGAGCCCTCCAAGCATTGTGCAGTGTTAAGGAAGCCATTTGTCGAAGGCTGAATAGGGCATGGATGAATTTCCACACCTTGTACTCCTGCGCTCCGAGAGGAATGACGTCCTTGTGTGGTAATACTATGTTAAAACGTTTGTCGTAAAAAGGCACTTTAGGTAATGAGCCGCCTTGCTGCCACTGTACAACCGGGATGGTCCAAGACACTAAGAAGCAAACAAAAAAACAATGACGCACTGGCCTGGTGCATTACCTTTGATAAGCCTTTATTAAAAAGTTAAAAATGAATATACTCACAAATGAGCTTTAGGTAGGGCATTCAAACAATTAGGAGGTCCTGCCTGTTCCTCCAAACGTCAAATCTGACTGATCCTCACACCATGAAGGCTAACGCGTTTCGAGGTTCTTGAACCTCTTCCTCAGAGCCTACTTCTCACCAACTGAATCTCACATTTATACTATAGATATGACATAGTGGGGTGTGGATCTGTGGGTCACCGCCCTCAATCGGGGGCGTGTGCTCCACAGAAGACTATTTGCATGCTCCACCATCTGGCCACCTCGGTCACATGTCTACCATATGCTTCAATAACTCTGCAATCTGCACATATACGTATATATAAATGTATACACATATACACATATATATATATAGAGAGAGAAGAAGAAAACAACTCACGTACACCTTGTAATCAAATAGACAGTTCATTTTTCTTATCAACATGAATGGACACAATGCCCAAACCGTCTTTGTTCACATAGCTCCTATACCCTTACTGATCTTGCTGTAATCCTTAATCACTGTTTGGGGTGACTCACCAGAAGATTTCCGGATCGCTGCCGCTCATCTAGAAGCCTGTTTCATAGTTATCTATAGAGCATGGACTATAACTTTATGTGGGGCGTTCTTGCTCCACCCTCCATCTCCTACTTGTGGCTTCTGTCCTGCGTGTAAAATGCCGGCTCTGGAGTGGCATACTGTGTGTGCGCGGAGTGTTCTGTCCGGCTCTCCATACATCATCAATGGGAGATGAACGGATTCCTGCACTCTCCGCCCACAAGCCGTTACATAGTTGTCATGGGGACAAACAGCTGAATGTGTCTCTATGCTTCTCTATGTGTTGGTTCATGGAGCCGAGATTGGCTTTTCATAAATTAATACTAAAGTGACTGTGCTTGTTTTATCTACGTTCTATGGTGTGCAGGGGCTGGATCCGCGGTGAACCGGAAGGTGAAGACAACAAATATTACAAAAATTGGGGTGCATGCATTCCCACGTGTATTCTATATATATTTTCTGTATATTCTATATATTCCATAACAGCTCATAAACCCACATCTGTGTACTTCCTCCTTAAAATCCTATTATGTGGTTAATGTAGTATCTAAGGTAATGTGTTGGATGTTAATTTAATCTATTTATTCAAAATGTTTTAAAAGTTATAACATCCCCCGCTTCACATAATATCGTTTACCTATGGGGCACTTTACATCTGCGGGCTTCATTTTTGTGTTTTTATAATTTATATATCTCCTAACATCCATAACTGTGGTCAACTGTTGGATTCTTCTTAATTAATATCCACGCCTAATCATAATTTTGGAATTCATTTAAAATTTATTTAAAACTGGATTCTGTTTGGTTCTCAGTAGAGTTGAGCGAACACCTGGACGTTCGGGTTCGGAGGGTCCGAACAAACTTTGGAAAAAAGTCAGGGTTCGGCACCGAACGTTGCCCGAACGTTATCTCGGACCCCGAACCCCATTGAAGTCAATGGGGACCCGAACTTTTAGGCACAAAAATGGCTGTAACAAAGTCCTGGCAAGTGCTAGAGGAATACCTACAATCCTCTATATATTTAATATTTTTGTGTTTTTACTTCGGGCGTCTACATTTCACGGGGTATCCATTTGCTATAATACACTTCGCCCCCTACAATATTGAAAATTTTGTAAAACTTATTTATCTAATTTAATTGTAGGTTGTGTAATGGAATCTATGATGTAATTGGTGTATTATCCTA